>CM038713.1:26356407-26822536 GCA_021613375.1 Megaleporinus macrocephalus
AACAAAGACCTCACTAGGAGACCCATCCCTTCTCTACAGGGTCGACATGGACTGCAGTGATGTACGTGTGTTCACAAGCTGTGGAGGCAGAGGCTTGATAAAGAGCGTCTACAGCACTTGAGAGGCCATGTCTCCAGCCCAAAGCCACTGTTCGGCGCTCACTGTCACACATCACTGCAGACAGCCTCCCTTCCTCTCTCCCTCCCTTTCCCCCCATCCTTCCTTGTTCCCTCCCTTCCTTTCTCCCTCCCTCTCCCCCTTCCTTTCCCTCACCACCCCCACTCTCTTCCTCTCTCTCTCTCTCCCCTTCATCAAGGGAACAGCATGCCACTTCACTGTTTGTTCTCTCTCTACTTTTTATCCCTTCGTTTTGCTTGCAGGATGATGTGTTTCACTGTCTCTCCGTTTTGGGAGAACTTGGGAAAGAAGTCACATGCTTATTCATAATCTGTATATTGAAACTTCAGTCTCATCTAAATACAGCAGGTGTTTCATACTGCCTAAAAGCTGCTAACACTCAGATATACAGTCATACTCTTTAACTTCCAGCATCAACACAATTACAGCACACTAAAAGAACAGAGTGTTCATTAAAGAGGAAAGTAGAAACATCTTGGCTGTGGGGCATAATAATAGTTTTCTAACTTTAAAGTTCTCTAAAGAACATCCTTGATATTGCTGGAACACTGTGTAAAATGTAAATAAATATAAACAAAATGTAATTTGCAAATCTCATATAACCATATTTTAATCAAAGTAGAACAAAGAACACATACCAGATGATGAAAGTAAGATTAACATTTTAAGAAAATAATTAATTCACTACGTCTGGGAAAAGAAGAGACCAATGCTGGTGTTTTAGGAAAGCAATGCTGTCTAACTTTTGCATGACATAGGGTTCTATCAGTTCAACAGTCCTTTGAAGATTTTTTTCACTTCTTGATGTATGGACTGCAGCAGGATAGTTCAGAATATGTACACTTCTTCTGCAATGCTGTTGTGATGGATTCAGTTTGTGGTTTAACATTGTCTTGCTGAATTGTGCAAGGCCTTCCCCGAAAGAAACGTTGTCTAGATGGGTGCATTGTTCTAAATTCTCTAGTTAGCACTGATAATGCCTTTCCAGATGTGTAAGCTGCCAACGCCATTGGCACTAATGCAACTTCGTACTGAGATGCAGGCTTTTGACCTGTGCACTAATAACAAGAGTCTGTGGTTTTAAAAAAGAATTTCAAAATTTGATTTATCTGACCACAGAATAGTTTTCCATAGTTTTCCATTCCAATTCCATTTTAAATTAACTTTGGTCCAGAGAAGACATTTGTGGTTTGTGTTGACATATGGCTTGTTCTTTGCATGATACAGCTTTAACTTGCATTTGTGGTTTGCTTGACGAACTGTGTTTACAGCCAATGATTTCTGGAAGTGTTCTTGAGCTTATGCAGTGATTTCCTGGACAGAATCATACCTGTTTTTGATGCAGTGCCACCTGAGGGCCCGAAGACAACAAACATCCAATACTGACCAACAGCCTTCTACAGATTCTCTGAAACCTTTGATGATATTATGTACTGTAGATGGTAGGATATCTTAAATTTTCACAATTTTATGTTAAAGAACATTTTTCTTCCACAATTTTTAGATGCTATTTTTCGCGAATTGGTGAACCTCTGCCCATCTTTGCTTCTTAGAGTCTCTGCCTTTTTAGAATACTTTTTTCATACCCAGTCATGTGACTTAGTTGCAAACTGCTCCTCCAGTTTTTTTTATTAGTATTACTTACTTTTGTAGCCTTTTGTTGACCCTGTCACAACTTTTTTGAGATGCGTTGCTGCCATCAAGTGCTAAATAAGTTAAGATTTTTCATGAAATGGTAAAATGTCTCACTCTTAACATCTGATGTGTGTTCTAAAATATGGATAAATGAGATTCAAATCACTGCTGACTAAAATACGACTCTTTGTACTCTTTTTGTATTGTCTTTTTCTTTGTTTAATTTTTAAGGGAATCAAGATTATAAGCCTGATCATAAACAATAACTAAGATGTCTGAGTCCAAACACTGCAAAAAAGGAAACCTTTACTCATTTTTACCTCAGTGCATCCCGTAGCGAAGGATATATGAGGATGAGAGCTGACTTGAAGTTTTTAAGGTTTCTAGGAGACAGGTCTTAAAAAAGGGTTATATTTTTGGATGGGGCGTTAAGTGCAGTGGTTGCCTAAATAGGTCCCCTCAGAGTTAAGATGATTAAAGTCAGTGGGAAATCACAGCAAAGCAATATAAGCTGCAAACGGGGGTGGTGGGAGGTGGGGTAGGGTAGTGAGACCACTTCAACCTCTGGCACTGACACACAGTGTCCAAGTCACCCTGCATGGTCTTGCTAATGCAAAATAAACTGATTAGAGTCTATTAATATTTAACAATCTAATTTTCCCCTATATGTGATTTATTATACCATCGCAAAGATGAGTGATGCACTGGGCCTGAGCCTGGGAGGAGCACAGTAGGCAGACAGCCCCAAAGAGAGAGAAATTAACATGGCTTATATCTGCGTTGTCGAGACAAATTGTCCCTACATATGAGGGCAATTAAAGAAATCATTTTCTTTTCACAAACATGTCATTAAACTGAGCCCAAAGCACTCAGAGTCCCTGTTTTTGTATAAATACAACATGATTTGATTAACTTCTCTGCAATATGTTAAATCTGATTATCACAGGCCAAAAACCAGTGAACCATGGTTATATAGGTTATAAACAAGCATTGGCAAGGACATCAATGCTTTACTTGGAGGCAAGGGGCAATTGGGCAAGAAGCAATTGGGTTTTATCAAAGTGTGTATGCCAAATTGCAATACATGGTGTCTCTCTCTGTCTTTGTGCATGCATTTGTGTGTTTATGTGCATTTGAGCCTTTAGTTTGAGACTGGGAAACCTCGAGTCCAGATGGACAAGAAGCAGTCCAAAGACAAGGCCTTTGCTGGAGTGCAGAGAGAGTGTGCGAGAGGGAGAAGAGGAGAAAGCAGAGGCACACAGACAGTGTTGCTTTGACAGGTGCTTCTATTCGCAATAAACGGCATCAGCAATAAACAGCTCTGTCCTTAGGGGAGACATGGTGAATGATCAAACTCCCTGTTCACAGCCTTTAATAGGCTGCTTATCAAAAGCCTGCTTTATTATTTTACTCTGCCATTAAGACCAAACTGTTAATATCATCCAGTCTGGAGAACAATTCCACAGCAGCCTCCATTTATGTGCCACAGGGCTTATAGGACTGCACTGTATTGTACTGAAATAACACTAATCAGGTTCTGCTCTTCTGCCGTCTTACTCATGGGTTACAAATAGTCTAAGGCCACTATCCATTGAATCCCACAGAACATTATAGGGCTGCATAACATGGACAAAATATCATATTGAGAAGGGTTGAGCACTTTAATGGACAAAATTATTGTGATACATTACATCACAGTACAATTTTCTGGGCATATTGTGCTCATCAGCAGCACTATCACTGGTAAACCAGTAATGATGATATATCCGCCAGTACTACATCACCTTTGTCTCCCTCTTGCCATGTTTCAGGTCAATAAAGTGAAACACACAGAGAAACCAAATAAACACAGACAGACTGCACTTGTATTGTTAATGCTGTAAAAGTAGATTTGAGGACAGCTCCCCAACAAACAAGGTCTTTAATTGTGTATGACAATCAGTGAGCAGAGGCCCAGAAAGAGAACCCAGCTCAACATGAGAGGAACTTCCCTGTGGAAGAAGCACAGGAAGGGCTGCGGATCATCTAAGGCACTGCACGCATGAGCACTTTTGATCACAAAAGGGTCAGGCTTTGGTGTTAACAGAGTTATTATAGACTTATTAGAGAGCTAGGGAGGCAGCTAAACCCCTGCTGATACCATCATTACAGGCAGCAGCACTGTGGTCATTACCACACTGCCTCTGAGCTCTGAAGCAGTTCAGGTGCTGTGACTCGGTGGGGAGTGCCGGGGCTGTCTGGGTGCTATGGTTGTATGGGTGGTGAAGAAAAGCTGTGTGTGGGCAAATAGAAGTTGGATGGGATTTGATCAGATGCTGGCTGATAAATGGGGGGTCTGTATGGAGCCCTCTGCCAGAGCTGAGGTCACGTAGCTGAGATTGTGATGGTTCAGAGTTTTTTTTTCTTTCTGTTTCTCAGTATGGGCAAACAAGGTTGCTAGCAATAAACACATACAACAGCAATTAAGATGTATGTACGTCAGAAGACATGCAATAAAAAATGTGCCTTGACTTCACAAATATGTAATTGTAAAGATGTCTGAAAGTGGTTTTTTTTACCAGAGCACTTTAATTTATGTGCAAATTATTTTGCCTCCATTAAGCCTATCATGCCAATAATACTGTAACTAAGGTATCAAGAAAATAACTGCTAATTACCTGGCTGCACATTACTACTTAATTAAGCAGTAAATAGAGTTATTTAAGCATTTTTCCAAAGCAGTTTATGAGTGTGTTATACATTATAATCATTGTGCGCAACACAAACTTTTGGGTCTGTATAGAATTTATTTTCAGTACCCTAGTAATACATTACCAGATGAATTTAACCTTTTTTCTAAAGCACAGACTTGTATTAAGTAACTGAATAAGTTACAAATATATGAATGACTATATTAATGGTTATTCATATATCATGCACTTCATTCAGTCATGAATTTTATTATTTTCTAATATTAAGTATTAGTCCAAGCAATATTTTATTGAGATAAGATGTTATTTGTTGACCCGTATAGTAAATTGTTATGGTGCAATAAAAGTACATTATAAAGTCCATTCATAATGAAGTTTTACCAGAATATGTTATCAGTCAATAACACATATGACACAAAAAAGAAACACATAAAAACAAACACACAAACGTCCACAACACATCCTACAGCATAAACATACAAACCATGCACAAAAATTTAGTTGTTGGGTTGCAACCACTTTCACTTTCATCTTAATAATACAACCCTCAACCCAGTGAAAACAAGACAGAATATGTCATTTATAAGACAGAAACTGTAATTCTGTTATTTTGTGCCATACTTATTTCAGTAAGTCATACAAAAGCAAATTCAAAGTGCCTGGAAAAGCATCCAGCTGTAACCAAAACGTACAACCAGCAGTAGTATGAGTGGTGCATTACCGTAAATGTGTTCTTTTAGAGTTTTAAACTGAGCCAAGAGTTAATCTAATCTTTGCTACTGTACCTCAAAACGATGCATTCCCCTGAACAACCTAAACGTCCCCTACTCACTCATTCTCACTCTCTGGTTCTCTTTCTCACCATCCTTTTTTCTCCTTAGAGGCATAATGGCCATTATAAAACAGGAAGTGATGGCAAACCTTCACTGAGGGGTTGAGTGTTGCCCTGGGCTCCGCCCTCGCCGTGAATTACTCCTGTACTGACGGCCCAATTATTAGAATACATCTTCATTAGACTTCGCTTCAGAGCTCCATCTGTTGAGGAACCCGGAGCTGCCCTCTTCACGCTGTATTCAACACATGCACAGGCTGGAGCCATCCATCTACAGCAATGCTTAAAGTACTATCCAGAGCGGAGAAGTAATATTATCCAAAAACTCTGCCATCATATAAAGTCAATTTGCACTTAAAACTGAGAAAAAGATATCACACCCAAATTAAAAAAAAAAAAAATCCTGTACTTCAGTTCATTGTTACATTTCATACCATGCCTCTGTTAAAGACAGCAGCCCTGTTGATGTGCTTTAAATTTTGAAAGCAACAAACAACACAACATGCCATCATTCCACTGAAACATATGTGCTCTATCTGTCTGAGAATAGATGTCAACAATAAAGAAAACCTATTAGGGCGAGAAGAAAGGAAACTCTGCCAACATCAATCTTATTTCAACAGCGTCGAAAATCTGAGGCGCCAAGTTGTTTTCCAAACGCAGCAAGCCATGCCGCACGTTCAATTCACTTGTGCATCTGATTTGATCCCCAGAGCTAAAATACAGGCAGAACCATTGATTGATACTACCAAGTATATGGAGACTGGGAGAGAGAGAGAGGGAGAGGAAGAGGGAGAGAGAGAGAGAAAGAAGTGGGGGGGGGGGGGGTGGAAAGGTCAATAAACATAGACTACAAGAAAAACAATATCACAATGGAAGTGAACTTCAAAGTTGGATTACTGGTGTAATTCAAATAGGGCTAAAAAATTGAAAAAACCTCAAGGGGACCACTTGAATTTCCCTGAAAATCTGTAAAGGAGAACTCATACACATAAGGTGGCCTACCTCTCACATACTGGGAAAGCCTGTTAAATGTAGGGCTGCAACTGACAAACATGGTCATTTTAGAAGATTTAAACGCTTTCTCACTTATCTGTGCATAAAATTCTATGAAAAAACGATAGCAACACTTTTACAGGTGCTACATAGTAATTTAACTGGCACCTGGATTGACTATGCCTGTGTTTTTTTACCCAATTCCCCAATTTCCTACTTTTTAGTCTCATTTAGATACAAACCTCTATGATTTTACATGTATATGTTGGCTCAAATAAAAAAAAACTACTACTACTCATCCAAAGTTGGTATCCAAGTACCAGAGACTTTGTGTGCAGAAAAGCAAGGGTAAGCTTATTAAAGCAGTGATTACAATGGCAGCTAAAGGTATAAGGTATTACTTTAGGTTCACATACATACAACATTATTAGGCATTTTATTTTATTTATTTTATAAATGTATTTAAAAAAAGGTAAAACTGTAAAGTTCTCTAAAAAACAACTATAAAAGATAAAGATCTAATTGTAAATTTCCCTAAATTTACTGTACATACAGTGCTATAATCCATGGTACAGTGTCCACTGTCCCTGCAAATATTGGAATGCTATCGCAGTAAGGTAGCCTAATTGGAAATAGAGGAGAGATCTGATTCTTGTAATTGGGTACAAGCCCAGTGCTTGAAGTTGTTGTGGACAAGTATTTCTCCTTGTTAAGACACATTAAACATCCAGCAGTTAGCAACAGGCAAGGAAGATGTATAAAAGAGACAGAGGAATGTTGTAGTCTTGGCATAGAGTGGGACATGGGACAGAGAGTCAGAAAGAGCGAGTCAGAGACATGGGACAGAGAGTCAGAAAGAGAGAGTCAGAACAAGAGTCAGAGAGAGAAAGAGCATCAGAGAGAGAAACAGAGGCCTTAAATGATGTTTCTCAACAAAACTAGTAACAACTGGGACTTGAGAGGTGTGCAGAGATAAGCCCTTTTTTGCACCATTTTTCAGAGGGGATCTCTACGGGGCACACAGTTACACCTGATTGGCTCATCTTTCACAGTGCAGCCACCTCTAGACACAAGCTTTACTTACAAATACCAGTCAGCATTGGGGAACACAAAGGAAAAGAAGGGAACCAGCTCTTACCAACTCATAGTCAGTAGGCCAACTTCACCACTACGTAAATAAAGGGCCAATTCTGCAGACAAATGAAGCTAGGCTGGAACAGTGACTATCCTGGCAGCTGCATAGGGAGTATTTATAGCGTGTGGTAATGCTGAGCGTCTGTGAGGTATTATGAACCAATTTGGCCTCGGAGACCATGGCCAGCTGCACCCAGTTTCCCAGGCCTGCCAGCCACTGAGGGCACTGAGGAAACTGCTAACATCTACTATTAAAAAAGGAAAGTATTGTGTCTATGGCCATGATAAAGTCAGACTCTTGATATTACAATAAGAGCTCTGCAATGGACAGAGAAACTAAATAAATTGAAACTAAATGTCATTTAATTTTCTTTAATGTAAATAAAAAAACAAATGATATGCATTATAACTCTGAAACCATGCTCTGTTCGCTTTAAATTCTCTGTGATCAAACTTATAGCTTTTTTTTTTGCTATCAAAACCTGAATGTATATTTCATTCATGAGGATGCACAGTTCAGGTTTGACAGCACAGCTGAAAAACGCTGAATACGTGGGTTTGCTCGAGGTATAATTGATAGGAACTGAGCCAAAGGTTTGCCCCTTAGGAATGGTTCTCATACACACACACACACACACACACACACACACACACACACACACACACACACACACACACACACACACACACACAGAGTTTACCTAAAGAGCCTACCCACACAAGCAAAGCTTTCAAACAGCAAAACAAAAGAAATAACATTAGAGAAGCAGCTGAGAACCCAAATGCAATTAAGCTGGAATAATGTGTTCCATTTTATAGGAACACACTGTGTTTAAAAGAAACAGGAAAATATTTGCCCCCAGTAATGACTCTGAACACATATTAACAATCAGCTCAGCCCATGTTCATCAGTCAAAACAGTTTTCAAGTTGCAGCCCACCAACCCCTCCCAACTTCCCCTGCAAAAAACTCTGCTGGTATTTGAATAAAAATGTTCTGGTCTATAAAGACTTGCATAGAGGTGCACATCTCATAATGTATCACTTAGACATGTGCCCATAAGGGAACTTCTGGGAATATTTAGTATAATAATTCCATCTCAGATATCTGAAAAATGGATACTTTCTTTCAGATTTGCCAGATATGTTAGGTGTTTCTAAAACTAGGACAAAACCATATGGTGAAACAGCTTAAAGCTGGAAAGACCTTTTCAAGAAAACTAAGGGCATTAAAGATTACTGTCAAACTGATTAAAAGTCTTGAGAGAAGGGTAGGGTGGAAGGAAGAGAGAAAGGGTAGGGAGGTAGGAAGAGTAGGGAGGGAGGGAGGTAGGGAGGGACAGAATGGAGGGAAGAAGAGAGGGAGGAAAAGAGGGGAAGGAGAAGAGGGAAGGGGGTTTACCAAAGCACTTTTACAGGCTGATTGTTGAATGCCAAAAAAGGAGGGTGAAAAAAGAATGAGACAATTTTATAAAGATAATTAAGTTGGTGAGATGAAAGCGGTTGCCACCCCACAGCGGGTAACTTAAATGAGACGTGTGTGCGTAATTAGTGGGTGGGAGAATAAGGAAGCCATGTTTACCTCTGGACTTGGACGAGAAGGCAAGTGAGAGCTGAGCAAATAGGTCCGGGTTTTCAAACTTCTCCTCTTTGACTTTGATCCAAAAGCAATTCTCCGCCATCTCCTGAGGCACTATCTGCAAGCACAGAGATGCTGTATGTTACACTCTGATACAAAACATGCATAAAAGCATGTGCATCCTCAGGCATGTGCACGGGCCTGCACACACACACACACACACACACACACACACACACACACACACACACACACACTCACACACACACAAATATAAGTTTAAAAACATGGTTGATAAAATAATGCTAAGTTCATTTGCTGCCAAATACTTGCACATGTGCTGCAAAAGACCGAAACACCACCCCCTAGTATTCATGTGTGGTATTAGAAACAGGATCAAAGCCAAAAGCAGAAGCCGTGGGGAATGGTGTGAGTTTAAAGTGTGTAATTTTTCTCTTCTGCACTCTCACTTCATAGACAGTGACCTCCTCCCCCTCATCATCTCTGCCTTATTCCTTCCAGTTCATTACAGCACCAGACAGAGGGAATATTTCAGCATGCAGTGCTACGCCATCTCAGCCAATATGACTTTGCACAGTAATTAGGCTTTAGTCTTTCCAGCTGAAACCATAACCATGTAAATTCTCATCAGGAAAACACTCTTGATGCAATGGGATAAAAGCTGGGATAAAAATCCCTCAGCGCAACAGATACATAAACATAACAAAGCATACTTGAGGCACTGTTAAAATTGGGTGACAAGGTGATAGAAGGGTTATGCCCCTAAGTGTCCCTCAACACTTATAAGGGTCATGCCCCTAAGACCTCGAGCCGAGAGTGAAAATAAAGGCAATGGTGATGAAGAGGGTGGCAATAGCAACAATACTCAGAAAATCCCCTGACCATTAGAATCATCACAGTGAAGCATCATTAGTCCAAGGTGTGAGTGGGCAGACAGGCTTCCACTTCAGCTGTTTATTATTACCAATACACGGCTGGTTCAGAGTGCTGAGGTAAAGAGCAGTCACACAAAGGTCACAATAGCAGAAACCAGTCTGGTTCTGAAAACTGGCACAAATATGAAAGACAGTGAAATGAAAATCATGGGTCATTGTAGAAACAAAATACAATGCTCATTTAGTTAAGTAATTATTAACTCTACTGTGGTCTGATCAATAGACCTATGGCATAATTGCCTATTGACAAATAAAAAAAATAGTTTTGTCAATAAACTACAGTAAAATACAATAAACTACCTAAGGAAAATGAAACACCTACACATTTATAAAGCCAGGGCAGGTCAATGCTTTCCTTCTAGAATCTGTTTTTTTTATGCACATAAAATATTTAAAACACATTTGATGAAATTCATAACTGTCAGTCACAAAACAGGTAAATCAACAGTCAATCAGACCTACATTGTTCATAATGTGCAAGATTCTAACTACTCAGTTTGGTACTACTCAAAAAACTCCTGATTAAACAGCCAGACTAAACATCCAAACAGAGCTGCACAGGTCTCAAACCTTCAGAAATACAACTCTCCAAAAATGAGTACTACCTACTGCTTCCAAATGCCTGGGCGAACACATCACTGACTATAACAAAACACAACAACAGCTGTCATTCTGTCAATCTGTCATAAGCTGTGTTTAATTGGAAATGTTTAGGATATTTTGCATTTGTTTCACAACAACATTCTGAACAAAGCGTTGTGTCTGCTTTCTAAATAAAGATAACAACAGGCGGAACTACATTTTCATATGAGGTAAATTAATGGGGAATTTTTTGCCGGCAAACCAATGTTTCAGATGTACACATTACACAGATAATGTTGATAAAAGTAAAAGGTAGTGAGCTAGCAGAGCACTGCTGGACACTGCCAGAGAGATTGTTTACCGCTTAGTGTATACAACATGCTGTGTTAGTTTAGATATCACAAGTGTGTGGTACTTTCTGAAAAAGTCACTCTCAAAAGTTACAAAAGTCTTTAGTTAGTCTTTAGTCTATGTGCCTTTTGCAATCTCCTGCAAACATAAAATAAATTAAATACAAATGAGGATAATAAACCTACAACACCATATTTTGCATTGGTTAATTTACTGATTTAATAAATAAAAAATGATTGTGACACATTGTTAATTCTCTGCACTGACGGGTAAATTTTTCCCACTAAAGGCAGGAACAAACAATGCCTAACCAAGTGGCTTTCTCCAGAAAGTGAGAGGGAAATAAGAGCTAAGGCCAAGAAAAAATGCATTTGGAAAGAATTTTCTTGTCCTAAATGCACTGATGCAGTTCTGTCATGGCTGAGGGAAGGAAATATACAGTTGCTTGCAGTCTATAAACTGTTTTGTAAAAAATTTAAAAATTCACTTTTTGATTTCTACATGGACAAGAAGAATCATTGTCATCATCAGAGCTACAGCTTAATCTAATACAGTGTCATCGTATTTACGCTTAAATACAAGACATTTATATTTGACAATTTTGCTCATAATACTGAGCAATATTAGACCCAATTTGCTCTCTATTATCCGAGTGATCTAACTCAGTCACACAAAGTCAGAGACTTACAAGCAGCATTAACACTATTAGTGATGTGTGAGGGCCTGTTAGAGTGCAACCTCTTAAGTGTTCTCTTCAAAAAGCATGCAGTAATTAACACGGTCAGGCAGCCAGGCAGCATGACCTTGTTTAAGCTGAAGCAGCGGTGTCAAATACTCTAGCTTCCTTTTGCCTTTGGTGCCCATCATCTCCTGGGCAGAAATGGAGCTGCTCTGCACGGCCTTAGACACAGAGCGAGCAATCATTTACTTTTCCATAAATGTGTGCTGCTCCCCTGTGTAGGTGTTCTAACTGTAGGAGAAATTACATTACAGCACCTCCAGGCTACAATCTCCAACGTGGCTGTTCAAAAATCTGTTACATGCAATCAAAAAAAAAAAGAGGGGGGAAGAAATCCTGCTTCCTCACTTTATTGCTTCTGGTTGTTTTTGCTATCTGAATGTTTTCTCCCCTCTGTTGTTAGAGATGGAGGAGTCTCCAGTGGGTGCTTAAAATAACAGGGGGGAAAAACTCCACATTGATCACGCTCTACTCTCTCTTTTTTCACCAGCATTTGTGAGATCACAGTTTTACTATGCATATCACATCCTAAAATGACTGTGAGTGAGAGAGTGTGTGTCTTAGCAGATATATGTGTATGACATAGGTAGGTATATCTCTCCAACTATTTACATTTCCGTTTCAATTGAGATTTTTTTTAGGAAAAGTTTTTTTAGGGTCTAGCTGTCCCTAACAGAGATGATGGATCACTGTAGCTCTGCATACTTGACACTCCGCTCTCCCTCCAGTGCATCTGAATGTCTTGGAGGACCATCTACTACCTCCATTTGCATTTCTCCACGCTTCTGTCTGGACAGGTATGGTTAATTACCTGACAGATGCACGTTACTTGCGTTTGGAGGCTAAGTCTTGACATATGCACAGATGCACGAGCATGCTTTACTATACATCCATATACACTATTTGATACATACTACTTGTGATTTTTGGAGTTTTGAATACATGGATGCAACACTCATTGCCTGCATTCTGCCAACAGACTACCTTATAAACATGTATATAAGTGAAGGTCAGAAGTGTCATAGGTTGCCTTTCTGCCAATGCTGCTGTAATCAATCTTACTCCTCTATTCGCATTCATGTGGTCATCTGAAGTAAGAAATCAGGTTCAACACCCGCTGCCTGCCATCTGGGATTGTTAAAAAACATGCCCTGCAATGTTTTTTAACCTGGCCAATAAACGTAGGATCACAATGAACATCTGACAACTGTACTAAACACAAATCTGGAAACAACTTACACCATGAGCTTTCACATACAACAATAAACCTTAAAACATCTGAACCTTAATGTTAATAAGGAAAAAATAAGAAAATACTACTAGAATCTTGTTGTAAACGTGTAGTAAATATCCACTGTAAACTACAGAAGAGGTTTGACACTCAAATCATCATTACAATCGAGAAGGAGTGATGTAATGTAGATACCTCCTTTTTTTGCAAATAACTGGATGCATTTTAATGACTGACTTCTTTGTAGCTAAATTGGTTGATGCAGATTTTTATTTAGATTTATTATTATTTGCCCCTTTAAAATCCTAAAACATACATTGTGTCGGTTAAATGAACAAATGAAACCCTTTAGTAATTGTTACAAAAAGTTGCAATACAAACAACAGTATTTGTTTTTTTAACAGGCCAAGCTTGCATTTCAGATTCTTGTGTAAAAAACGTGCTGCATATTCAAATACAGTTAGGCCCAGAAATAACTGGAGAGTGACACAAGTTTTGGCATTTTAACTGTTAACTAAACAATATTCAAGATACTGTTATATAATTAATGTGGGCTTAAAGTGCAGACTCACATCTTTATTTTAAGAGCATTCACATCCTAATTGTAGGAAGGGTTTAGGAATGACAGCTCTTTAATATGTAGCTGCCTCTTTTTCAAGGAACCAAAAGTTATTGGACAACTATCTCAAAAGCTATAGAAAAAGCCTCAAACAAGCAACGACTGAAGACAACTGCAGTAAAGGCCTGGCAAAACATCACAAAGGAGGAAACCCAGCATTTGGTGAAGTCCATGGGTTCCAGATATTAGGCAGTCCTTGCCTGCAAAGGATTCTCAACAAAGTATTAAAAACTAACATTTTATTTACAGTAATGTTAATTTGTCCAATTACTTTTGTGCCCCCCTGAAATGAGGAGGCTTTGTAGAAAAAATGTATAGGATATTTTTGTTCAACCCCTGAAAACCTGAAAGTTTTTTAATTGCATCCCAGTTGTTTCATTTCAAATCCAATGTGGTGGCATGAACAGCCCAAATCATGGAGATTGTGTCATTGTCCAAACATTTCTGGGCCTAACTGTAGCATGAAACCAAATTAAGAGCTACATTCCAACTCAGAGGCCTTTAGCACAATAAGTCATGTATAGTTAGGCTACAACAATTTTGGTTTTGTGTGGCACAATTAGCATTTAGAAACAGCATGACGATTTATTTAGGTCATAATAAACACAAAACACTTTACAACCTGCTGTGGTGACAATTCCAACATTCCGCTTTCAACTGCTTTAGCATTTGCTCCTTTATATAAATATAGCATGACAATGTTTCTGAACAAATTGCATTAATATGTGGCCAGAATGTCCATTTGACAGAGCAAAGTACAGAAGAACTACCCCCCCCAAAAAAAACAAAAAACTTTCTTTCTTTCTTACTTTCTTTTACTTATACATAAGCAAATTCACTATCCTTTTAACGATAAACAGTTTTTTGAATACTGACACTCATAACTGAAACTGATATATAATACTTAATAATCCTACTCACTGCACCTTTACCTCTTTGCCTGCCCATTTTAACCCAATAAGCCCCTAAGGCATTAAACATAGTTCCACTTTAAAAGAGCAACTGAAAAATGCAAAGATTAAGCCATAGCAATTGTATTTAACGGTAACAAGGCTTATTAATTCAATTATGTTAAGAGTGTGAGGATACAACACTTGAGCTACCAAAATTGGCTCAACGATCTCTTTAATAAGCTGCATGTACTCGTGGGCTGTAGACCACCAACTGTCTCTAAACTGACTCTAAACATTTGTTTTTATCCCTGCTTTTTCCACTCCTTATAAAGTATTTTATTAATCACTGCTGCAATTTAACAGTAACCTCGGAGTGGGTTTCTCTAACACTTATAAGAATTTAGAAATTCCCCAAGGCCCAACTATTTTTTTGTGTTGATTTAGTTGTGCTTTATCAGTTTTGTGTTTCAAAGGCTGTTAGATTTTTTACATTCCTTACCTTTGACCAGTTGATCCTCTTCATGACTGTATCAGGTTTGTATGTTTTCTTGGCTTCCAGTCCATAAGGCAGCTTAATGACAGGTGGGGCTTGGGGGATACCTGGAGCTCCAAAGAAAGGAGGAGGGGGTGGAAGCCCACAGCTGGGGGGAGGAGGTGGAGGAGGAGGACCACAGCCAGGAGGTGGGGGTGGCGGCGGCGGTCCCATACCTGCTGCAAGAGGAGGAGGTGGAGGGGGTGGAGGAAGTGGAACTCCTCCCGGTGGAGGTGGGGGAGGAGGGGGTGGGGGAGCTGCAAGTCCTCCAGGTGGTGGGGGCACGCTTGGAGCAGCACCGGGACCTCCGGGGCCTGCTGCAATCTGGAAGGAGAAAGAAAAGAGAAATATCCATAAAGACCGTGGGGGGAGGAAGTGGGTTGCTCTGTACTACTGTAGTCTTCCCATTTCAGTCTCTCCAATCCAAAGCCATGGCTTTTATCATCATTATGTGCATTACACCATCAGGCCTAATGGATGAGACAAGGCTGGAGAAAAGTGGCAGTGTTACTGGTGGTTGGACAGGAATGGGAAAGGGGGAGAGCACAGTGTGTGACAGCAAAAAAGAGACTAATGTAAAACAAGTCTAAAGTGTGTGTGTTTCTTTTTCCTTGTGTGAGCTGAAAAAAGCAGACAGAGGCATTAGGACCACCATGCCCTTCCCCTGGGCTCTAATCCCCAGCATCGGTGAGTGTCTGCTGAGGAAGGGTGGTGTGTGTGTGTGTGTGTGTGTGTGTGTGTGTGTGTGTGTGTGTGTGTGTGTGTATGTGTGTGTGTGTGTGTGTGTGTGTGTGTGTGTGTGTTTAAAAAGCATGTCATGTAATAAATAGGTGTTCAAGCATAAAAACGCATTTTGTGTGGGGAAACAAAATTCTATTGTTTGGGACACTACAGGACTTTAGTCTTAGTCAACATTTTTAGTCTTGAATGTTGGATTCATGCAGGACAGGCATGGGTGAGATGAGCAAATGGAAGAGGGGAGAAAACCCTGAACTCTGAGTAACACTTGGTCATCTGACGAGAAAACAGCCAAGAATCAAACTCCTCCAGCACCAGAGAGTGCTCACACATGAATGCACATATAAAACACACACACACACACACACACACACACACACACACACACACACACACACACACACTTACTTTACAGGTCTAGTGGCATGTGACATCAGAGAGAAAACAAGAGAAACATTCTAACAGCACATGCGTTAGAAAAATCAGAAAGATACTTGGAGCGATTGTGCTGACTGACAAAATGACAGCATTGTTATTTATTCAGATATGAAATATGGAGAGTGCTGTGTGTAGTCTGATTCATCTCATTTAATCATAAAGCGTAACAGATGAAAGTAAACCATTAGACTTGATTAACATGTAAATTGCCTCTGTAATTTGCTAATAGATTAAGCATATGAATAGGATGCAGCCACCTGAACCTGCTGCAGTAATGAGAAGACTAATCAGGCTTTAACACTGATGCAACCATTGCCTCTGTGCTGGAAAATGATCTATTTATTTTTTTCTGTTGAGTGGTGCACTTCAGCGACAGTTTATATAGTTTATGTCCAAGTATGATGACGTACCTTTGTAACAAAGCTATTGGAAGGTTCCTGTCTCCCCAATTACTAAAGTTCAGAACAGTCTTTACAAAACGGAAACCATTATAAAAAACGAATCGCTTTGCTGATAAGAAATGGAGCTGCAATGTCTTGACATGTCTGCCCCGCTTTGGAGCTCAGCATAAACAGGTATTCAGAATCATTGATAAAACGCCATTCAGACTATTTAGAGACAAAGCACATGCAAATGCTTCAATTAGCCTTCTCATAGCTCAGATATGATTTGACCTTTGGATGATTAGAAACCTTTTTAAGTTGCTTTGTACCTCTCAAAGGAGCTAAATAAGAAAAGTTTCCAAATTTCCAAAGCAATTTTCCTTCCTGTGCCCCACCCCCTGTTCTGCTGATGAGGAAAGTAATATGTGCCGAGTCACATTTTCATCGGCATTACCAAGTGTTTGATTACAAAATGCAGCAGGTGGATTGTTTATTAGAGGGGAAATTAAAAAGGTGTAGGAGCATTGTGCAGGAAGCTGGAGCCCCTTGACGCGTTCCCCTTTCCCATCATTATGTGTCTGTCAATCTCCAGCCCGCCTGTGTCCCATTTTCTGTTTTAAAATGCAGGAGAATAGCAGCAAATTAGCTGCTAAATTAAAGTGCTGCCATTTCCGCGTCAGGTTGGCCCTCTGTGGCGTCGCGTGCCGAGCAGCAGGTTCTCCAGCCACAGGGATGGAAACTTAATCATCCTTTATTGCAAAGATTCATCTCCGCCTCAATCAGTCTTCTCATAAACACATTGTCTTGAATCTCTACAGAGGTGTACATTTTTCTTTACACTCAGGAAAACTGGTATAAATTTTGAGCTATTGTTAATCTATATATTTAGCCACCATTTACAGCCTGTTGCCAGAGGGCATGACAAGTGTCTAATGGCTTTTTGGCAGCAAGCCTTTTATTTTTTGATCACCCTGCCTCATCTACACCTCTCATTAACATGGGGGCTGGGATAGGTAAACTCAATATGTCCTGTGAGGATTGTGTGTGTATGAGTAGAAGTGTTAGGCTTTGAGGCTTAATGGGGGAAAGAGCTTTAGGTGGGCAGAGGCAGTTACAGTTTGGGTAATTGACTAGGGCAGATGCACAATTAAACCTTTCCAATCTCATCTCTGATGAGCTGCAGCCAAATTCAATTAGAGTTGTTTACTTCGGAGGGTTAAGAACCACACATTCAAACATGAGGCTAATTTTGACTGTGTTTTGCCTGCCCTAGGTTTACATTCAGGTCTGGGACTGACACACTCTCATTGCTTGGTGATTCTTGAAGTGCTTTATAATCTCCCATGGCCACAGTCAGACTCACATTATGCAAACACACTTGACTGAACAGTTTACAAGTACCGTACATGAACTGATCATAGCATACATGGTTAGTTAATACTGATAATTGAGAATCATATCTTAGATTTCAACCGATGCAGGCCAAGGGGCTGCACTTTACCGTACACCGAGAGAACCCACCTTGCTGGCACTTTCGTTGATGCATTTATCTGCCTCTTTGAGCTTGTCTTGCTCACTAGTTAACTGGACAGGTGAAAGACAGGAAAGACACACACAAAGACAGACACACAGACAGAGAGGGTGGCAGAAAGAAACATAAAGGCCAGTTAGCTAGATAGACAAAAGACACTGAACAGTTCAGTCGCAGAGCCAACACAGGAAAAAGAGAAAATAAAATAGATAGAAGATGAAATAAAGGCATAATGTTTTTTTAAAAAGAAAAGGACAAAACAGAGAGGAATAATGAAGAAATCTTCAAATCAATATTTCATCATTACCAAATATGTTGGAAAAAAATTATATATACACAAAAATGAATACAGTAGCAGAATGTCAGATTATAGCAGCTGAATTTGAAATTGTTACACATGCTTTTCTGCTAATGAATTAAAAATTGTGTACCTTGTGTACTTTTATGTCATTTCATATTTTCATCTTTGTGTTTGCCTAGTTATAACCCAGCCATTGGTTTTTTAGGCCCTAGTCTGCCTTGGAATATCCTCTAAATTGCCTGTTTGCAAGTACAGAGATAAATGAATATCTTAACAATTTTTTATACTACACCAGCAACATACTCAGCTACTTTTGGAGTCCTTCTTCCTATTTTCCACTATATTCCACAGTGAGCATGGTATCAAATATTTAAAACACTCAATGGGAAAAGAAGATTGACTTTGTACTACCATTCTAAAGACAGGGATGGAGATGGTCTCCTTATAGTGCAATGTTTTCTTTTGTGCTGCTCTTTGGCCATAGAGACATTACTTATGTTTAGAGTAAAAAAAAGGGAGAAGCTTGCAACCCAAAAAACATTGTCCCAACAGTGAAACACAGTGGTGGGCGTCTTAACTCATCAAGGTGGAAGGAATCATGAAGCAAAAAGGATATGTGAAGATTTTGAAAGAAAACCTTAACCAGTCATCACTTGCTCTTCCAACATGACAACAACCCAATACATACATCGCTCCTGGTAAAGAACTACCTGCAGAAGACCAAAGTGAACTTGGCTTGCACAAAGCCCTGACTTGAATCCCATTGAAAAGCTGTGGGGTGAACTGAAGAAGAAGGTTCATGCCAGAAGGCCATCAAATCTGGAGTAGCTTGAGAAATTTGTTACAGAAGAATGGGCTGGGATTTCTCAGGAGACGTGACTTGATGAAAACTACAGCAAACGACTGCAGGCTGCTATCCAGGAAAAAGAATACACAACTGACAACTAGCATCAGGGGCTCTAATAATTTTGACTGTGGTAGGTTTTGTTTTTTTATGAAATAATTTAATTTCTGTAGGCAAAGCGTGATGTGATCATTCAAAATAAAACTGTGTTAAAGTTCTTTGCTCTATTTAACAGCACTTGGGAAATACATTTAAAACAAGGAATTCTACATAGGGGGGCTATTAATTTTGTATAGTAACTAGATTGCATTGTGCTTGTCTTAATGTGAAAAGACATTCAGACTAAGAGGAAGTAATCTAATAGATACATCTAAAATAGCAAGACTGTCCTATTTATTGCAACCAAGACATGCTCATTTACGGCAGCAGATCTTTTTCCTAAATGACAAACCTAGTCATTTCTATACAGGGCTTTTAGAGTAATAGCAGTTGTATGCTTATTATGCTAGGCAGTTTCCATGTGTTCATCAACAGTACATGCTTTTCTCAAACTACCTCTTTTTCTGTTTAAATATATACCTTGACAACACTTTTAAACAGCACAGAAAGAGTGGTTTGACATATCTAACATTCTAATGTCTAACAAAGAATGCAATTTGACCATGAGAACATCTGCATCATGTCATTTGGTAACATTTATAAGTTTATAGCCCTTTTAGATATGCCAACCCGCTCACAGAATGTTGAGGGGGCACCCAGGATCTCTCTACCAACACTTTACAGGTTCCTGCGCAGAAGTAGATATCTGTTGATGCTAGAATGTTTCAGAGCCAAAGCTTTCAACATGTCTTCAGAGCACATGTGTGGAGTACAAGTCTCCAGTGCTCCACACTGCTACTCTACCTATTAAAGTGCTGGAAATGACTCTGCTTCAAAGCAAAGGGGAAAAAACAAGGGTAATGCGAGAGGGAAATAGAGAGTAAGACTACAACCAAAAGAGGGGAACATTGAGAGAACAAAAACAAAAAAGGGACACAGGCTGATGGTAAGTAAGTTGTCCTTTTAAAACACTGAAAGGGGGAAGAATCGCACAGATTACACATAGCATGGCACAGCATGGAGGAAGAAAAAGTAGAAAAGATGGGCTGATTGGCAAGTAATGCAAGATGAGGCAGAGAGGACTCAGCTTATGAATATGTGCAGGAGTTGAGAGATAGATGAATGATAGAAGTAGTAGCAGAGAGGAAAGTAGGTATTCGGGCCAGATAAAGCACAGGGTGAAGACTGCAAACAGCCTAGTATAGCAGCACCTCTATTAATGCGCCGGGTTTCAGTGAATCAGGGCGAATTAATGGCAACTCATCTCATGCAGGGGAAAGCAAAGTGTACTGGCAAGACCAAGGAGTTAAGCAAGCAGGTGCAAAGATAGGAAGACAAAGTGCAAGGATTTTCAACTGAAATAGATGCAGTATCTGGGAAACAATTTCAGTTAGTATGCCATACCATATTTCAGTGTTGTTTTTTTATTAAATTTCATAAGCAGGCAAGCAAACTACTCTTTTGTCCCGTGGCAGCCCTAAAGCATTTCAAATCCGGTTAAGAAGGAAATAGAAGTCATTTTCTGCAAGAAGGTTTGAGGTTTTGTCTGGAAAGGAACGATGATGTGAGAGCCAGAGAGGAAATGCAATCCATCAATGCAATGATACAATGGCCATGAACTGGCTGCAATAGAGCAATTCAGAAGAATCAAATCCTACATTTTGAAGAGGAGATTGACCCTTTATTAAATCAAACAATCCCTCAAGCCTGAACATGTCCATTTGGAGAAGCACTGCATTCATGATAAAAGATAAAAAGGTTTCAATTTGACCAAATTAGCCAAGTCTTTCCCCCAGCAACTGCATTAGCAGCTACAATTATCATTTGAAGCAGAGAGAAATTGCCTAATATGACCTAACAACACAGATAAATAACTATTCAAATCCTTAAAGTGCTTGTATAGCTCATTTTTAAGGTACATTAAAACTTTTGCCAGGACTGAGTAAACCATCAGACAATACTTTCTGAAACTCCATGGGCTGGAACTATTTTTTTGGTGGGCCAGTTTCTGGAGGGTAATTGTGCAGCAAAGAAGGCAGCAGTGTTAGGAGTTGGGTGCTGGGTTGGGTGTACTGCACACAGATTGTGCGAGTAGCAGACTGCCCAGCCAATGTTTGTGGGCAATGACCATAAGACTGCTGGAAAAAAGTGTTTTACATGTATAATGTATGTTTTACATGTACAATGTATGCTTTTCATGTACAATGTATGTGGTACATGGCTAACATGCTCATGTCAGCTTGGAAGGATTTTGGATATAGGTCACAGTAGGCATGTAGCCTGGGGCTAACGAGTGTGCGTCAGAGGGGTGTTTGAAAGGACCTGAATTAGTGAGGAGCACTGTGTGTGGCCAGCTGTGGTAGGTGTGGTTTTACCTGGTTCTGCAGGGAGCTGATCTGCACCTCCAGCTGTTTGATTTTCTCCTCCTGTTTCTGCAGCTCGGCCTGTGCCTCCTGTCGTGCACTGAACTCCTCGTCAAACTGCAAAAAGCACAGAAATATACATACAAAGCATCTACAGGGACCAACAACATAATTCCATATCCTAGCCAGTACGAACACATCTTACTTCTTTACCCCATTACAAATCTTCATCGCTGACATCTGTCTGCAAATATCAATACACAGACACTTTATACCTTTTTAGCGGACAAATAAATAAAGTTGGAATAAAGCTGTAACATAACAAAATGTAGAAAAAGTGAAGAGCTGTGAATACTTTCCGGATGCACTGTAGTAAAAAAGAATAACCTGCAAACTGTAAAATATAAGGGCATACTGATTATGCTTTATGGTTGTGCTGCAGCTAACATGGTAAACACTGTTCAAGTAAATAGAAGAATAGATTCCATTAAATATCAGAAAATATTTTTGGAAACAAATACAACAGTCAGTCAAAAAAGTGAGAGCTAACCCTAACCCTCAAACTCAACCACGGACAACTTTAAGAAATACAGACTTAAACTTCTGGAACTGTCCTCCCAGTCAGGGGACTTGGATATCACTAAAAAAATCTGGGTGGATCTTAAACATGCCATATGTGCAAGACAGGCCAAGTATATCACAGAACTAAAAATATTCTGAAAGGAAAAATCCTAAAGCAAGAGCAGAAGTACATTTGCAAGCTGTAATATCTGGCAAAGGTACTGTTAGTATTGACTCAACATTTGTTGGCCATTTTATATTTCATCAAATATAAAACAACCATAAAAAAAAACATAATTTTTATAATAATTGCTCCAAATAGTTTAAGTTGTTTTCTTCTTTTCACTTCAAAAACTAAATATGTAATATGGACACCGGTGCAGTTTCCCAATGCTCTGCATTTTTGTTCTTGACTTGAACTCCCAGTCCTCTTGTTCTAAGTAACTGGACAGAATGTTAGCTCTTTCACATAAATAAATAATTTAAAAAAAAAAAAAAAAAGCAAATAAAAATTTCATGACAATGGATGACTGAGTAATACAACTTCAACTTTAAATAAGGCATCAAAGAAACACCAGCAAGAATACATTTTTTTTTTTTTTTACTTCTGTCACGTGTTTCCTACATTAGTTCTGTTTGTTCTAAACAAAATTACACTGAAAAATCAACTAAGGAAATACACTAATAGGCAAAAGCAGGGAATTAAAATGAATACATCGCTTATCTGTGTGAATCCTGAATATTTCCTTGTGTGCTAAAGCCTTTGAAAAAGTTCCTGCACGGATTTGTAACGTGCTGCTAGTATGACACAAACAAGGGTGCAGATGGTGGTATCAACATTAATGCAGATACAGATCATGTAGCAGAGCTGCCAGGTATTGATGAGGCCAAAGCAATCAATGAGCGGTCTTCCTGCTCTGGGGGGAATTTTGGTGTTGGGAGAACAGTGGCATACCAATTGCCTCTGCACTGAGCACAAGGGTGACAAATGACCTTACCTTTTTAGAGAACTCTGCTGCTCTCTGTTCACTCTCTTCCACCTTAGCTTTATCCACACACTGATCTGTCATTCAAAAACACATGCAGGCACACACCAGCAATCTCATTTAGAGACATCACAATTCCCTCAAATTATGCTACACATTGTTAACAGCTTTATGATAAACAAAATACAAAGAGCAGAAGAGGAAGAAATAACAGGAAAATGTTAAAAGAATTAAGTGTAAAATTATCCTTTTTCGGCAAGTTATAGTGCTGTTATAATCCGCAAAAGAAATAATAAAAAATGTAAACATCACTCTAATTTCATTCATTCCCCAAGAGTGGACAGAGATGACTTAAAATCTACAAATGTAAATAAAACTAGTGATGGCATAGAACCCATTACAGCTGAACTGTGTTTAGTTTTATTAATAATGTTTTATTTATGCATAATGAGTGTACCTTATCTTAGGTGTCAGTTGAATGCAAGTATTTGTGAAAAATCTCTCTAGAGGGACAAGGAGATGCTAATGAGATCCACCGCTGAGATTGCAAGTACAGCTATACCTCTGTGCACTACATGATTTAACATTCATACACATTGGGGTATAATTACAGCACTAACAAGACGGTAACACGTAATGCTCTGGACTTTTTTTCTTTGTTTATGACATTTGGAATTTTCTGTGTACAATCAGAGATTTTACAGCTTTAGAAGTTAACATAATTTAAGGTCAGTCTTTTTTGTCAGTTCATTAAAGGATGTGAACAAAAGAGCTAATAAAATGTGTAATTATAACCCAATTTTTGATAAATACATGTTAGTTTTTGATGCATGCAACACAAAAATTGGGACATGAGTGTGCTTACCACAGTGTTACACTACACTTTGGGGACTGAAGTGATCCAGTTTTGAAATCACCTATTTATGCTCTGTTTCTGTCTTTAATTTTGTAACTGTACAGGGCCTTTGTTGTCGTATTTTAAGCATAATAAATACGTTTCACTGAGGAAAAAGTCCTGGAATGCTGGCCAGTCTAACACCTTTTTTTTCTCGATTATACAGCCATGCTGTTGCAAGCTGCAAAATGCATCTTGGTGCCATCTTGTTATAAATAATAATATGACCTTTAAACGCCAGTATAGATTGCTCCAAAATGTTTTTGGCATTCACATATGTGGAGGGTACCCAATGATATCTCCATACCATAGCAATCACTGGCCTTTGAACTTGGTAATAATCTCAATGCTCCTTTGCTTTGTTGGCCCAGAAAACACAATACCCATAATTACATAAATCATTCAAAGGTTGACTCATTAGACCATAATATATGTTTCCACTATGCATCAGACAGTTTCAGATGAGAAACAAGAAACAAGTAATAAAAGTACTGTCTAGAGGGTCAAAGCTATTTCCTTCTGCACAGAGGAATCATGTAACCCCTGGTCAAAAAAGGTTATATTTTATAATGGTAAGATTTTTTGCCATTGCATTATCCTCTCTCATTAGTGCATGATTGCATCACTTGTTTTAGATGTTTTGGGAACATTTCACAATGTTTCTAGTCTTAAATGCCCCCATGTCCTATCTTTTTAGCAACAGTTTCAAACAAGTGTGTATTTAAAAAATAACAATTACTGTGATTAGGTTAAAAATGGCATATCTTAATAACAATACATAACATTCTGTTTTCATTCAACATAACTCAAGGTGGATTCTGAATGACCAGTTATCGTTCTCAGCCCATATTTTGAACCTGACTCATGCAGATATATTCTCTACAATATCCGACGCATCCAACCATTTCTCTTTCAGGAGGCCTCCCAGGTGCTTGTCCAGTCTCTTGTCATTTCAAGTCTCGACTTTACTGTCATTACATCTTGTCATTACTGCAACTCGCTCCTGGCTGGTCCTCCTCTGCAGGCCATCAGGCCCTTGCAACTTATCCAGAATGCAACAGCACGGCTTGTCTTTAATCTTCAGAAATTCACTCATGTCACTCCACTGCTGCACTTCCGTCACTGGCTTCCTGTAGCTGCTTGCATTAAATTTAAAATTCTGATGCTTGCCTACAAAGCCAAGAATGGACCAGCTTCTTCTTACCTTATGGCAATGGTCAAAAGCCGATCTGCACATCGAGCCCTTTGAGCTTCAAGTACGGCTCAAGTACGCGACAAGACGCTTCTCTGTCCTGGCACCCAGATGGTGGAATGAACTTCCACTGGCTGTCCAAACAGTGAACTCTCTTACGGTCTTCAAGTGCAGGCTGAAGACCCAGCTCTTTGTGAAGCACTTATAAGCACTAATCTACTAAAGCATTGATATAAACTGTAATTGCACTTGATCTTCTTGGAACACTGGCTAAGTATCGCACTGTATGTATACTGTATGTTGTCTTGTACTTATTCTCTGTAGGTATTCCAATCTTGCTAGGTATTGCTCTGTGTCTAATCTTATATTTTGTTGTCTTCTTTCTAGGTATCAGCACTGACACTTGTTTATAGCAGTGTTTGAGCTTGAGTAGTTTGGACTGAAACCTGTTTGTACTAGATAGAAATACATACTCTGACTGAACACATAGCACTTATGTAAGTCGCTCTGGATAAGAGCGTCTGCTAAATGTCATAAATGTAAATGTAGATTTATAAATCACTGATTTTTGTTTTTATTTGCATTTTACCTACTATCTCAACATTTTCTGTGTGTTTGGTATTGAGTTTGTAGCTAATCAGCTGAGATCTGAGGACTAGGGGATATTAAGACAGCAGAGAAGGAGAGCAAAAAAGACAGAAATCAGTAGAATCCTGACAACATACCAATGAGGTGAGTGAAGTCTACATCTAGCCTCTCCCTGTAGCCAAAGTCAGGGTCCATTCCACTCCGATGAAGGACAACCTGAGACACACACTCTTCAATCACCTTGTAGTACTGAGGCCTGTGAAAGACACAATCCCCAGCACACATATATACACACACACACACACACACGCAGATGCGTAAAGGCAAAAGCAACAAAGCTGTCAAATTACACTAAAATACAATACCCTCTTTTATAAATCATTTTATAAATCACTTTGCAAGACTTTATTTTTTAATAATATTTCTTGTCACTGAAATAAGACTTGCTTCAGCATATAATGAATTCACTAAAAAACGAAGCATAAAGCCACAGACTATCTCTGTGACTTTGTCCTTTCAAGGTGACATCAGAGCTGGGTCTTCCACGCCTTCCTCCCTAATTTGCAATCATCTTTAGCAATTAAGGGCACCAATAAAACCTGAGACGCAAATCTAATCAGTGTAATTTGTGTAATTAGGTGCACAATGGCGGAGAAAACATGGCCTTGTGTTTTGAGGGGTGGCTGTGGGTGGGGGGTGATGGTGGTGGTGGGAGGTGGTTGACAGTGGTGGGTCTGCGTGCTGGGACTACATGCTGCCACAGCGCTTGGCATGTGACCTTTTCTGAGTTATATTATCAACTTTAATTGCAAGTGACATTTAGCAAATACAATGTCAACTTAAGCCAAAGTACGGCATGAAAAATAATTATGTTCCAAGCATGACCTTGAATGTCTCCCATAGATATGCAATTTTGCTACCAGCGATGTATCATCTCAAACAGGCCCTGAATGTTAGCGATGGCTCAGGCAAGAGCTGCTTTCCTCCATAACTTAACCGGAGTCACAGAACAGTGATTCCTGGTGAATGCTATTAAGACTCCAGGTATTAACGTGTATTAAAAATGTGGACAGTAGGGTGGTTTGGATTTTGATGTGAAAATATGCTTGCTGTTACAGACTCCACCAAGGCTGTATCATTTGCAGGACTGCACTTGGAGTTTACATGGCAACTTAAAAACAAAAAAAAAATATTACTGTTCAGAACGAAAAAAAGCTGTTAATATTCTCTTAATGGAGAAGTTTGACAGCATAAAACAGTTTTCTTATTACAGCACGTTGGCTCAAATAGATGCTACATAAAGTGCTTTTTTCCAATCAGGTTGAAGCACATTTTCAATGGGATGAACTTTTCTAAATCAGTTCATCAGTCCAAGAGAATCCTTAATTTTTTTTTGTTTACAGCCTGTGTTTTTGACAGGGAGCTAAATAAAGAAGGAGGGAAGTTTGCTGACACTGGATTTGCTGCAACTCCAATTTTGTCATGAGCACACAGTGTTAGCTTGGTGCTTGGAGCATTGCTAGCACACTGATAAGATGATAAAATGTAAATAATTCAAAATGTAAATAAAATGGAATGCAATGATGTGTGAACCATGTAAACACAATACATAATTTAAAATAGTACAAAGACAGTATATCAAATGTTGAAACTGAGAATTTTTTTTAAATTTATGCTGTTTTTGAAAAGAGGTGGGTAGTTGTGTTACATGCCCTCTTATTTTTAGTATCTAAGCATTTGTAAACTAAAGAGACTAATGGCTCTACTTTTGAAAGTCAAATGTTTCCTATTTTTGCTAAATGTAAGATTGCAGTCGCATATTAGTTTGGCTTTCTCTAAAAAAAAAAAAAAAAAGGTGTCGTCTAGATGGCACATGTTGCTCCAAAACTTGCATATATCATTTAGCATAAATTGTGCAAGTCACCCACAGCATGTGCATGTGCATTAATGCACCCCAATACATTCACGGATGCTGAAGACAAACCAGATGGTTCCTCTACTTATTAGCCATCCATGATTTCTGAACAGACCACACTTTTCCACTTTGTCTCGGTCCATCTTAAATAAGCCAAGGCTCATCAAAGGCAGCTGTTTGTCTGTTTACATATGGTGTCTTACATGTTAAAGTTTTAACTTGCATTGTTAGTGCAAAGATTTCCACAACAAAATCATGCCTGTTTTTTAGGCAGTGAAACCAACGGGCCTGAAGATCACAGCCATCCAATACTGGTTTTCAGTCTCGCCCTTTGTTTAGAGATTTCTCTGGATTTTCTGAATCTTTTAATCGATGAGTATTTGCAGTTTAATTTTGACAATTCCTGAACTGTTGCATTATTTGCTTGCCTTTTTCAAAGAGTGATGAACCCCTCCCTAACTTTACTTCTAAAAAACTCAGCCTCTCTGGCATGTTATTTTTATATTTTTGTTACTAATCTGTTTTTATTTGTGCAATGCTCCTCCAGGATTTTTTGTGCCATCTACAACCTTACCAGTCTTTTGTCACCCCAATACCAACTTTTTGAAATTTGTTTCTGGCATCACAAAAAAACAGAATATTAAAAAAAAACACATAATATTACTTTATAATATTAATAATATTTGCTAAGATGTCTTTATAGTATTTTCAGTTATATATAGAGTTTAAATGATTTGCACATTACTGCATTACATTTTGCACAGCTTTTTCAGAAATGGATTTGTACTTACGCTCATGCTTACTTTTAGTAAAAATGTGTGCGAGTTCAAAAAATGTACTGAACTGAGTGTGTTGCTTATTATCACCCGCAGACCAACCCGTCTATACAACATATTCCAAATATCATCCAAAGCATAATGAGAATAAAGATGATAAATATAAGGCACAACTATAAATATAAATATATACGAATATAAATATGCAGGCTGATTGACCTGCAAATGTCGCCACCCTTGACTTAGTGGTACAGGCTGCAGCTTATGCATGTCACTGACATTCATCATATTATTATCATCTCAATAAGCAGGCCGATTATCCCAGCGTCTTGGCTAGAAAGACTGCCGCATGCTGGATATAACCAGGAAGAAGAAGGCTGACCCAGAACTGTCAGACCCCACCAGTGGAGACAACATATGTCCCCTTCACCAAAGCACAACTCTCACTCTCTCTCTCTCTCTCTCTCTTTCTCTCTCTCTGGCACGTTCTTGCCTGCCTGTAATTTTTCATCCAACCCCTGCTTCACATCACCCATCTAATCCTCACATCAGTCACGGTCAAAAGCAGATGTACTTCGTATCCTCTCACTCTGATCTTCCTGTTTAAAATGTCCTTCAAAAAAATGAGCGAAGCAACAAAAAAAGAGTGAAGGACAAACTATGATTTAACTTGTGTTTACCTAGAAATTCCCAGTCAGTTGAAGATGTAGCATATTTTTCAGATATATTTAAAGACAAAAAGAAGAATGTTGAAAACACTTAATGTTTCTCTCTGCATCTTCCTACAATAGTGGATCTTCTCTGATTGGCTTTGATCATCAGCATGTCCCCAACACCTGTGGACAACACTGTTGCCATCGCCTGATGTGAACTGACAGGAAGAGATGCCACCATCCTGTCCCTTCTCTCTTATTTCCGTGCAGACTTAGTCATCAAAGCTCACAATGATGTTAAGGGTTCCTTTTAATCTAAAATTATAGCCATACCATTTCTCAACCAACCGATTTAATCCACTGCATTTAAAAATGCAAAGGCAGAAGGCATGTTAATGGTGAATTCAAGAGAGCTGTATATAGCAACTTTATGACATGACTGTACATCGTTCAATGAGCAAAACTTGACATTATACATGTATCTCCAAGTGAGAGCAGTTAAGAAGTATTTTTAAAAGCATGTCTTTAATAAGCACATACATTTTTAATAGTCATTTGTAGTGATCCTGGTTTGCGATCAGAAAGAGGGGCCTGGCGTCAGAGCTATAGACTGTGCCTCTATATTCACTGCTTAAATGTGTTTTTAGATTACTCAATGTCTCAAACAAGCCAGCAAATACATTATTCATAACTCAAAGTGAGCAACAACTTGTCTATGGTAAATTCCTCTTTTTCACTCCTTCTAATCCTCCCACCCTGCCTTTTCTCAACATATTTTATCTCAGCAAAAGGTCTGACACAGCAGTGAATTGATCACTGTCACTGCCTTCAGAGGAGCTGGGCTGCTCTTGGCCCCTGACTGACACATTTATACAGCCATGTTATCTCACAGAGCAACGGCAGTATAAAAATTATGTCTTAACCGCTTATATATAAAATGTATTTATGCGTCCAGTTCAGACATTCAAAGTATGTTTTCAAAAAAGAAAAAAAAACTGCATAAGACTTCTGGTTTCCATTAACTTATGTCTTACCTTGCCTCTAATGGGGAATGGACAAGAACCCATGACAACATTTAAAGTTACACTGAAGGATTTACAGGAGTCTAAGTAGGACGTAGAGAAGCTTAAAAATATTCTTTAAGACCTTGAAGTCTATTTTAATAGCTCCAGCATATCTATATAATAGATGAAAGCCTTTAAAGCTAATATGCCTGCATTCAGGTGGTCATGATTCCCATTAAGATAAGCATTGTTTTTATTTAGCTTTTTTTATTTTTTAGCTTTTAGCTTTCAGGGTTCGCAATGCATTATTAGTTGTAGTTTTGCTTTATTTTCTAAAATAAAAAAGTTTATTTAAAGTTAAGAGTAAGTTGTAGTTAGAGCTGCACCTAACGATTAATGTCTTAATTGATTAATCTAATGATTATTTTCATTTATTTATTCATTCATTTGATTAGTCGATTAATCTAACGATTATTTATTATTTTGTTATGGATTTGTAACCAATGGATGATCTTGTGCATATATATATATATATATATATATATATATATATATATATACACATACATACATACATACACATATATACATATATGGCACGCATAGCACGAGGAAAACGCATGACCAGAGGCACAAATGACACATAGCCTACACAACTCACGGACAAGAAATCAGAACTATATATAGTTTGTGAACTACATATGTTGGCAAAGAGCAATTTGAGAACCAGCTCAGTGTGTTTTAAAGCTCCCACGGTAGGTATTTAGGTATTTACACTGGACAACTAAGAAACGGTTAGCAATGTGACTTTTCTAGTCTACTACTAAAAGAAACATGTTACATGTGTTTATCTTTAAATAATATGCTAAGATAAGAAAAGCAGGTAAACAGGTGCTGTCTTGTTGCTGTGTTGACAAAGCGCTACGGCATGTTTGAGCCTCAAGTGCCCGTGCATAGCAGTTGTACTGTTGTGATCATATCCACTGTGCAGAGCTGACAGAGCACCACACTGTCGCATTTCTGTTTGAAATACTCCCACACTTTAGATGCACGTGAGCGATTGTTTGTAGATGCAGTTATTACTCCGAAAAAATCCATGCTTTCAGTAGGCGTGGCCATCTTTGTGACGCATCGACGCACGATATGCTAATCGGCGTAATTTCGGAATCGATTTTGTAGATTCCGTTTTCCACTCAATGAAGGCAAGAGGTCCAGGCCCCTAAGCAGCTTAGCTGCCCCAAATCATGATGCTCCCACCATCGTACTTCACAGTTGGGATGATGTTTTCATGTTGCCATACGTAGCCAAACAATCTTACCAAAAAATTCAACCTTGTTTTCATCAGTCCACAAATAATTTTCCCAGTCGCATTGTAGAGTGTCAAGGCACTCTTTGGCAAACTTCAGGCCTGCAGCAATGTTTTTTTTTTTTTTTTTTTGAAATCAGCGGATTCTACCATGGTGCCCTGCCATGGACACCATACCTGTTCAATAATTGGCGTATGGTAGACTCATGAACAGAGATGTCAACCACTTCCAATGATACCCTTAAGCCTTTAGCTATTACTCTTGGGTTCTTTTTCACCTCTCTGAGCATTCTGCATTGTGCCTTTGGAGTCAACTTGGCAGGGTACCCACTTCTAGGGAGAGTTGCCACAGTACTAAATCTTGTCCATTTATAGACAATTTGTCTAATTGTGGACTGGTTAATACCTAAAGTCTTAGAGATCTCTTTGTAACCCTTTCCAGTTTTATGCAAATCAACAGTTAGGTCTTCAGTTAGGTCTTTTTTAGTGAGGCATGGTTCACATCAGCAGATGTTTCTTGTAAATAGCAAACTCAAAAGTTTGAGTGTCTTTTATTAGTCAACGTAGTGTTTCATCTCGCTCCAGTCTCATTTCATTGATTGGACTTTAGGTCTGCTAACTTCTGACTCAAATTAGCTTTTGTTGAAGACATTAGCATAAGGGTTCACTTAATTTTCATCAGCAATAATAACAATAACGCTGTTCTGTTGACAAGAAGAAGCATTAGCAAAGACAATGCTGCTGACCTGATATAGTAGTCATTCCTGATGAGCAGCAGGTGCTGGAGGATGGACAGAAAGTAGGGCTCAGAGGCTGTGTCTTTAACCATGTTGGACAGAAGATGGTACACCTCACCTATGTCAGTACACACAGAATTAAGGAAATATTTGCAATTTTATTTGTCATGCAACACTAGAATATAAAAAGTCCTTAGAATGGTCATATTTGGCAAGTTCCTATGTCTTACTGCAAGTATCCGTACCAGCCTTGAGAAAGAAGACAGGAATTAGAGTAAATTAGACTTACAGTGATGGGGAATATTTGCAATCAAAGCAGCATAATGTCAAGACTAATAGCTAAATACGAGAACTGTATGTACCAAAATGTATTTATTAATATCGGTTTATCAAAGCTTTTACATTAAAATGAAACACATCCTAAGTAATTGAATTGTCATTTACTGAGTGCTATAGAGAATCAATATTTCAGTCAGTAAAAGAGACATATCCAAATCTGCCCAAGAAACTGTTCTGGGTTCACTGTTACTTCTATGTCTTTTGGGATATAATTTTCTAACATAAGTCAACAAGACACTTAAAAAAGGTGAAATGACAGGGAAACATCCCTGAAGCCTACCTGCCAACTCTGTCACAGGTCTGGATATAAATCAAATAAAAATTATCCAAGCCTGATTTTTTTGTCCTATATAAAAAAGAATCAGTCATTCCATTATTTTTTGCTTTTTTTGTGATATCAAGTCCTCAGATTGCATCTTGCCTCTCTCAGTAGAAAAAAGATGTGTTCTTAAACTTGCAAGGACTATTGATTATGTGTCCAACTTCTCCTCTCCCCAAGGACAGGGGGCAACAACTTTTGATGTCTAAAATAGATGTAGCATTAGATAGAAATCATTGTCTCCTCGTTTTTCTTTCTTTTTTTTCTTTTTCAAAAGGGCTGACTGCTTTGATTTCCTTTCAATTACATCCATTTTACCAAGACAGATTTCTGGCAATTTATTTTGAAAACACACTTTGAAGAGCCAGGTAATGTGACACAAAACTAAAACAAACCACAATGGTTTACTGTGATGATCCTGCCACAAGCTTAATCCCAAGGCCATCAAGGAGACATTTTTCCCCCTTATTTACAACAGGTGACTTCAGTGGCATTTCTGAACAATGTTTAAATAAATAATACAACAGATCTTCTCTTTCAAGAATGTTAAATAAACAGCTTTAGGGGTTATTTACTTTTGTTTCCATTTCAAGGACTCTCTTGTGGATATTCCTCATGTTTAACAAAAAAACACTGAAAAACACTAAAACGGTAAATAGTAAACCATTTTACAGCATTTTTTTTATTATTATTTAATTTGACTATGCCTTGCCAACCGCAAATATATAATATGAGTGACATCTTCAAACATGTAACCTTGCACAATCATACCTCAATCACCATTTCCAAAATACCCAGACTAGCTAGAGCCCCCCAACAGCCCCCACCCCCCACCAGCGTTCACACTTAGGAAAATCAATTCCCCCCCAGACCACCTGAACATTTTTCAACAAACCTATAACATATTAGATATTCATAGATTGTGTGAGTGCTCTGCATGTTCTGTCATCCCAATATGAGAGTACAAGCATCTTTAGAGCACCATATCCTTTCCTGATAACATGAGGGGGAGAATCATTCCCACTTCTGAGGGTTCAGAGTCTTTTATTTTATCAGACATCCACATGTGCCCAGCAAAAGACACTGCAATTTTGTTGTTCTTTACGTCGTATTAGTATTAATGTTGTGGAATGGAGGTTCATGATTAAAGACTAGCAAAACAAGCAGTGAGGAGAGTTTGAGATGTGGTGGCTGAGGAGGGTCAATCAATCACACTGCTTAACCACTCATTATTATTCATCAGATGCCTGAAGTCACTCTATTTCACACATGGGATGGACTAAGCCTCCATATGTTAATATTCATGAAGCAGGCATGGGATGATGCAGATAGGTACAAGGTTAGATAAAGGGGTGAACAGGTTGCCTGTGTTTGGAATGGGGAAAAAGAGGAGGTGTAAATAGAGGTGACATGAGCTGAAGCATATATATCATATGCATCATTTACAGATAAAGATGTCCTTAAACTATTCCTAAGAACAAAAACCGTTGTTTTAGCCTTGCTGCACAACATATAACTGTTATATTATCATAGCTATCATTAATGCAATTTTAGTCTTTGCTATGCACAAAGGTATACATAGTGGACAAACAGTAATCTAGATTATTAATAAGTAAGAAAATATTTTGTAATCATTCAAGGAGCAAGCTACTTGCCAGGACTCACTTTAAGACCTTGCAGTACCTGGGATCTCCCAACATTTGGATGTTATTGATTTTTAGTGGTTGTTCTCAATTGATGAAACCACATCTTTCTACAGCATTCCAGCGAATTTTGTTTATAAAGTTTACAAATAGTCCACTTAAATGCAGGGAAGGGAAAGCTAGTCAAAAAACAATGTTGGACTGTAGGCTTACCTTTTTAAGGTGACAACACTGGCACCACACAAAGAAACATGTCTTACTATTCAAAAACAGCCAAAGGACATTTGTGGGTTTTTATGTTGGGTGCTTAATGAAGGTTGCAGTTAACACTGCTCGCACTAAACAATGAGGACTCATCATAGAGGAGGGCAATATGATAAATTATAAATTAGTTATAATAATAAATTATGTCATGATATGCCTTTCTGAACATATTGTGAACACCTCCAATACAGTCAATTTTAGAGGCCGTGTAATGTGCAGGCAATGAAATAAATAAACTCTTTGCAGTGCACTGTCAAAGATGTGAAACATAAAAGTATGTGGTGGTTTGGGGAGGGATTGTTTAACATGAGGGCTTGGCAAGGACCTGGTGCAGAATTGCACAAAAACGGCTTCTTAAATCCTCTCCGAATGAACTGGAGGTCGCGGCTTTAGAAACGATGCACTCTCCAGCCACTCTCTGCACCACGCGTAAGAGAGGTGCCTGTGAAAAGGATATTCCATCTCAGCGCGGATGTCATCCAGCCGGTGAGACAGCTCAATAGAATCCTCCTCCTTATTCTCATTGAACACCTTTAGCTGAATGTCCAACTCCTCTGTCTCCTTCAGCTCCTGTCATTAAAAAAAGTCATATGAGCACATTAAAAAACAGGAAGGAAACGGTAGGAAACCACAGTCATGTATATGAGTATATAATTTAGAGTATAAATATATATTTATTCACACTTTCTTTTCTGTTTTGTGTCACCTAGATCTGAATCTGAACTAAGTGATGCATGGTTAATACATTACAAACAGAATGGGTTTCTCATTTAAATAAGAAACACCTAATAACTTGTTTGACATTTTGTCAATAACAACCTCACACTTAAGGAAACAGCGAACCAGAGAGGGGAAAAGCATGAAATGCCACAGCAGGAGGGACAAGGCCCACTTAGACACATGGACACGTGCACACACACAATATTTTTTTATATAACATTTTCAAAATAAAAACAAAAAAAGAATGTTTTCATTTCCCACAAACTCCCATCTCCAATACTGTGTGACAATTTAATGTTTCTCGTTTTTCTTTTCCCTTCCCTGTTGCTATTTTGAGGACACTAGAACCTGGAAACTCATTACTCACAATTAGAGAACAATGTCATATTTAATTGTCCCATTAAACTTTCAAATACATTATTCATAAATTACAAAACTCAATCATATGTGGGGGTTAAGATGACTTGTTAACAATAAGGAAATGCCCACACAAATGAGATAGAGAGTGATGTGGGGGGTCTGGTTGCAGTGCAGAAGAATAGTATGCAGATCCCTGCACTGATGGATAACAATGCAAATCGGCTTCTTTTGATGACTGTAAGCAGTGGTGTGCCATTTGTCACAGTGTCAAAAAAGATGCTCAGGAGTAAGGATAGAAAAGCAGGACACACACTGCTATTTGTCAATGTAAAAACATCTGAGGCAGGGAGTGTGGTAGGAGCTATTCGCATCAGTTAGTGATAGAATCTCTTTAGATGTATTGCAACACGATAAGAGGAAATTTGCAACAAGATATCACGTTTCAAGATAACTTACTGGTAGGATCTTCTTCAGGCCACAGCGCAGAAGCTCATTCCGTAAATGTATCCTGAAGTCCAGATCGTCTGGGGAGGTGACCAGGGCATTGATCAGCTGCATACAGGCAGTCTGTGTTGATGGCATATGCCACACACAAAAAAAACCATATAAATAAACACATACATACACAGAAAAACAAACACAGTAATTCAAAATGTCACAATATTCGCAAAACATACATTTTAGCATTTAAAGACACATTCACATAAAACAGGATGACAAATTACAGCACATTACAAGGGCATGAAAAGATAAAGGGCAAATGGAGAAAACATGAAAGAAAGAGATGCAAAAGTAAAGAGGTTAGGGGGATAAGGTTTTTCAAATCCTGTAGAGCAGGGGGTGGGAGATAAGGGCTGGTTGAACAGATGTGCATTTTTAATTGATTTATCGGATTAGCGCAGTGGGCAGGGAGAAGTGCTGATGGGTCTTAACAGGCTGTAACAGGCCATCGCGAGGATAAATGCACTTTGTATGGCTAAATCGATGGCAAGCCGAAGGATCGTCCTGACTGGAATGTAAGAAGCAGTCGTTATGGGTCATCTGTGTGGGGTCACATATTTTATTAACGAGCCACAGGGAATTCTGCGTTTGACTCACTCTGCATTATTACTGCACAGATGAAAAGCAGGCACAAATGGAAGACGGTCCGATCTGTACCCTGGGAAAAGCACTGCTAGTGGGGATTCATGCCGCTGCGGGAAATAACAGCCATCTGGAGAACGAACAATCTCTCTGGACTCTCTGCTTTAGTTTTGTTGTCTTACTTTTCTCAGTCTCTCTCTAGTTTACTCACTAACTCTCACTATTACCCTATTTTTTTTTTTTACACATTATTTTTCCTCGTCGTGGAGACTTCGGGGAAGCTTAGAGGCGGGATCTGCTTTTACATCAAACGCGGCTGGTGTACAGACGTCACTGTGTTCATAAAAACATGCAGCCCTGAGTCTGTGTTTATAAACTGTAAACCATTCTACTGCCCACTGGAATTTTCCTCCGTGGGGCTTGTCAGAGTTTATATTTCACCAAGTGCGTGCGTGCGCGGGGCACTGCGCATCCTCACAGACCAGATCACCAGCGCGGAGCACAAACACACAAAATGTCTGTTTTCATCATTCTTGGGGACTTCAACAGAGTAAAACTCACCAGTGAGCAACCCAAATACAGACAGCATGTTACCTGCTCCACCAGGGAGAGTAATATCGTAGACCACTGCTACACTGTATTAAAGGGCACATATAGCTCTGTTCCCTGAGCTGCTCTGGTCCATCTTCTCCCACCCTACAGACAGAAGCTCAAGTGGGCCAAGCCTGAGGTCAGTGGACCAGTGAGGCTTCTGAGTGGTCCTTCTGTGAGGACATCTGTGTTCCCACCAGGACTTGCATTAGATATAATAATGACAAGCCCTGGTTTAACACCAAACTGAAGCACCTGCGACAGTCCAAGGAGAACGCATTTAGGAGTGGGGACTAGGCGCTTTACAACAAAGCTAAGAACACACTGAACAGAGAAATCAGAGCTGCAAAAAAGAGCTACTCCACCAAGCTGAGCAGACTGATGTCCACAAACGATCCTTCAGCCATCTGGAAATGTCTACACAATCTCAGGCTACAAACAACCCCCCCCCCAGACAATGGAGGGTCGTCAGCTGGCCATAATGAACAACACAACACCCCTTCACACCCTTCTGACTCTCAGCCACCCATTGAGCCTGCCCTGAAGATCTGTGAAGGAGACGTGCACCGACTCTTTAAAATACAAAGAATGAGGAAGGCACCAGGTCCAGACAAAGTGTCACCCTCCTGCCTGAGGAACTGTGCAGACCAGCTTGCTCCTGTCTTCACCAAGATCTTCAATAAATCACTGGAGCAGTATGTTGTACCAGCGTGCTTCAAGCACTTCACAATAATTCAGCGTGCTTCAAGCGCCTCCACTTGCCAGTGGATCACAAACTTCCTCACTGGCAGAGAGCAGCAGGTGAGGCTGGGAAAGATCATCTGTGTTCACTCCCCGCTGCTCTTCTCACTCTACACAAACGAGTGTACCTCCACGGACCCCTCAGTCAAAATCCTGAAGTTTGCAGATGATTTGACAGTCATTGGTCTCATCCAGGACAGTGACGAGTCTGCCTACAGACGGGTTGTGGAGCAGGTGGTCCTCTGGAGCAACCACAACAACCTGGAGCTGAAAACAGCCAAGACAGTGGAGATGAGAGTGGACTTCAGGAGAAGCCCTCCAACCCTTCCGGCACTCACTATCCTCAACAGTACTGTAACGGCTGTGGACTCCTACAAGTTCCTGGGCACAATTATCTCCAGGGACTTGAAATGGGACTGCAACATCACACCATCATCAAGAGAGCGTCAGCTGAGGAAGTTCAACCTGCCCAAGGAGCTCAGGGTGCAGTTCTACACCGCCACCAAAGAATCTGTCCTCACCGCATCCATCACAGTGTGGGGCAGCTCAACCACCAAACAAAAAAAAACAACGACAACAAAAAAAAACAAAACGACACCCACAGACTGCAGCGCATCATCAGGTCTGCAGAGAGAACCATCGGTGTGAAATTACCCTCCCTACCGGACCTGCACACGGCCAGAACCAGGAAGCTGGCAGAGAACATCATCTGTGATCCATCACACCCTGGACATCACCTGTTCCAATATCTTCCCTCAGGTCGGCGTTTCAGCCAGTTGAGAATGAAGACCTCCAGACTTCAGAGAAGCTTCTTCCCACACGCCATCACACTTATGAACAGTTGAACATTACAACACTACATTTTAAATACAGTCTACCACATACTTACATCCATATTTAGATATTCTCTCACTTTTCCTTCTTTGTACTTTTATTGTACTTTTACTGCACTTTTATTTATCTGATAGAGTCTCAGAATACTCTGTACCACAGTCTCAACCAGTGACTCTTCTGTTCTCCATATTTATATCTACTTAATTCAGTCTGCACTGTCCTTTACTGCTGCACTTAGCACTTAACATGTGCAGAGTTGTATATTTAAAATAAAGTTTACAAGTGTGTCTGTGCATGTATGTCACTGTGTGTGTGTGTGTGTGTGTGTGTGTGTAGGAGGATGGCTAGGTTGGGTGTGTTTGTTAATTCTGTAATGTCAGTTATCGTGCACTGTGAGCTACTGTAACCAAAAACAAATTCCTTGTATGTGTGAGCATACTTGGCAAATAAAGTCAGATTCTGATTCTGATGTTATAAGTGCTTTTCATTTTGTAGTTGATAGCAATGAAGCCTTGTTAGATTGTTAAGTATGAAGTGATGAACTTACATCAAATGTCACATATAATGGATTAATTAGATTGCTACATAAATCCCAGTTTCAAAAAATACAATTTTAAGTATAGCAAATTCTTACATTTGCATTTCTTATTAAACACTTTGCCAACCATTTTTTTGAGTCTGAAAAGCAAATTCAGCCACATTTTAAGGATTTCTGGGCAATGTTTTTTTCTGATGGACACGTCAGTGGTAATGGCACCTTTTTATTAGATACATTTTTATTAGATCTCACAAAGTGAGTACACCCCTCACATATTTGTAAAGCATTTATTATATCTTTTCATGAGACAACACTAAAGATATGACACTTTGATACAATGTAAATTAGTCACTGTACATCATGTATAATAGTGCCATCAAAATTACTTAACACACAACCATTAATGTCTAAACTGGTGGCAACAAAAGGGAGTACATGCCTAAATGAAAATGGCCAAATTGTGCCTATATTTTGTGTGGCCAATAATTGTTTTCTAGCACTGCCTTAACTCTTTTTGGCATGGAGTTCACTAGAGCTTTGCAGGTTGCCACGGGAATCCTCTTCTACTCCTCCATGACATTTCAGAGCTGGTGGATGTTAGAGACCTTGCACTCCTCCACCTTTGAGAAAGCCCTACAGCTGCTCAATATGGTTTAGGTCTGGAGACTAATGCTAAGCCAGTCCAGCACTATTACCCTCAGTTTCTTTAGCAAGACAGTTGTTGTTATCACATTGGAATACTGCCCTGCGGGCCAGTTTCTGAAGGGAAGGGATCATGCTCTGCTTTAGTATGTTACAGTACATGTTGGCATTCATGGTTCTCTCAATGAACTGTAGCTCCCCACAGCCAGCAGCACTCATGTAGCCCCAAACCATGACACTCCCACCACCATGCTTGACTGTAGGAAAGACACACTTGTCTTTGTACTGCTACCTAGTTGCCAAATAAGTTCCAGTAATACATGACCTTTGTCAGCTTGGCTTGATGCGGGCTTTCTTGTGCATCATCTTTAGAAGAGGCTTCCTTCTGGGACGACAGCCATGCAGACCAATTTGATACATGAGCACTGACAGGCTGTGCAGTCGACACACAGGCGAGGTATTAAGCAAGAAGCAGCAGTAGGAGAGTAAAGCAGGTCAAAAGAGTAAAGCAAGTCTAAGAAAAGCTAATTCAGATGGTGTAACCTAAAACGTTTTATTTACTTTTTCTATAAATAAGTACTTTAAGACGCACTTTTTTAAAAAGCATTGTTTTTTTAACATAGAACTTTTTACTTAAAGTGAGTAAAAAAGCATTTATTATTTATGTTATGAATAATTAATTCAGTTCAGCATTAAAAACAATAAATATTGTTGAAATATACAGTATTTGTAATTAGTTTTGTCTTTCAGTTGTTGATGACATAAAATACTCATACTAAGCTACTTCAGTATACAGGATATGGCACTGAATCATAACACAAGTTAGAAATTATAACGGTCCGGACATTGACCTGAGGACATTTCCTCTATCCAAACCTTACTGAATTCTAATTAAATACCCCTGGCCTAGGCCATAATCATGTAGAGCAACAAATCTTTTCCGATCCTCAGAGAGTTCTTTGCCAGGAAGTGACATGTTGAACTTACAGTGACCAGTATGAGAGTGTCATATCTTCAGTGTTGTCTCATGAAATGATGATATTCTATATGCGACCAAGTTGTTGGACACCACTGTGCTGAAATTTGATTTTTGATTTGTGCTGGATTTGCTGGCATAAGTGTGGCCTGTTGCCTCTATGAGCCAGCAACAGCAGACGCTGGCTTACTCCTGTCTTAAAAGTCCCACAAGCCCAGGGGCAAGAAAAAAGCACTGAAACCTGAACAAAGCCCACCACAGAGGGGTGCTGCTAAGCCCCACACCTCCCGAACCTCTACTCTCATCTAAACTTTCTGCCTTCTCTTTCCTCGTTGTCAACCTGCAGCCATTATTTCATTTGAAGTATCTGAGGCCCATTGAGTGAGTTTGGATTCTTCTCAAAGCCTTCCCGCAGGCAAGCATGTGTATCAAATCATGAGCAGCGCACACACACAGAGGTGTGCACATACACACATGCACTTGTATGCACACACACAGATACTTCGCTGTTTGTTTTCTGTGCAAGGGTGGATGGGAACAGGGTTGGAGGAGGTTATTTTTGTTCTTTTTCAGACTGAGGGTGCACTGATGAGCTGCTCATGCATCATCTGAAAGCGCAGCGCCGGAGGAGACTTCCAGCAGAGTAATTAAAAATGGCACTGCCGGGATGGTTGGAAGTTTGCATACTCTCATCACAGACGGAGTAAAGCCTAAACCGTGGCAAAACACATTTTAATCACATTAAAAAAGCCAGGCTTTGCAGTCTATTGCAGGTTTTTAAAGCCTTTAATTTCTCTGAACATCTTGCATCAGCAAGGTATTTTAATTTACTTCACAATTAGCAGCGGTTCTTTTCATTAACGGCCCACTTTTTTTCCAAAGAGGAAAAACAAGGCATGCAATCAAAGGGTTTCTTTCCTTCCTGCACTCTGGCTGGCATGCTCCATTTTTCTATTTATCTCTCCCTCCTGTGCCCTACATCAGCAATTCACAGATTAGGAGCTCGTTCGACAAATGCACGTAGTGTGCTTGTTGGGGCTTGGTCACAGATCAGCGTGAGGAGCGAAGAAATGGGGAGAGGAGATGAGCGAAAGGGGGGAGAGTGATAAATTCAGGTTTAGAGCCCGATCATTGCCCTTTCGTTTCTTCTCCTCTGAGACCAGAGTGCAGAGGAAGCGCACACTACTACACGTGTAGTGTGAACTGCTGAAAGGTGGTCGGCGACTAATTGCAGACGCTGGGTAAACATCTAGCATGTTTAATATCTAGGCCAGTCAGCGACTGTGAGTCAACAGCAGTGTTTATTTTCAGCCATTGGGATCGTGTAGAGATGCAAGACACAATGCCTGCTAGAGGTTCTTGCTTTACTGCTGGCCCTGTGCCTTTATTCATATCTCATCCATATTTGTTCCTTTTTCTTCTTTCTTTTGTCACTGAAAATCAGCACAGTAATTTGGCCTAAGCAACTTGCATTGCTTGTTTGTTGACGTCCACTTTGGAAATAACGTATGTTCTATGTGGTATCACTAGTTCTCACATGCATTTAGTTCTCATGAGAGTTTAATTCTTGTGTGTTCTTGTGACAAAAAACATGTTTTTGGACAGCAGCCAGATGAGTTGGCAATTCCCAAGGGTAAAAATCTTGTAAATGGTGACCCTGTGTCGCCGATCAGTCATAGTCAAAGCCACTATAGCTGAAAAACAGCACATAACAGCACAACCAGTAATGTAGTGTGAACGGCACAAAGACCTGACGACTCAAAAAGTCGTGTAGTGTAACCCAGGCATAAGGGAAAATTAAAGGTAATATAATCAGTATTAAAATTGTGAATAAATAAATTCCCTGGGAAATACAAACTATCTGAATAAAACGTATAATTTATACATTCACTGGGAAATTTACAAACACAAGCTAAAACCTGCAGCTGGCTTTTTAGTCAGCAAAATTGCAACAAAAATAATACAATTAGACTCTGTACCAAATCAAGGTTCAGAAACAAATCATTTTTACTGACAAACTGTACCATGCATAAAGCAAATGAATCAAAAGCTGTTACAGTATAGTATGTGAAATTAATAACTAATGTTATAGTGATGTCTTTCACTTTTCTTTACATGAACTTGCTGTGTTAACAGCCCCACTGACAGTGAAGAAGTTGAAGTACTTAAAATATTGACTTTTAAGGCAAAATAATTAATTATGTTTCTTATTTCAGTATAATTAAATTGCAAAAATGCAATTTTTGCAGGAAATTCACACTTTTATGAATTTGGTGGGACAAATAAAGATATTAATAACACTTCAGATAGTAGATAGATCGATTATTGTCCATACAGACATTAATTACTAAAAAAACTTAATATAAATACTTCACAAAAAAATAAGCTGAATACATTTAGATATATTATTTTCTTTTGAAAACAAAAATACTTAATTTATAAGTGGTTTAGCTGTTCATTTGTAAGTGAGTTGAGTGACAGACATGTAAAAATGATTCATCACTCTTTTTAGTACATAAACACAAGAAAAATGTTGAATATGAGGCCTTTAAAAGTAATAACTTCTGAAATAAACAAACAATAAGTGGTCTTATTTGAGAACTTTTTTTAATTCTACTGGGCTTTTCTGCTTGTTTTTGCTAAAAGACAAATCTTTTATTTCATTAAAAGAATTCATATAAGAATTCATATATTATTTTAATTCTGATGGGCTTATTAGGGCTTTTGATACACATATCAAACAATCTCTTTTAAAAAATACATTATGAGCTACAAAACTAGCCAACTACTTGCCAGTTTTATCGAGTGGTATAGCAGGAGTAGGACAGGACAAGCTTGTGACAGTAATGTAATTTTTCTGCACAGTACACTTAGCTAACCTGAAGCTGCTGGGCCTCATGGTTTTCTAGGCCCTCCACTATCGAAGCAAATCTCTCTTTATTATTCCTCTCGGCTGCAATGGTCATGGCTGCCAGGATCTTATCCAGACTAAGGGAAAAGAAGAAGACACCAGAACAAGTTAAAGTTAACATGTATTTTATCAGGACATGGGCAGGACACAGACAGCATTTACAATACTTAATATTTTACAATTAATATTTCTTATATTTGCTATAGTTCTATGAAAATGCATAAAAAGCACTACAAGTCACACAATTGGTTAATTACAGGGTGTGAAGAGTGGCACAGAGAATGAATGACAGCATCATAATCAAACAATTAAAACCAAGCTCTGAACCATGATATAACATTCCATTCACAGAATGGCAAACAACATTTTTCTGCATATCATGCCACCACAGCTGTTCCCCCACAATAGGTTAGGAGAGACCCATTTTTCATTCTGATTTTATCAGCATTAAACAGAGACACTACAAAGGGCAGTCAAATTGACAGAGTCAAATCCTTTTAGGCCATCTGATGCTACTATTTTATATGTCTTTTCCTTGTAACCAAAACAATCAGGAATTCTCGACAAATGAGCATGACCTACATTGTATGGTAGCAAACACAGATAATTCTGATTCTGCTAATGCTGCAACAGGCAGATGTGGGCATTTTGCACATGAAGAGGCAAAATAGCTTTTATTTCCCATATACATCAGCACGTAGCATCCTCCCTGAGTTTGCTTTTCTTCACGTTGACCTGTCTCAGATAAAACTGCAGAGAAAAAGTTTTGTCAAACAGCTAAGTGTAAAATCCCCCGCTCTGTGATTCGGGTGATTAAGTTAGTCAGGAGTAGGCTGTTCCACGTCTTTCAAGGTAGTTCAAACAGCTCTTTAGAATAAGCTACACCTGCTTTACTTCTCACACTTGGCTTTGATGTCATGACACTGAACATGAACCAATACATGCTATTTGAATGGGGGGGCTCACCACGAACTGATGAGGTGAGATCAGAGATCACACATATCACAAATAAGAATCACAAATCTAGTCATATATTGTCCATCTTATCAGTTTAACCTGTAATTTCAACCTGTGCATGGATGCTTGTGCAAATTGGGACTATAAAAAGCATACACTATGCAGCGTCCAAACATGCAATCGTGACTAAAAATGATTGAAATCGTACACCCACTGATTAGCATAAAGCAAAAAATTTAAGCATGCTAACCAGTGGCTATTTGCTTTCATTCAGATTTTGCATCAACACCTGCTTCTTTAAGATCATGTAGTCTACAGGAACGTATGTTGTTTGTTTGACAGTATTTGGCTAGGTTTATATATGAGATGTTCCCCGCACCCCATTTATATTTTGTGGGTTTGTTTATTTTCTATCACTGAATGCAGACTTTCTTTGAAGGGCTGCTCTGGCTGGCATTGTTATTCTCGACCAGCACTGTGGCAGACACCATAAAAAAAGAGCTCCCCAGCATTCAATTTATAATCTGTCAGCCCGGTTGTGTGTTCATGGCCAACAACACTTAAATACATTACACAACCGAAACAGCTAAATAAGAACATGTTATCCGACAGACTCAGACACATCTCATAGCTCCCTCACAAATGCAATATGAGAGCACAAAATGCATTGTGTAAGGTCTCTGACATGTTGTCTACAAATAAATTGGTTTAATCTGATTATAAACCAGATGCCTTTCTTGTTGAATGAATTGAGATGTTGTGTGTAGGTAATTAACTGTTCAAAAAACAGTATGTAAAACACCCTTTAGAGGGTGCCTTGAGGTTTCCATATTATTAAGAAATATCGTATGGCCACATTATTTGCTTTAAAACTTAAAAATGTTTTAATATTAAAAAATGTCTTTGGATTACCTGTAGTAATAGTAATACTGCCCATCAATAGAACAACATAAACTTACATGTTCTCCTCTCCAATAATGCAGACAGCTGACAGAATCTTCACAATCTCTGTCATCATACTAGGTTGCTTAGGATCAATAGCCCTCGCAAGAAGAAGCAGGCTTCGCTCATCCCCAAGTATCTTTTGCAGGCCATACTGAAAATTGTCAACAGAGCTCATTGTATTACACTATTAAAACAAACATTTTGCAAGGAATTATTACAGGAAATAAAGCTTTAAGTAAATATTGGGATCCCAGAGTGCAAGGCCAAATTTAGCCTTTGTTCTTTTAAAGAAGAGTCAATTAGGCCAGTAGAGTGGTTTAAGATAATAAAGATGCAAAAGTAATCATGTCTTTGCATCTTCATCTAGCTCTTAAGCTTTAAAGTAATGGAATTCACCACAAAAAAATCAGCAAAAGATACCAATATTTAATCAGAGGAACCATAACTGTGTTGTAAATGATTCTTCATAAAAAGCACAAAAGAAAGTGCTAGTTAAAATAATGAATATCTGATATATGCGATCTATCTGAGAATTTTGTGTTCACAGCTGCATTTAAGACATGTTGAACATGTTTTTGAGGCTATCAAATCTCCCCCAAAGTTCCCCCACTACACTGAGATAATCTGACACCTATGACAAGTGTGAACCAAATGGCAATAAGCATTGCTTTTGCTGGACTTCTCAAATTGTTAAACACACCTTATTATTCATGAAGGCTTTGAGGCACTGGATGAGTTTGTGCTGGTTCTTCTTGTCAATGCCCTCTTGTCTGGGAAAAATAGTGAGACAAGAACACACACATGACCAATTGTTTTGCACAAGGAGAACTGCTTAAGAGGCTTGCTATGAGACTCATCAAACTTACTGTTTCTTGTCGAGAAGCCTCTCCAATGCATCCAAAAGTAGTCCAAGACCCTCATGACCAAAGTTATTCACCCAGCTGAAAAACAAAGTAACGAGCAAATAACCATCATAATACATAATTTACACTTTTCAAAGCAAATTAATTGAACAAACTGGGTTTTTTTGAGGTCTTTCACAAAGACCTTTTTGTGGTTTGAATCAAGAATCAGAACACCTATTCTCCTCCAGACAATACTACATAGCACTACATTTCTTTGTTATATTTACCCCCTGAAGGCTTTTCAATGAAACTCTCAATGGAATTTTACTGTCAACAAAATAATGAAAAAGTTTGTTTTTACGTAAGTTTTGGAATTGTTTCTCTGTACAAAGTTTCTGGTCTGATAATGCAGCTCGGATATCCAGTGCCTTTGGCAATATCCTCAAAAATCATCTAAGCCTTTTAAACAACTTCTCTCTCTGTTTCACACAGCAGACTTTCTGATGTATCTCATAGCAACAAACGAGATTATGGCCCTTGGCCAGAACACTATAGATATATCATTGTCATACATACATACATAGGCTACTAGTACAGTGTTTTTAGCTGCTTATAGGATATTATTGGCTAGAGTGAACTATAAACGTACCACAGAGCCAAAAATAAATAAATATATATATGCAAACAATGAAAGGAAGCCAAAAATAGTTATGAAATACAAAATGTTATACACTTCTTTAGAGCCAATAGTCTTGAAATTTGATATTTGTCTAAAGCATGCTGTATCGTAAATCAAGTACAGACAATGTGCAAATGTAAGAGAAATCTGTTTTGTGTGTGGCACACAACCTCCTTTTAGAAAGCACTTGTAAAGCCATGCACTCTAGCAAGAAGATAAAGCATGAAAGATAACACTGGAATCTATAATGGATCCTAAGAGACAATTGGCAATAAACCGCAATGTATCTGGAGATGATAAATGATCCACCGCAGAGAGGGGAATGAGCGAATGAGAGAAAGTAGGAAAGAAGGAGGTGTCCAGCACTCTGAGACTGCACTTAAATTTTGTCATTAGCATTACTTTCCACACTGTCAATAAAGCAAAATGCATCAGACAATTTGTTGCAATAAAGGTCCATAAGACAATGATTGATTCTTTCCTTCCTACAACAATAATCACATGCATATTAAAGTAATTTGTATTGACAAGTACAGTCATAGAAGACCCTCGATTAAGGCCAGTATGAGAAAGCTTGGGGCGGTGTGGGGGAGTGGAGGAGTAAAGTGCTCTTTTTTTACTGATTTGCAATGAAATTAGCTCAGAATTATAAACACTTCAAGCTTCACCATGCCATTACTCAAAATTCATTACCAGCTCACCAAATCCAATTTGCAACTTATTACCATTTGTTGTATGGTACATTATAATGGCCTGCTTTGTTAATAAAACAAAACAGCATAATGTTCAAAATTTATAACTGTCTGTTTACAAAGGGCTTACAGTTTAATGATTCGTATTTTGCACTCATCACTTCTTGGTAGCTCGTTGCATGCATAGTTCCTGATAACTAAAATCTTCAAAAGCAATTTCCTTTCTGCAGTGCAATCAGCCTGTTGGGTATACAGCTGTAAAGTTAAGGTGGAGGAGGCAGGACCAAATGAGTAGTATTAGACAGCAGAGTAAGAGGAAGACAGAACGAGATAAGGGGAGAGGAGAAAGGCTAGAGAGAGGTAGAGAGAAGTATTGACCACTAAAGCCAGGTCTGTTCAGTGACTGCTGGAGACCTAAAGTTATTGGTTAAGAGATGATGTTAATATTTTAGCTCTGGTTAGGTATTCCGGTGAAGCTTTAGCCTCTCAGTGCCACTGTACCACTGCCTGTTGATCAATACACACCTCAACTTAAGTACATCCAAAAGAAGTTTAACATGACAAGTGACAAAGGTCTTAACCTATTAAGTAACATAGAAGTGACATAATTGCCATGCTCTAAACAGATGTAGCTCCACTGATTTTTAGGCAAGCAAGAACAACAGGGGGAAAACTAATTTTAAAGGTGAAACTGACAGCAGGGATCTCACAAAGCTACAGACACCTCTCTGTTGTTTTTTCCACAGGCTTTTTTCACTCACAAAGGTGTGACTATCGCTCCACAGCTGAGAAACGGGATAGATCAGTTTGTTTTGATTAAAGCCAAAAACTGACACATGCTGCACTCATCCGGTTAATAAGTGTCCATTCAGTTAGTCTGTCTGCCTGTCTAGGTCTCTGTCAGTATACATTATTACAGACCAGCTGCATCTGTCCTTTCTTTCTGTCTCCCTGCCCTTTGTAATGGAGTAATGGAGTAATGATAGGAGTCCCTATCAAATCAGTTTATCAGATACCTCAGTCCCTCAGACCTGGCATTTACTGTATAAACAACATCACCTGACACACTGGTACCCCATTAAAGTATGCCGCTGTAGGAGAGAAATGTTTCCTCAATTAAGATAAATCAAACCATTTAACTAATGAATGGATGCAAATTAGCCAGCGCAGCCAAAAGTGGTCAGTTTAGTAAACAAAAAGAATCATAGTGGGTCTCTACTTATGGACGACAAGACTTCTTTTACAGCCATGAAGTTGTCATTAAACTATAGATCTAGAAGGAACGTAATCAGAAAGATAAAGGAGGAACAGAAACCACACAGTAATAGTATGCAGATCGAAAGGTTTTCACCTTTACTATCCGCGGGTTTTTACTTTGACCTCTTCTCTTGTCAACTACAGCTCAGCTGCTGAGGCTGACTATGTTATTGTATTTCGACAAGCTCTGAAGTGTTGTGTCATTGAGTGCACTCTATGAGAGCAATGCCTTTCAAATTGTATTAGGGCTAAGCCATGGACTGTCCCATTCGGCTGCCTGTGGCCTATTCAGTGCAGCTCTATTCCACTTGAGGCCTTCTGCTCTTAGTGACAAATTGCTCTCAACATTACAACCCACAACTGAGCACCAGAATACTTATTCACTGACTACACATTGCAGGTAAAGTGCTTTCACGGCTCATGACAATGTCTTTTGAATGATGCTAAAGGTACTCAAAAACGTCATAAAACGATTCTTTAAACGATTGGATCTTACAGTATGCACAAGAGATATTAAATGAAAAGAAAGAGAAAAAGATAGAAAAAAGAGAGCAAGAAAAAAAGAAAGATGGTTTAAAAAATGCATGAAAGTGGCAATAAGAATGTGAAAGAGCAATCAAACAAAGCATGTAAAACATGGTGGTAAAAAACAAAAAAGTTAAGAAAAAAGATAGAAAAAAGAAATAGTGTAATGAGACTAAAACTATTTCTAAAAAAAAAAAAAGAAAAAAAAAAACCCAACATCTTACAGGTCTTGACCTATGCAGTAGAAAAAAGACTGCCTGTAATGAGGGCTAACACAAACTGTGGTTAAATAGCTAATTTAAATGAACCTTTTATAGAGCTAGCCTTTCAATAGTCACAGTAAGTGCCACAGTAAGATACATACTTCCTTTCTCCTGAAGGTGTAGTGCTGCAATGATAAGCAGATGAAACATCATAAAATAATTATTTATATATCAAATGTTAAGGAAGAGACTAAAATAAGTCAGAAGGTGACATACATTTAAATTAATTTAATACACAGCATACCGGTGCAATGCAGTGAGAATTGGTCTCTGCAGTGAGCAGTGCCCTTTTATTTGATTTTAAATAAGATGTTCTTTTGGTCAGTGTCAGGGAACCAGTGCAAAATTTATCATGCATTAGTCATTATTTGAAAAACAATGTTTATCTTAGCTTCCGTTTTACTCACACCTCTCTTTGATAACAAGAAAAGCAAGTAATATATTTTTAGCATCTATTTTTAGCAAACCATATCAGATAAATAATTGGGAAGAAAGTTGAATGGCTAATTGCAGGTCAAGGGCAGAGTAAAGAACAATGGACTGGGCGAATAAATGATTAGTGAACCATACTAACACTGCTCACAGAATAGCAACCAGGCAGACAGCGCTGATATTGGATATTTGAGCGCTGGACAGGAGCTAAAGCCTGTGATGTGCTCTGAGGACAATATTCCTTGTGTCAGCAGTCTACAATATGATTGCTGGGCCCCTCTAAAGACAAGCATGGGACTACATTGTTTCGACTCAAAAAGCCACTGTTTCCATTTCGATTCCAGCAGGATTCCGAAGACGACAGCAATGATTGCACATCAAACCACATCAATGCCAGCTTGGCTTTCTTCTGGAATTGGAGGTTGAGGGGGTGGGAGTTCTAATGACAAAAAATAGCTGAATGCAGCAAAGGTTTGTGTGCACATGCATATATACATAAAAAGAAAAAAATATCAGGATTAAACCAATAGGACTAGAGGATAAGGACTCCAGCTCTTGCCATTAGAGTGTGTCAAATCACCATGCTCCCTAGACACACTCAAATGCCTCCACGTAGAGCACAAATAGCAATTTTTCTGGCATGGTGCAGGTTTAACAGCACTTGTGGAGCAGCTGGGATCTTGGCAGATTGATGACTGATTGGTCTGTCAAATGACAAAAAAATTCCCAATTAGTGTGCAATGGCAAAAGGCCATTTCAGATGTAATTTATATTGTATATATAATTGCATCAAAGCTCTACAGAGCCTCCCTCTGCACTCCTGTTTCTTTTTTATGTTGATAACCATGAATCATAGCATCACTCTCAGCATAATATAACCTCCACAATGGAGCTGACCTGACCGATGCATCAGGAAAGTGTTTAACCCAATACTTCACAGACTACGAATATTTCATCCAGAAGGCTCTATATCAGCAGTTTTTTCACTTATATCTTATGTCAAAGAGCAGGTACACAGTGAAATTGGAGGAAGACAAGACAATCACTTTACATTATGTTGGCTCAATACTGCCCCACACACCAATACTGAGGCTTTGAGTGTATTCAGCCACAAGAGTCTCCTGTAGTTTATTCATGACAACCTGAATACCACAGACAACCTAAACATTTGAATTGAAAAGCTATTACATCCCTAGGATATATGTTGTGTGCCCCATAATGTCAAACAGAAATGAAAAATGTATAGTGAAAAAATAGTGAAAAAGTCTTTTTTTTATTTACCTATTTATTTATTTATAAATTATCAGATATGTTAAAGATCAGACTGATAGATTGCACTGTGGACAGAATTAGTAATTTAAAGGAAAAAGAATAAGCATAAAAACTCCATTAGGCTTTTGACTTTACCTAATCTATCAATAACCATGCAGGTACTTTTTTTTCTCTTAAATAAGAGTATAATTAAACAAAGCTATTAGTAGCTTGTGACCTCCATGAAATTTTTTAGATATCTGAAATAGCCTCTTCATCTTAAGAAATTTATTCTCAACCTTTTACAATGCAGAATTCATATAAAACAAATCGCTTAAATAGGTCAGTGTCATTGTTCAAAAGTATGTAAAACTCTAAGGCAATTACCATTTTAACAGAGGGTAACCTATTTTCTATTAAACTCAAAAATATAAATGTACTGGAACAACTACCATGTTACAAAAAGTAACATAGACCAGCACACCTTGTCACCAGCAAAACTACCATTTGTTGTGTTTTGGATGCAAGACATGCTGATCACTAGCATGTTGGCTATTTTAGCAGTATATGCATAATGCCTTGTTACTTGATTTAAAAGTTTATATTACAATATATTTAGTATTTTATTTTATAAAAAGGTTTTAGACAGTCATGTAAATATTTAAAACTGGAAGTAAGTGAGTAAGCACTGACTATAAAATCACAATACACTTTGTTTATTTGCACAGTGCTGTACATCTACTATTAATGACCTCAACTGTTTAAACCAGTGGTTCTTAGCCCTGATCCTGCAGTAATACTACCTTGTGTGTAGTATTTGTTTCTGTCTTCCTGTTTGAATACACTTACTTCAACTGTGGAAAGACCTGTTGGGAGTAGGGAAACTCTAAAATGTGTAGGGCTACTATTAAGAACCACTGGCTAAAAACATTTGTTCGTATAAAGATTGTACGACATTTTACAAATGTCTGCATTTGTTAAGATGAGAGATACAGATCTTAACACAATGCATTAATGACTATTTCTAATGGAAGTTAATAAAAACAAATTACCATCAGATAGATGATAGTGGATTTTGCGGGACTACATACTCATTCATTACAAATACCTCCATAGTTTCTCCATTAAACAATATGCAATTCAAATTTAGATACAGTGGCAGGAAAAGTATGTGAACCCTTTGAAATGACCTGTTTTCTGTGTTAATTGGTCATAAAACGTGATCTGATCTACAATAACTGGTATAGACAAACTAAATGTGATTAATCTGATACCACACAAACAATTATAATATTTTGTGTCTGTACTGGACAAATTTACTAAACATTCACAGTGCTGGTGGTAAGTGAATCTGACTTCAACAAAAGCTAATTTGACTCAGGAGTTAGCAAACCTGAACTCCAATCAATGAAACAAGATTGGAACAAGGTGTAGAGCTACTTTCACTCATAAAAGACTCTCAAACTTTTGGGTTTGCTATTCACAAGAAGCATCTGCTGATGTAAAGCTAAATCTACTTCCACTACACCCTACTCCCACATGATAGATTTCTACACATAAACAACAGTTTAGACACACATTTTACACATAAAACAAGCCTCTTTTCCAAATTTTTTTTTTTTTGGAAACAACAAATAGAGACATAATTAATGCACAAGGCGTATCGATACAAATACAATGAAAAAGGGTGGGGGAAAACCTATTAGACCTAGTAAGTGTCTTAATTACAGAAAAAACAACTACAAAAATTACCTTGCATATATGAATTGATCATTGTCTTTATTTCTTCATGACACTGACTGGTCAAGAGGGGGGGGCTGAGGCAGAGAGGGGTCTGTAATAACATTTGGTCTCTGGAAAGAGCACTAGCTAGCAGCACAGCGCAGTATGAAAAGACCCTGTCACCACAGAAACACAGACAATTTATTTCATGAACCAACAGGTGAATTCCTGATAATTTCTTCTCAGTGCCTCAGGTCATATTGGAGGATGTCCAAAGTTTTATTTTCATGCTAAAATAATGGAATCTGTGGTTCCATTATAACATGAGATAACTGTGTTTAACCTATAAAATCATAATGTCCTCTGTATTGCCCTTGATAGGGATTCCTGTAGTTCATGTTGAATCATGTTGAAAGAATGCATCATAGAAATTCATCATAGAAATTCATTAAATTAAGTCACTTAAGACAGATTCATTAGCAAAGGCCGGATGCACATCAGGTCATATTATAGATATTATACAACATCAGATATGATTTAGATGAAGAGTGCTGGATTTTAAAATGCATACAGTGAATTGATTATGAAAGATTGACAGAGGTGTCTAAGCTAGTTTTGTCTAGCTAGCACTTTGTTGACTTCTCATTACATTAATACACTTTCAATAAGGAACCTCTGTCAGGTCAGATGTCAAGATCAAGAACTTTCCCTTCACATACAGATCTCAAGTTGGGGACCTGTATGTCAGCATGTGGTAGTTAAAAAAGAAATAATTTCACAAATAATTATTGCAAATATGTTGTGAATATTCCAGTCATTGCTTAGCCCTATGTCAGACATCCAGCATACAGTCCAATGCATAAAATATAAATAAAATGAACGTAAACAAGTGTCAATTTACATTGATATTTCATCCTCTTGTTTTAGAGGGCATCTTTAGCAAAAGATTTCATAAATTCTGAATGAAAGACAGCTCTTAGAACTGAGCGAAAGCTCTCACTAACTGAAGTACAGATCCGGCATCTTTCATTGTGGTTTCTTGTTTAAAAGAACAAACCGATGCCTGCTGAGTAACTAGCTCTCAGCACATCATTCTTTCTCTTTCATTGTCTGGAGAGCAGTTACAGAGGCAATGAATGCGCTGTTGAACTGCTTCCTGTTAAGGAGAATCAAGTCTTCCAAGACACTAATAAGCCTGTTATCTCTGAGGAACGTGGCTGCAGGCACTCCAAACAGATACAGAAACACGGCAGGACTAGTGGTTTCAATATAGCATAATTCTCTTCATTCTATTGATATCTATTCATTCTATTGACTCACTGGGGATTCAAAGACAACTGTCACATAAAGAAAAGTCGGGCTTGTTTTGGCACATTTCTTGACCTCCCACACCTGGTGCAGAAGGCACGGCAGGGATTTAATATATGGAACTTGGAAAGTGGAAAGTCACGCCCCTTGGAAGTGCAGGACTGTTTCCAATGCAGAATTTAAGAGCTCTTGCCATGGCACTGGGTGAAAAGGAGCGTGAGTGTCATATAGATGACTAAGCTGTTGAGAATCAGGCATGAGTGGGTGTAAGGAATGTTTTGGGTTACTTCCCATACTATAATACTAAACCCTTGCACTTCAACTGCACAGCCCATGGCACTGTTCTCACAGCAAAGGGAGAGTGAGAAAGGGCAGGAAATTAGCTATTGAAAACACTTCATTTGATGCTGTACAAATTAACTCTTCACTGCAAGTAAGAGCCTATGATTACATGCAACCTATCATACTGCTTCAAGCCAATGAATTAAAAGTTACTAAAAAAGGACTGACTGGTTTGACACTTCAATTAGCGAGTGCATGGCCTGGCAAAGTGAGTTAAAGGAGTTAATGTTTTCCACTTGAAATTAGGTACAGAGAAAGCAGTGGGGTAGAAGACAGAAGAAAAAACTTAAGTCTTTGGGCGACAAGCCTGTGCATGCCTCAGGCAGAGCCATCTGCATGTGGTTGTCTAAGGCAGAGCTCCACACCTGTGAGGGACTGCTGGAAAAACAGGGTCTTCACTGGCCCACCTGAGAAGCTCACCAGGTGCTCAGCTCAGCCAATTAAACTATTACACAAACATGGGCAAAACAACAGGAGAAGATTAGCACAGCAGCTCCAGACATTTTTAATGGTCACCTTTCAGTTTGTCTTTTGCTGATAAGACAAATACAAGAAACCGAAACAACAGACTGAGAATGTTAAATTGGCTTGACAATAAGCATTATTTTTGTCATTTTAAATAAAATTATAAAATTTCACAAGGACACTGAAGGACATACAATGTAAAATGCAAATACTAATTAAAAGGTGATCTTTTATTCCTCTGGAAAATGGAATTAGTTTTCAAAGGTGATTATCATGGCTTTTTTGTCTGCATTTATATGTAGGAGATCAATACCCTCAAGGTAGGACTTGTATATTCTTCGGTGAATAATTCATAGTGCAAAACATTTCAAAGATTAAACCAATGATGTCCAACACAAATCCCTCAACCTGAGCAAGCAGTGAAGCCTTCTCATTTATCTGTCAGTGCCATATTAAGCCAGTGATAACACCACGGTTTCAAATGCAGTTCAAATGAAACTTTTCCCATCATGCTCTGTCTTTTTTCAGCTGCCTACCATTTGATTAATATGGAATAGAGCACACTGCAGAAGCCACGATATAAAAGGAATTCACACTCTAAAATATTTGTTGGAGAGGAGCGAGGAGATAAGGTTTGACGGGTCTCATGAGTAATAGCACATAAGAACGGCGAAAGAACTTGAAAAGTTCGGCGAAAGAACTTAATTTGTCATTTTCATCACAAATTAATTTCCATTCAGCATGTGCTGTGGTTTTACGTCCAAACATTTCAAAATTGTAGGCAATGCAGTTGAAAAGAGACCAGGGTTTATTGAGAAACAAGACTTGGGTCCCTGAAGACTTAATGCAAAGTGGGTTGTCCATAAGTATTGTGAGCTATTTAAAAAAATAAAGCATTATCCTGTCTTCTTCTTGGTTATTTCAAATACATTTTGCCAGGGCACTGTAAAGGTTAAATTAACATAGTGTATTCAGAGCAGAGGGCACAGGCTCTCATTTTTTCTGTGTGTTGTGATCCGTGATAATTAGCTCTATTTATAAAAATTGTGAATAACCTTAGCAAGTTAGGAAAATGCTCAGATAGGAAGGGGAACGTCCACCCAGTTGTGAAGGACTAAGACGTGTCACACCCTAGGGTGCTTTTCTCCTGCCAGTCTTGGCCTTTTGTGGGTGGGCGAGAGCCTCTTACATCGCCCCCACTGTAGGGCTCCAAGTTCAGCCACTTCCAAACACCCAGAGGGTGGCCCTGGCCTCCACTGCCCCTCGGCACACACTGCCCTTTTATTGTGAGTTTGTGCTGACACCATTCTTTTTCAGCCAAATCTACAACATGCTCTTTTTACAAGGGACGCAGAGTGTGCTGTTCGAAGAACCACAAGGTGGATTAATTTCCCATGATTAATGGAAAAACAGAGAAGTAAACAAATGGGTGCACAGGGCCCTGCAACTGATGGCCTGATAAAGACAACACACTGAGATGGTGTCCTTTTACTTAATTAGACCAATAGCAAGTGATTACCTTAAGGCACTTTGTTCTACAACGTACCTTTCTGCACTTCCTAACAAGAAAAAAAAGCAAACTTTGTTTGTTGACACTTCTATGACTCTTGCTCTATCGGTTTTGCTTTGCCATATGCAGAAATGGCTTGAACGTTGATGAAAATCTATTAATGGCTTTCCAGGGGGGAACAACTGTGCTGCGAGCAGTAGTAGATAATCTCTCCAGTGAGATGACACAAGCTTATTAGTGTCTGTGGTACATACACATAATGCCTACAATGTACCCAGTGATCAAAGAGCTGTCCTGCTGGGGCTTCCCTCAGCAGAGGGTCATTTGAAAGAGAATGTCAACTTGCCACCCGTGTGATGACTATTTCATATGCACCACTCATTGATTCACATTAAGAGCCATCTCTCAGACAATGCACTGGTAAATAATTGAGAGGTTCCACTATCGCAGAGTGTTCCTTTGTGCTGTTGGGACCAAATTAAATTTGAAGATCCTATCCCATCCACAAGGGGAATGCGACACAACTTTGTGGTGAGAACCACAAGAAACCAGGAGCCTAATTATGAAAAGGACCAACAACAGTTCATACAAAATGGGCACAGAAGTAAAATGATTTGAGCAGTAAATTAAATATGATCACACCTGCTTAAAAAAAGTGGTCCAGTGATTGTAGAAATGTACTTGTAGAAGATTGTAGAAATGTACTTGTGGTACTAATGGAAGAACTAATGTACTAATGGAATAATACGCAAGCTATGGTGGCTGGTCTTGTGGTAGTGAGGGAGGTGTACTTATTAAGGTCTTACAGAACAGCGAGCAGTCTAAAGTGTAAAATCTGGACTTCTCCTAATGGATAGAGTCTAATAATAAAGCCTTGAGTGGTGACAGGGCCGGGCTCAAAGTGACTAGAGGATATTTTAATTTAGGTAGTTGTGCTATGGGCTATGCTTGTTTAACTAGGTCTGGGGAACCACAAGGACCACATGTTAAAACCCCCACTGACACATTTCCAATTAACATCCTAACAGATCCCCTAACAGTGGCAAGCTCAGGCAGACCAGGATGAAGCAAATGCGGTACAGTCAAGGAACTTTCATTTTGAGACTATTGGGAAACTATCGGGAGTGTCATTTTTTTTGGCTAAATAAAGCAGAGTAAAGATGAGTAAACAGGAAGGTAGTTAGAGACACAGAAACCAATTTGTACTAAGTCAGTGATTCTACCTGTTAATGACAGAAATTACTGACCTGACAGGATTGCTGGTCAGAGACACACGCAGAGACTCCAGGCAGTTAAGCAGCTTCTCTTCGCTAATGCCGGAGCGCAGCTCATGCACATATTCCTGGGATGACAACGTACACTCGTGCTTGCTGTTCCTCAGCCCACCCTGCAGCAAAACGACACATTAATGAATCAGTCATTGCAGTACAGCACTTAACAGCCTGTTCAATCTGTCATACATAAATTATACCTTCTGTGTCTAGATTAGATTACTGCAAATATCTGCCAGTCACATATACAGTACAGAGAGCTAATAATGTAGACATATAATCAGTGATAAGAAGTTGGGCTGGGTTGCCTTTTGTCTTTGGTCATCCATGTGCGACTCAAAAAATTTGAACACATTTTGAACAATTTCTAAGAAGTAATTATACTACTAAAAGAAAAACAACTGTTCCTCAAAACCAGACCCACTATAACGGTGAACAGTTGGGAAACAGAACTGAGCGTTTTAGCGCTCACAGAGAAGTGGCTATCCGTCGCTATACCAAAAAACGGCATCACACCAGCCAGCTTCTCCATTTACCGTCAGAACAGAACTCTGGACTCTGGTAAGGGCAGAGGCAGCGGGGTGTGTGTTATGGTGAACTCTCGATGGGGGACAGATGTAGCAGTTCTAGCCAGTCACTGCTCTCCAGACATTAAACTCTTAATGGTCAAAGTTCGACCTTATTTTCTGCCCAGAGACTTCAGCTCAGTCATCCTCACTACAGTCTACAATCCCACCTCAGGCTGATAAGTCACGTGCACTGGAAGTTCTGTATGAGCTCATCAACGGGCATGAGAACACTGACCCCGAGGCTGCTTTTATTGCGGTTGGGGACATTAAATTTTCCGCCCAAGGAGAACAGACTCTTGACCACTGCTATATAGCACTTAAGGACAGTTACAAACCCCTCCCCCGCCCTGCCTTTGGCAAAGCTGATCACACTTCAATTCTTCTCCTGCCTGCTTACAAACAATGACTTAAACAGGAAAAAACAGTTCTCAACTCTGGTGATCTGGCAAGCTACAAGAAGGCCAGTTATGACCTTCAGAGACTGCGCACCATTACTATTATTAAAGGAGGTATGACTTGTGATAGGGGGTCGCCCTCCTCATTTGCAGATGTGCTTAATGAACATTATGCTTGCTTTGAGGTAAATAACACCTCCCCTGCTGAAAATCTCCCAATTCATCAGAAGAGCTGCACACTGACCATTTCTCTGTCTGAGGTGGTGAAATCCTTCAGGGCAGTTAACCCACGCAAGGCACAAGGTCCTGATGGTGTACACAGTTGTGTACTTAAAGCATGTGCCAACCAGCTGGCTGAGGTTTTCACAGACATCTTTAACCTCTCCCTAAGACTGTCAGTGATTCCTATGTGCTTTAAAGAAACCATAATTGTTCCAGTTCCCAAGAAACCTACTGTCACTTGCCTGAATGACTACCGCTCATCAACAGTTATGAAGTGCTTTATGCAGCTGGTCAAAGCTCACATTTGTTTTACCCTACAGACGACGCTATTGCAACAGTACACACTGCTCTCACACACTTGGACAGAAAGAACACATATGTGAGAATGCTGTTCATAGATTACAGCTCAGCATTCAACACAATCATCTTAGCCAAACTCATCCTGACACTCAAAGACACTCAAAGACTGGACTTCCTGACGAGCAGACCGCAGGTGGTGAGAGCAGGTGACAGCATCTCTTCCACTCTGACTCTGAGCACGGGGGCCCCCCCAGGGATGTGTACTCAGCGCCCCTCCTGTTTTCCCTGTACACTCATGAATGTGTAGCCAAAGACTCTTCCAACCTCATCTACAAATTCACTGATGACACTACCATCCTAGGCCTCATCACAGATGGAGATGAAACAGCCTATAGAGACGAGGTCAGCACTCTGTCAGAGTGGTGTCACAACAACAATCTCCATTAAAACATCAGCAAAACTCGGTCACTCTCCCCTTTACATCAAGAGGGCTAAAGTGGAGAGAGTCAGCAGTGTTAAGTTCCTTGGCGTTCACCTCTCTGATGACCTGACCTGGTCCCTCCACACCAACACGCTTGTGAGATCTGCCCGTCAGCGTCTCTTTTTCCTGCGCAGGCTCAGGAAGTTTGGACTGCCTCCTGATATCCTCACCAGCTTCTTAAGATGCACTATAGAGAGCATCCTAATGGGCTACATTACTGTCTGGTACGGCATCTGCACTGCCTGTGACCGCAAGGCCCTAAAAGGAGTGGTGAGGACAGCAGAATACATCGTAGGCAACAAACTACCAGCCTTACAGGATATCTACCAGTCCCGCTGCCTGAGAAACAAACTACCAGTCTTACAGGACATCTACCAGTCCCGCTGCCTGAGGAAAATCCAGAAGATCAGGTTAGACAGTGGACACCCAGCACACGGCCTGTTCACTATACTGCCATCAGGCAGGAGATTCCGCAGCATCCAGGCCAGAACAACCCGGCTACTGAACACCTTCTACCCACACGCTGTCAGGCTTCTGAACAAACTGTGAGGCTAAAAGATTCTAATACCATTCACTCGGTCACTGCTATATTTTATTATATTATACTATTATATTATTTATTCTGATATCGCTGCTATGGACAATATCACTAGCTCACTAGCTTTAAATAGATATATCTTCATAGATAACCTGCCTATGCAAATGTTTCTACATATGTCCTGCTGTATATCTTATGTATATATCTTTTGTATGTTTTGTATAGTCCTTTATATATTTCAGTTATTACTAAATGTATATATCTAGCCTATTTTTTTTACTTCAATATTGTCTATTTATTGCACTGTTTTTACTACAAATATAATGCTGCCCTGCTGTAGAGTTTTATCTGAGTCTCACCCCAAGCATTTCAATGCATGTGATGTCCTGACATGATGTGCTTGAGTTTCCCAATTTACTTTTGACTTAAACTGCTTGCTACAAGGAAGGCAGAGAGAAAGTGGAGGAAGTCCCAGCTTGACTCTGACCTACACTCCTACCAAGCTCTCCTCTACAAGTTCTCAACCGAGGTTACTGCTGCCAAGTCATCCTTCTACAAGGAGAAACTGGAAGCATCATCATCTGATCCACGCAAGCTCTTTAGTATTTTCTCCTCTCTTCTCAAACCCCCCTCTCCCCCACCACCCTCTTATCCCGGAGGATTTTGTCACCTTCTTTGAGGAGAAGGTTAACAAAATCCGCCAGTCGTTTTCCTCTCGCTCCACTTCCCTCACCAATACTCATTCTCTTGCCAATAATTCCTTAACATGCTTCTCTCCTCTTTCCACAGATGAGGTCCTACAGCTACTTAAATCCAGCAACCCGACCACCTGCCCACTGGACCCCATATTCCATCCACGGATCTGCTGCCCTTCATCATGTTCATCATAAACAGCTCCTTGTCATCAGGACAGGTCCCAGCCACATTCAAGACTGCCAGAGTGGTTCCAATTCTGAAGAAGCCCACACTGGACAGCTCTGATGTCTGCAACTACCGGCCGGTATCACTCCTTTCTTTTCTATCAAAAATTCTTGAGCGTGCTGTTTATAACCAACTGTCTCTTTTTCTCACCCAGAACCTGCTCCAGGACCCCAACCAGTCCGGCTTCAAACCAGCACACTCAACAGAAACAGCCCTCATAGCGTTGACTAAGAAGCTCCAGACTGCAAGTTCATCCAAACTGTCATTGGTTCTGATCCTTCTGGACCTCTCTGCAGCTTTCGACACGGTGAACCAAAAGATCCTTCTATCTGTCCTCGCTGACCTGGGAATCGCGGGCTCTGCATGGAAGTGGTTTGAGTCCTATCTAGAGGGGCAGTCTTACCAGGTAACATGGAGAGGGTCTACATCTGCTCCTTGCAGGCTCCTTACTGGTGTCCCTCAAGGCTCAGTGCTAGGTCCTCTCCTCTTTTCACTCTACACCCGTTCTCTTGGTGAGGTAATTACCTCTCATGGTTTCTCTTACCACTGCTATGCTGATGACACTCAACTAATGCTTTCCTTCCCACAGTCTCATACTCAGGTTTGCAGTCGTATCTCTGCATGTCTGACCGACATCTCTTCATGGATGACAGCTCATCATCTGAAGCTCAATCCCAGCAAGACAGAGCTGCTGTTCATCCCTGGAACTACAGGTCCTCAGCAGGATCTTGCCATCTCATTCGAGAACTCTTTGATTGTTCCATCTAAAGATGCAAGAAACCTTGGGGTGACTCTGGATGACCAGTTATCGTTCTCAGCCCATATTATGAACCTGATTCGGTCATGCAGATATATTCTCTACAATATCAGACGCATCCGACCCTTCCTCTCTCAGGTGGCCTACCAGGTGCTCGTCCAGTCTCTTGTCATTTCAAGGCTCAACTACTGCAACTCGCTCCTGGCTGGTCTTCCTCTGCAGGCCATCAGGCCCTTACAACTGATCCAGAATGCAGCAGCACAGCTCGTCTTCAATCTTCCCAAGTTCACTCATGTCACTCCACTGCTGCGCTCCCTTCACTGGCTTCCTGTAGCTGCTTGCATTCAGTTTAAAGTTCTGATGCTTGCCTACAAAGCCAAGAATGGACCAGCTAACAAAACACTTCTCTGTCCTGGCACCCAGATGGTGGAACGAACTTCCACTGGCTGTCCGAACAGCGAACTCTCTCGCGGTCTTCAAACGCAGACTGAAGACCTATCTCTTTGTAAAGCACTTATAAACACTAATCTACTAAAGTACTGGTATAAACTGTAATTGCACTTTATCTTCTAGGAGCACTGGCTAAGTATTGCACTTGTACTGTATGTAGTCTTGTATTTGTTCTCTTCTCTGTAGGTGTTCCAGTCTTGCTACGTATTGCATTGTCTTTTTTCTAGGTATCAGCACTGGCCCTGTGTTTATGGCAGTGTTTGAGTTTAAGAGTAGTTTGGACTTAGACCTGTTTGTACTACATAGAGATTCATACTCTAACTGAACACAAAGCACTTTTGTAAGTCGCTCTGGATAAGAGCGTCTGCTAAATGCCGTAAATGTAAATGTAAATGTAAATGTAATGTGCAAATGACAAATAAACTTGAAACTTGAAACTCATACACAGTCTCAGCTAAATTTCTGTGTGCCTCTTGTATGCAACTCCAGGCCACAAAAAGAAGGGGAAGATTATACGAAAAAATAAATGTAAAGTTCAACTATGCTGTTGTAATACAGAAACAGCATGCTACAAGCATTAACAAGGAAACAAACCTTCTCATTCAATAAGCAGGCATGTAAGGGTTTAGTCATGTCTTTCCTAACCTGCTTAAATCCATTTTATTACCCGCCAAGGCGCCAGAATTAAACAACAACTATATCTCGTCTCATGCAAGGAGTCAATGGGACAGGAGTGAAGGGAAACTGTCAATCATGTCTGCAAATTTCTCTGATGGAGGCATCTTAGGTTGTGCTGCACTTTAAAGCTTATTTTTTTGACAGGTTTTTTTTGCTGATTTCAAACACCACCATAATGTTGAAACACTCCCATTAATTCCTCCAACTTCAACTCCAGAAAGAAGTTGCCTCACTAACAAAAAAAGGAAGCTGAAATAGGCCAAGAAAGTATTAGTAGCAAATTTGTTTTACTGTGTTTATCCCAGGATCCGATTATTATGTTATAACAGCAAACTTGCTACATCAATATGCACACGAAGAGTCCCACACAGAGAAAGCAGCGCTAGTTTATATACTAACATGTGGAAAATGCACCATAATCATAGATGGGGTCTGCTATGATTGAGACACATTTATAACAAAAAACAATGATTCAAGTGCCCACTTTACCTCCAGAGAGGTACTCTGAGGACTTAGTCCAAATATAATTTTTTGTCACCCTCTCTAACCCTCCTCTATTGGATATTCTAAAATCTCTCTCTCTCTCTCTCTCTCTCTCTCTCTCTCTGATCACATACAAAGGCATTATCTCCTACTGTTATTGAATCCGTATTTGTCGATAACAGCATTTCTTGCCAAAGACAATAGTGTAGTACACAATTTCTTCAGCGATCCTGTCAATTTTACTTTGGGACAAGGACACAACAAAAACTTGTCTTGGCATTGTCCAGGGAGGGTGAAGCCAGACACGTCTGCCAAGCCAGCCAGCACCATCAGAGAATACTTATCTGGCACACTGCACTGAAATCAAATACATTCCTTAGCCTTGAGCTCTTAAAGCACCACAGAACACTTGACTGTGGATCTAAAGCACTGGACATAACATGACATATTTGTCTTAATTAATTAAACCAGATTAATATTCTCCTCCTGTGAGATCTTGACTGACGAATAAAACTTGGAATTTAGTTCCACAGTTTAGAAGCATATTAACTGAAAGAGTTTTTACATTTTCTGCATTTTATAGAAGGTATGTGCAGATGATCAGAATCTGCAGACCTAAGATCTCGAGTTGGAACATAAACAGAGAGACATTCTGTTATGTAAGCTGGTGCTAGATTATTTAGAGCTTTATAGAAACTAGTAGAAGAACTTTAAAGCCTATTCTAAAAGATACAGGTAGCCATTGCAGTTATTTTAAATCAGGACCGAAAATAATTGTCACTCCTTTGTATGTGATAAATTAAAATTGTGCCCCACTGACATTTTAGGAAATAATACAGATACAATATTGACAATTAATGTATATCGAGACCAGGGGTGGCAACTTCTCAGGGATGGTAACTTCTCATTACCATTTGAGTGACTGCTTTACAGAGGGGAGCTTACCTTCTCAGTTTAAGCACAAACAAAAAGCCAAAGAGAGAGTGGGATAGAAACATGCATGTTCACACATATACACACACACAATACACATACCCCATTCTGTAAAGTTTTGCTCTAACTCCTCAGGACTAAAAAATGGTCAGCTAAAAACGTATTAGTTGAGATGGCTGGACAATAGTATCCATGGGGAGACCCCAGGGACATCCCCTGCTGGTGGCTGATAAGCCATTTGATTTGAGTCCAGAAAGTGGAACTTCCTGCAGGCTGGGCTATTTTGCACCAGGACACACAGCCCTGCTCTTTCTCTCCAAACACACAGTTTCTCTGTCCCACAGGGAGCACAGTCTCAGTGTCATTAAAGGTGGAGACCCCACTGTGCCAACAGCCAGAATGATAGGATGGCTTGTAGCTCTGTCTGTAATGATCAAATGCTGAGGAAGTTAAATGCGCTCAGTTTCATTACAGCTGCAGTTGAGGGGGTTGATCTCTGCCTCAAAACCACTCCAGCAATTTCACACTGTGAATGCATTGCATCACTCAAAAATGGCACCTATCAAACATGAAAGTGTTAAGCTCTCCTCCCTCATAATAGACTGCTGGCAATCACTGAATGGGGGAGAGAGAAAAAAAGAAAAAAGAAACAGTTTCTGTATCTGTATATAACACAGCAACACAACAAACATGATTACCAGATACATAAAAAAGAGGACGATATATCCAAAGGTGAAAATAAAATCATGGATTTTAATTTTAAGAAAACACAGGGCTATGGCCAGAAGCTGAATCATCAGAGGAGGCCAAACAAAAGTAATGGCTAAATGCTGATTGAAGAGGTCTCCCTAAAAAGCATCCTAAAGTTTACAATCCATAACCCACCCCACCCCACCCCCCTTAAGAACATTACTGCATTCAAAAGCTTTTCCTCTTTATACCAATGTAACTATGGCCCCCTATACCTTGCAAAGAGAGTTTAACACTAACCCTTACACCAAAATAACAAACACAATGCTTCCACAGTCAAGCCAAAGTCAAGGCAGCAGTATGCATAAATAACAGGACTTGTGAATGGGGAAGTATTATCTCGCTAACCCAGTGCCATGAAATTTCAAATCTATCCTTTTAGGAGCAAAAACAAATAAAAGCTTTTGTGCCATTTGAAGAAATATTTTTGACCTTTGCCATAAAAGAAAGAGAAGCATTTACAGAAACATCATCACTGGATAAAGACTACATTTTTTTTCGCAGGCTGTCCTCATGTAATACTATATGTTCTACTCTAGAACTAAAGAGACAAAAGTAAACCTGGCTTAAACAATATGACTAAGGGCCTTTGATGGAAAACCAAAGTAAGCAGTGACTTCACTGGTAGTATGTTTTAATCCAGCTTTATAATACCAATGGGAAACTAATCCAAATCTCCTAAACTAAATTAGAAATTCACTGATTTTGTCTCATACATTCCTTCAAATACTATTGTAAATAAATCATTCTTTTAGGATTTGAGCAAATCTGATCTACATGGTTACTACATGGTTATCTTGACACAAACATGTAGACAACTAAGTAGGTATACCACAAATGCCTCAGAAAAAGAAAATGTGTACATCTGTATATAATAAGAACAGCTGTCTTATTTTTGTGGGCGTGTGTTTGTATAGTTTGACAGCAGATGACTGACAAGACCTTCTTCCATTAACAACTCACAGTCCACTAGCACAGGCCCAGCAATATTAGAACAGTCCAGGAACAGGACAGCATGTTTGGTTCAAAGCTGGTTTATATGTGTTTTCTGAATAAATACCAAACATTACCCATATCTAAAAGATGTGTCTATCCACAGATTTTCAGAGACAGCCTTGTGTCAACTACATACCCTTATTTGACTAGTGGAACACAGGAGCATGCCTCTTTTATCCTGGCTGGTTTGTCTGCATAAGGGACCTACAGGGGATGCTGGACATTTTAAAAATAGGTAGAAAGAGAGTGTTTCATTATAAGTTTACTGATTAACAAAGTAGATGTCCTTCATTGTGAAGTTTTGGAAGTCAAGCTAAATGTGTATAAAGTTTCATGGCTATTTGCAGCTAAAATTAGGCAATTCCCAGTTTCTCTCTTAAAGAGCATGGAAGAGGAAATAAGTTTGAAAAAAAAACTTTCTAAAATGGGATTTTTAATAAAACACCTAATGCTTTTGATCAAGGTATATGAAAATATCAATAAAACATTAATTAAGGCAAAGATATTCAAACACGTCACAGTGTGACTCTGAAATTCATGGAAAGATGAGAGGACAAAACCAACCTGTTCCAAACAACTTGAGGGTGTTTACTAATAAATAAAATAGAATTCAGGAGATTAGGAGTCCCTCAATAAGCATGGCAAATTAATACATTAATAAAATATTAGCACATCAAAGATTGCTCTTCTCATAAAATGTATTTGTGCGAGATAAGAAGACAGAAGACATGTTTGCAATTTTATTTAACACTGCATAGCTCCATTTAGTGAGTTTTAGACAATGGTGCAAGTTTTAAAGCAACAGAAATCTCCACCTTTCAACTTATCCTGGAATTAAGAGAGACAGAGAGAGAGAGAGAGAGAGAGAGAGAGAGAGAAATGTCTTTGTACATGGGAGATTTCTATGTAAATGGTGTTTTCATGCCTGTCTGTGTATTAAGCACTTCCTAACCTTTTTGCAAAGATGCCCTGTGTTCACAGTTACTTTCCAACATCTATAAACCATTACATTTTTAAATACATGCAAAGAGTGTGCCAGTTCTTTTCATCTTATTAGTTAAAAAAAAATAAACACAATGAGTGATATATTCTTGTAGGCATTCAAGGCAACTTCCGTAAATAAAAGCTGCAAATCTAATCACCCAACAAATGCCTTCTCTTTTAACATTTTCTTTTTAAAAGAATGTGTTCTGTCTGCCCACACAACAGTGTACACAGCCTCCAAGTGATGCACTGTATTCAGAGACAATTACTGAGAATGACAGCTAAAAGTTTGCAGACTTCTCTTTGTCCAGAAAGGACAAAGTTTCAAGCTTTCATATACAGCTAAGGGAACAGATTTCACTCACTTGCTACTTGATACTTAATACTGCTGCCCTCCCTCAATGCAACCACTAACCACTACCAGACGGGAACAGATGCAGGAAAGCTTTCCAGGTTAACTGCAGTAAAAACAGGACAGTATATTTGACTTTTCTTTAAATCAGCCAGTGATTACAGAAAAAAGTCAACTGGACTTGAAAGGTCCTCACAGGTTCCCTATTCAGTATGCACACAAGCAAAATAGCAGGAACATAAACTCCTTGAAGAGTAAAGGAGTTCAGTCTAAATGGACCTTGCTTTTCGGAATATTCACACATTGTCATATGTGAGTAAACAAGAAGCCAGTGCAAAAATAAGCCACAGCGGAGGTCATTTGAGCTGGATTGTCAGTTGCATTGACTGTCACATGTAGGCCTTATGAAATCTTCTCTCTTTCTCTATGCTGTTCATGGACTGCAGAGGGACAGGCTGGAGTAAAGTAAGAGAAGAAAAAAAGAGCAACACTTTTGATGTGAGCTCTGATGCTCTGCCCCTCTTCCGCTCCCTTTCCCTCTTTGATTCCCGTGCTGCTTTTCGCCTCCTGTGGAGGGATAATCCAAATAAAACAGGTAGCCTATGTACACAACACTTGCACTGGTCTGAAATCTACTCGAAACACCTTATATTTGCTCCACTAATTCAACTGAACTGCATTTCTATAGGTATGGATAACAATGTCATCTCTATCATATGTTGTTTACAGCAAATGATCTGTAGTTTCAGATTTCAGACAGCAAGGTTGAGAGAAACAAATCACCAATGCAGCAGAAGACTCTGTGTACAGCCCAGCAAAGAAAACCGACAGCTGAGCAGTCAAGAGTGCCTGGGAGAGTAACCAACAGAGATGGATAGAGAGAGGGAGAGGCTGTCAAAGACAGAGTAACTAAGACAGAAAACAACAGGCCAAGTAAAAGAAAAAAAGGAAAAGAAAGAGCGTAGTGATGACTAACGTAGCCAGTGTTGTGAATTAACCACTAGAAGCTAATTCCACATTCCTGCTGAGAAAAACAGTGTGGCTATGATGCAGAGGCAGAGCTGTGAGGCTGCTGGGCTGCTGGGCTCTTGTGTGGTTTGCTGCCATGATTAATGAAGCTGCAGCTAAGCAGATGAGGCCTTTTTTCTCTGCTAAGGGGCCCCATCAACCGACCATGGCTACGTTGCCACAGTGTTAATGGAGAACTGAATGTGGGCACACATACAATAAGAAAGTTTCAGCACCAGTTTCAACATTTGCAACATTTTCCTCTCTGGGATACCAAGGATCTAAAACAACACTTAACACAGCAGTCAGGTATACAATGACTATTACCTGCATTATGTAGTTTACATACCTGGACAGCGTCATATTTGTTTTATCTCTGTGTCATTTTCCATAAAGATTCACTTTAAATCGTTCAGAGGTATCAAGACAGACATAATACTAGAGCTACATGAGAGCAGATATTTATCTTCTGTTCGCAGTTCCACAGTTGATTTGACAGGACACATAGTCCTTACCTTGCATGGGGAACATGCCGGCAATAGCAATGGATCCTTGACTTGAAAGGCCTACTAATCAGCTCTTAGTAAAGTTATTCAGTCTGAGATCTTTGCAAACAATGTTTATGCATAGCATCATATACGCACCACTAAATCACTTCCATCTTACTTAACCGTCCACTCAATAGCACTAGACATACCTATTCTTCACCACTTCTGCTTACGCTCCAACCTAATAACTGATGTAGAGATTTTTAACTGCCCATAAATGTAAGCTCTGAACTTCAGAAGGCCTGCATCAGCAGCCTAGCACTGGGCAGGTCTGGCATGACTACTTCTACAAAGCAAGATTAATTAGCCTGTTGAATGGAGACTTGTCTCGGCTGTGGCAATTTGCCTGAGTTGCAGCCAGTGCGACGGGGCTCTGGGACCTCCCGTGGATTTGCTGCAAGGATGGAGGAGTTCCGGTGGGCATCCGGCACTCGGCCTTGCTTAGCTCTTCAAGTAGATCATGATAAAATAATGTGGAGGTGCTCATTTGGAGAGCCTAAATATCAAACAGAGCCAACCAGCTAAGTAAGAGCAGGTGACACAATCAGTCTTTGTTAAGGTGCAAGGTGATTGTTAATAAACTGGGACGAGGGATATGAACAACGGATTGTGAGTTTACATGCCAAACCTGCAAAAAAATGTAGGAGGCAATCCATTTTATTCTAGCTAACGTCTGTTTGCTAATGTAGAGGGGGAAAAAAATATTTCAAACATATGCATGCACATCCACTACTGTTTTTGTATGCAAAGGAGAAGCAGAGAGAAAAAAGATTATTTGTTGCTGAGAGTGACAAAAAATTACTTTGTCTTTTTTTTTCTTTATTTTTTTAAGAACATGCCCCAAGAAAAGTTCTGTGTGTTTATGCAGCAGCATGTCTGCACACTGGGAGGTAGAGATGTTGTGGGTCTTCTAACAGATCGCAGTAGCCATTCCTCCAGCGGACTTCTACATAAGTGACAGGTGTGACCTTTCAACAGGCAGCCAGCGTCTTGCTCTCGCCCCCAGACACACTTCCAGCACTTCCCAAGTTAGTCATCCTTCCTTCCACACGTATGCCTACTCAGACAGGGCCACATACCAGTAAGTGAGCCACGACAAGCCCCCTAGTCACTAAGCATGTCCAGTGGAGCGATATAAAAAATAGAACATCTAATGCTTGCAGAAAGAGACATTAATCAAAAAAAGACATAGACTGCCATACCATTAATCACCACAGGATATGCATGCAGCACTTTCTTAGTAAACCATCAGAAATATTGGCATCTGGAGTGCAAGGTATTGTTTTTTTTCTGTTTCATGTTGTTGTTCCTGTGAGCTTCTCTCTATGTGGTATAATTGTCACTTACAGACAGCAGTATAGGCCTATGGAGACTGAAAGTGGGAGAAGGCCCACAGGGAGATGGTAGCTGGCACGAAGCAACCAAGCAGTTAGCCATAGCAGTGGGTACTCAGGAGTACATTAGGTAATTATGTCTCTCCTGTCACAGAACCTGAACTCACTGTTGATAACGCACTGACACCAGCTATTTATTGGCATGGTTCTTAGTGTATCCTGCCATCTCAAATGGAGACATACTGAAGCCTAAAGGTTTTCTACGTTGGGATTTGTTCAGCGCTTTGATACATGGCAAAGAGGCAAATCCAGGAACAGTAAGTAAACAGTGGAAGTAAATGGAAAACACAATATGAACAAAATGTTAAGAAAACTTTAAATATGTTTACCCTAGACTGCATTAACTGCCCCCCTACATAAAATGACGCAACAAGCATATTACTCGCAACATAATTAATGAATCGTTGACAATGATTTCTTTGTATTCGATTCCACAGTGTTTTGCTTTTTGTTCTCAGACACTTTTTCAATAAGGCTTAAGCTATATGCAACTAACAATTTGGGATCCGCTGAAAGGAAGGAAAAAGCAGACCAGCATGGCATACACATCAGCACATCATCACAAGAGCTGCTGGTGCCCTCTGTGACTTCTTCCCATAGAGTCCCATTTCTTTTTATGGAGATTATATTAGTTGAATGTGCTTAGTTGAACATTGTTTTACATGCAATGGAGTTTTCCTTTTTTATTATCTCTTTGCACAACCTTTAAGGTGTCTGGGCTTTAAAAATGCTGCTCTGTAACAATACTACACTAAAGCATGACAAAAAGAACCTTGCATTACTGTCAAAAAGAAAAAAACAAACTCCCTAAAAAGAAGCCAAAAAATGGATTGTGGCGCTAACAAGGCAGAGTGCGATGCTCAGTTAGATGCGATTTTTTAAGGTGTTGCACGCTGCCAGCCTCTGTCTTCTCCTCCTGCTGGCGCGTTTGAGTTGGCTGAGCCGAAGCTGGGAGCCCATCAGACGTGGGGGGTAAAATGCTCTTTGAGAATGGGATTTAGTTACACACAGGCAGTTCTGACAACAGGGCTCCAAAGCAAAAGCAGACACAGATTTCTCCTGCACGGCAGCAACAGCCTGTGCAGCAGAAGAAGAGATGTTGCACATTATGAAAGTTTATTTACAATATACTCTCTTGCAGCAGCTTGGGTGACTGGGATTCTAGACCCCAGAGACACAGACTAAATACAAATACAATTTAGAAGAGAGACAACACAGAGACTGCAGGAATGCAGAAGTGCTCAAATGAGAGCTTGCATTTAGTTTTTTTCCTTCTTTTCCCTTTCTGCTGAAACAGGGCTGCAAAAGTGAGAGGGTGTGACTGAGTAAGAGAGAGTAAGCCTAAAAAAAACAGAAAAGGTACTAAATATGCATGACAGAAGCTTGGCTCAAAGATGAGCAGAGTGCAGTATATTAAACACTAACACATTTGCGCTTTCTTTTAAAACATGATTTGACTACATACATGTTACAATAATGGGATTCAGTTGAAAGCCAACCTACATGTATTTTCACTTAAGAAATAACAAAGGGTCAACAAATTTATCATGACGTCAATATGTAGAGTAGGGGTGGTGTTGGCAGTTTTTGCACATGTATGCTACTAACAATTTATTTCCCCTTTGTATGCAGCTTACAGAACAAGTCTAAAGTATACAGGGCTAACGATCTTGCTTTCTAGCTGTAGGTGCTCCCAATTTGACTATAGAAAATACTTCAGTTCAAATAAACAAACAACACTCGCTGTTGCTAAAGGTAACATTTGATGTTTTGACTCAAACATGTCTCCATAATATTTTTGCATGCACTTAAAAATACACAAATTCACATCCTTTTAGTTTGTGAAAGCTATAACTGTGGAAACTAACAGCATTATCTAAGTAACTGTGATTAGCTTAAATCATTTTAATTAAAGCCTTTAAAGGAGGTGAACCCTAAAGGTATTAAGGGAAACATGTTTCTACTGCTTTACAACCCAGTGCTGGGAGCTTTATACCGCTATAGTCTTTGCCTATCATTAAAGATGGTGACCTTAGGCTCAAGCAGTAGATGTATTCACTAACCAGAAGGGATACAAAGAGGGGTGTGAATCTAAACAAAAGACAAGACTTCCGGTATGGCACCATAGCAGTAAGACGTGCGCGGGAGTGATTTTTTTTATTTTGCTCGGTCCTTTGGCACAATTATATATTTTTGTTACTGCAATTTTATTTCCTTAAGTTGACAGATAATACCAGATTTTCTAAAACGCCAAAGGCTAAAAGAACTGTGACGAATTCAGCAGATGTTGACTAGCATTCCTTCTTCCAGCTCTATGGCTAGCGGTGAACTAACCCCTGCTCTGCTGAAAGACGCAAGAACAACGACATTTCGCTCCATGGATCCTGATTTGGATAGATCCTGATTTGGATATGATAAACAGACGAGTTTATCATAGTTCTTTCAGACAAGCATTAGACTCTTTTCTTGTTTCACATGGTCATTTGGACATCTGCCGTTTTCTTTACCCTAACAGTGGACAATACTCTTTCTTTTCATTATTAGCTAGAGTAAAATCCTGTTTATATGGCAGTATTATAATATCTGATCATGCCACCATTTCTATGGCACTTCTTTTTCTAAAGTCGTGCGATTTAATTTCCTCTTGCTTTCTGATTGTGTTTTTACTCAGCATCTTGCTACTATTATTCAGGTATTTCTTAGCATTAATAACACTCCAGACATCTCTCTGTCTACTGTCTGGGAAACCTTGAAGGCTGTGATTCGAGGCAGTATCATTTCATATACATCTTTTCAAAGTAGACTGCGTAAAGAAAAACTACTAAAGCTAACTACTGAGATTAAGCAATTAGATACTCTTTGTGCCCACTCTTCTAATCCAGATATCCTTGAGAAAAGAACAGTTCTGCAATAAAGAGTTTAATTTACTCTCTACTTATAAAGCAGAACAGATGCTTTTACGTTCACGGAAATGTTTTTATGAACATGGCGATAAACCTTGTAAGATCTTGGCCTTACAACTCAAACAGCAATCCGCCAAAAATGTTATATTGCAGATTCGTACACAGTCAGATACTCTCATTACAGACCCTTTGGAAATTAATAATTGTTTTAAACATTTTTATTCCTCATTATATAATTTAGATTTTACTCCTGACTTTTTTGAGGGCCTCCCAATTCCAATGATTAGTACATCGGCCAAAGCTGAATAAGACTTCACCTATAACTAAGGAGAAAATTATCTTAGCCATTCAAGCTAGAGTGGCAAGACCCCTGTCCGTACAGCTTTCCTACGGAATTTTTAAAGAAATTTTAGAGTAAACACCTGTTTTACTAGAAATGTTTAATGATTCGTTGGAACAGGGTGTTTTTCCTACTACTTTGCGACAAGCTATTATTTAACTAATTTTGAAGAAAGGTAAAGACCCTCTTGATTGTGGTGCATATCGCCCTATTAGTCTTCTTAAAGTTGACTTTAAAATTTTGTCGAAAGTGCTTGAAACAGTTCTAGGTGATATAAATCATACAAATCAGACAGGTTTTGTTAGAGATAGGCAATCTTTTTTCAAAATTAGGTGAGTCATAAATATTATCTACTCTTCGACTACACCTCCGCCTTCCGAAGTTTTACTTTTGATAGATGCTGAAAAAGCTTTTGACCGTGTGAAGCGAATTTACCTTTTTATGTATTGAATACATTTGGCTTTGGTCCTGTATATATATCTTGGCTTAAGCTTTTGTATACATTTAGCTTCAGTGCGCACAAATGGTCTTTGTTCTAGTTTTTTCCCTCTTGGCCGGAGTACACATCAGGGCGATCCTCTTTCACCTCTGATCTTCACTATCGCGATAGAACCTGTAGCAATTGCTATTAGTACAAACCCTGGAATTCAAGGAATAAATCGTGAAGGATTTGAACATAAAAATTTCCCTTTATGCGGATGATGTGGTCTTATTCCTTACAGAACCTGAGGTTTCTTTCTCAGGTTCTTCATGCTATTTTTGCCTATAGTTTTTTTAGGTTATAAATTAAACACCACAAAATGTGAATTATTCCCCATTAATATCCCAGTTAATAATTTACCTGAAACTCCCTTGTCCTTCCATATTATTTCACACAGCTTTAAAAACTTGGGTGTTACACTGACCCATAAATACTCTTTAAATGTAATTTTTTATCATTACTGTCAAGGGTTAAGGAAGATCTATCCCGCGGGTCCTCCCTTCCTCTGTCCTTAATTGGTCGGGTTAATTGGGTTAAAATTAATATATTTATCAAATTTTTGTATCTCTTTCAAGCAATTCCCTTGTTTTTGCTCAAATCGTTTATTAAAACGCTTGACCAACATATAACTAGTTTTATTTGGAATAATAAACACGCCAAAATTCACAAGGTATTCATTCAAAATCCCAAGCAGTTAGGTGGCCTTGCATCTCCAAATTTCCTGTTTTATTACTGGTCGGCAAATATCCGCAATATTTTAGGCCTAACGAGTTAAGTGACTGGGTTCTGGCATGGACAGCGGTGGAGATTGATGCTGCTAGACCTATCTCCTATGATGGCCATATTATATGGTCCATTGGCATCGAGCTTTAATCGATTCTTTGTTAACCCAATCGTAAGTGCTTCAGTTCGTATTTGGCGTCAGTTTCAGCAGCATTTTGGTCTGCAGTCTCCATCTCTTAACATGCCTTCTTATTTTGATTCAGTGGAAAAGTGCCACTCCACCTTCATTTGAACGTTGGCTTAAAGACGTTGCCCTATTTCTCTACTTTGGAAAAAAGTAAAAAATTGTGTATTTATTGGATAGCTGTTTGTAAAACCTTTTTTTCCCAATAAACAGAATATTCAAAAATAAAAAAAGAAAGACAATACACAGCCCTTAACCACAATAATCTTTTATACAGACTGTTTTCAAGTCCACTGACGGCTGACAAGGGTGCATGAGTGGAGCTATACCATATCCTCCACAACTTCACAACAGGTCATACATTTTATCCCCAATATTTCCAAAGAGGAAAATGTATGGGGAAATTGCATTAGTCTCGATCAATAGCCACAATTATGAAGGCCAGGCTTACTACACCTCCCTCTCTTTCTCTCAGTCTGGAGGACTGCCATACTGACAGTCTGTTCAGCTCCACAACTCTGTCCCTTACTCTCTAATCACCACAAACATACCCACCCACACACACAGATGCTCGCAAAACACACACCGAGAAACCACCCCGAGCCAACAGTGACAGAATACAAGAGAGTAGGTGCGGTGTTTATAGCCATAAAGTCTCTAATGAATGGCATGGCTGACTCCTGTGACCTTCACTGCATCTGAACGAGGTGAGCCAAGTTATACTGAAGGCACTGCAGGAGAGAGCTGAACACCCAGCACTTATCCACCACTGTGACTTTCTTTGATAGTTTCAAAGCAGAAGGCCACAGTGATGCAGTGTATGCACAGAGTGAGGGACTTGGTGTGCCATGGAAAAAGAGGCAGATTTTACCTAGGGGTTGTGACATGCCCTTGTGTCTTATTTCAGACATTACTGTCACACAGATGAAATGCCTCTCCACTAGCATTAATATCTTAGACTAAAATCCTTTGGCACCCTCGTTCACATTTGTTTTACCAACATGAAAAAATAGGCCTGCTCTGGTCTTTATTCATAATAATTTTTTCAACAAACAGCTTTTCAGTGGGCATTCTGTTAACAACTGCAATATATACTCCCAATATCTACATATATTAGAAATACATATTAGCTAATAACTGCCTGTGGTCTTCAAAGAAAAGTCGATCAATTTCATATCACCATCACATCAGCAATGTCATGGCAATGATTTGGCCTTGCAAACATCTATCCTGCGAAAAAAAACACATCCAAAGCCTGTGGCAAAATCACCTGGAATTGGCCAAACCCCTAAGTATGACTTTAAGTTAAAAGCTTTGTAGTACCAACCAATTTTGTCACCTGCCCCCCCCCTTTCCCCATGCAGATGGTTAAATGGTGCCCATGGTGGTAATGTCTCTTCTTGCTTGGACGCAAGTCATCACTATTAAAATGCGAAAAGGCTTGTCTACTTACTATGCTCCAGTGACGGCAATGATGTCCCCCCGTGGATGAGAATTTCCTTGAGTTTAATCACCTGAATACAAACCTGAGTTCCACAGGAGTCCATCGCATTCAACAGAGGAGCAAAATTTAGCGCAATCAGTCTACAAGCATCACATTCTCACCCAACACAGAGCAGACAATTGGGCCATATAAACCCCATAAACTGCTCCAGATAATGTGGATCTGGTTAGTGGGCAGGCATAAATTGGTTTATCATATTGTAAACATACACAATTGCCTATTGGGCTCAGTGAAATACACAATGAAATAAGGATGTGAACCATAAGTATCAAGGCACTAAAGCTTTAGAATAATGACAGGTTTTTCTATCAATCTTAAGGGGGAAGAGAAAAAATGAAGAGTAGAGAATTAAAAAGTCCTCTTAAACTTTCTACTGGCACACCTCTGCAACAAATCTCTTTTTACTTGAGTTCCTCCTTGATGCTATTAAGAAATTCTAATGAAGATTTCCACCAAACTCACTGATCTGCGACAGTATTGCTACAGATTTCCCCTGGTGAGTTTGTATAACAGAACTCCTGCCCAAGACAGCAAATGTGCCTTGATTCCCTAATGAAGATTGTGGCTCCAAAACAGAGTAATTGACAACTATTCTACAGAGCTTTTCAAAAAATTTCCATTTGAATATAAGATGCAAATAACATACTATCAAAAACAAAAAAAAAAACAATAGAGGCAGATGAACAAGCTCCTAGAATAATAAATGACGGATTAGCAGTATGCCAAAACATTGTCAAATAGACTACTGATTAATCAGAAGCAGGCACTTGACCTTCATAATCTACACAAATGTGCCCCTGTTTGTTTGGAACAGTAGTGCATTAGTTGATATGAGACTTGAACAAATGTACTGAGCATCATGTTATATGAGCATGATAAGGTTGAACGGCAGATGATGGAAAATCCTAGAATGTTTTAGGAAAATACATCATAATTATATGAGGGGAAATTGTGAGCTTGGCACAGTTTTAAATAATTAAACCTATCTTTCTGTTTATCCAGAGTTTGGAGTGTTAGAATCATGCCGTTTAGTGTAATGAAGTCTCCAGTACCAGCTAGATTGCTCTTTACAAAAGCAGAGAAACAGCTACTCTAACAACAGTGTGGGCGTTGGCACATCCAATTCATTATGTTTATGGAGCACTAACGATTAAAAAGATTCAACAACAGAATCATGACAAGAAAACTGCTTGATTTTTTTTTACGAAATGAATAAAATGAACAACTTGACTCACAGAATAATCTGCAATTTAGGAACAATGAAAAGGAAAAAGAATGCAAAATATAAATAGAGCCTCTGGCACACTTAAGAACACACACACACACAAGCTAATTTCCAATATTGCCATTCTGACATTTAAATAATTTTCCATTAATATTTTTACACCATGCACACATTTTCCACATAGCTTGTGGAAGAAGTATGGATAAATGTTTTGTTTTTTTCAATAAATTGTCTTTAAAGTTGACTGTATTTTTTGTTAGTTTGTATGTAAAGTAAATACCAATATCAACAATTCTAAAAGTGATGAAAAATACCTACAGAAGACTACATAAACTATAAAATCATTGCTTATGCGTCCACCATTAGAAAAACAGTGAACAAGCATGGTGTTTATAAAAGAACACCACAGATGAAGCCCCTGATGTCAAAAAACACTACAGGCTCTTCTCAAGTTTGCCCAAGACCAGCTTCATATTCCACAACACATCTGGTAAATTTTACAGACAGATAATGAGTTAAAATTTAGAGTTTTTAAACACAAATGCACAACGTTTGGCAGGGTAGTGTGGGGTGAGCACAGTACATACCAACATCAAAACCTCAAGTCAACTCTGAAGAAGAGTAAAGGAAGTAACATGGTTTAGGGCTGCTCTGCTGTCTCAGGGCCTGGATGCCTCATGATCATTGAGGAAACGACCAATACCCTTAGAGATGCTGCTGGGTACAACAAGACAATGACACAAATCACTCAAGCAAATTAACTAAAGAATGGTTGTAAAAAAAGGTGATCTGTGCTTTGGAATAGCCAAGTCAGATTTCTCACCATAACCCAATATTAAAGGGGCTGTGCATAGTAATTCAATTCAGGGAGAAATGGTTCAAAAATATATCGTTGCTGTCCAATGAAAAACATGTATCTCCAATTTTGAGTTTTCTACATCATTCAAGTATGACAAGGTCATTTACATTATGTGAACATTTCATAATGAATGGACCAATAAAAAAAAATAGCTTGGGAAAAAAAGTCTGGTTCCACTGACTTACATTGAAAGTAAAGTATGTTTTGGTCTCTCCTGTAAAGTTGCAATTTTGGAGATACTTGTTTTTCATTGGACAGCGACGATATATGTGTGTGTTTGTTTGTGTGTGTCAAGTCATGTTTATTTTAAAGCTCTTTTACAACGATGTTGTCTCAAAGCAGCTTTACAGAGTTTTACAAACAGACAGTTACAACATATATCCCCCAGTGAGCAAGCCAGAGGCAACAGTGGCAAGGAAAAACTCCCTCAACTGGAGGAAGAAACCTTGGGAGGAACCAGACTCACAAGGGGAGACCCATCCTCCTCCGGTCAAACAGTATTTACAGTTTAAACTTAATACCAAAGAAAAGAGCCTCTGTTTGAAATCTGGATAGCAAAGCTTTAGAAGCTGCACAGATAGAGGCAGTGTATGACTGAGGCAGTCTCTGGCTGAGGCAGTCTATGACTGAGTCTTTATGTAAAGTGGGCGTGAGCTGAAACAGTCCCATCCTATCTCAATGCTGGTACATCTGGATGGCACAGTGATGTAACTGAGGGTGTAGCAGTAGACACAAATGGACAGGTGAGCTGGCTGGTGATGGGTGGGGTGAAGTGTGTGTGTGTGTGTGTGTGTGTGTGTGTGTGTGTGTGTGTGTGTGTGTGTGTGTGTGTGTGTGTGTGTGTGTGTGTGTGTGTGTGTGTGTGTGTGTGTGTGTAATAAAACAGCAAGTACTAACACAATTCCCTGTTTTTGTACATAAACATGAACTTGTCTCTACAATATAACTACAATGTCCTTCATTGAATGACCGCACTCATCTGCCTCCTGGGGATGCATAACTTACGGATGGCCAATTCTTAATTCTCTACTGCTGTGCTGTGTTTTGTGGGGTGCAGCCTTGGGCTGATAGATTTTCCCAAATATATCACACACCAAGGCTTTAACGAGTGAATGACACCCTGACACAAACACCCATGCCTATCAAAGTTTATTACAGTTCATCACCTTGCCACTGCCAGAGTAATGACATTTAGCCAATCCTATAAAACCCAGGAAAATCTGCAGGTATAAATCAATGCCCCTCCACCTGCTCCTCACATCCATTATTTAGGATCTGTTTCCAGATCATATTAGATACCAGGCCTTCAGAGCAACAGCATGTGTTTTCTGAGCAAAAACCCTGCCAACCCACAACCTCCCCAGAGGCATGAAAAAAACAGGATCAATGTGCATCTGTGCTGACAAACAGTTCATATAAAATCCCATTAGTATGAGACAGAAATCACTTAATGTGAGTTTTCCTACAATCCACAATTTCCTTATCATGCAACACCCAAAAGACATGCAGACTTACACAGCTCCAGACTCGACAACAAGGACGTAGGTTCGTTTGCTGCCACAGCTTGTTATTTCTACATCAGATATAGCATAGATTATGTAGCACTCTAAAGCACATAGATCCTAGGTCAGAACAGTGAGGTGTGCTGGCTCCACCACAGTTACACACTGCCCTCTGCAGGACACATCTGTAAACTACTTGAAAGAGGCAGTAAGAGAAGAAGAGAAGAGAGTGAAGCAGAGTTAAGCACAGCAGTCACTGTAGTGCCAGTATGAAACTGAAGCCCAATGCACTGAGCACACATCTACATACACAGGCATCAATATAATAATATATCCATCAAAGAGTGAATTGTCATGGCATTTGCATGTCACGGAATGTTATTAAAAGACACACAGAATGATCAACTCATCATGAAAACATTTATGGATTTCTTCTTTTAACTAAAAATGATGAACATTGAATACTGACACCAAAATTGAGTATGTACATCAATATAAGAAATTTGTTGCTCCCATACCAATGAGGTTTACTTCATTTCAAACAAGTGAATTTATTTCATAAGCATAAATGACAAACAATTTGGCTGTTTTCCATACTGCCAGTTAATATGCAAAACATAATCAGAATAGTTTCCTGAACCCCACAGTGGTGGGGTGCAGCAGCATGCTGGGAAATCACGTCATGTTACATTTCCCCAGACTATCTGCCATATTTACTGTTCTTTACAGGTTGGAGAAAAAGGGGAGCTAATGAACATCAACACCCTCTAGATTGCATTACAGATGTGTGACAGATGGACTTATATTGCCAGGAAAAGCCTACCAGAGTATCCCGTTTTACCAAGTCAGTAAAAAAAAAAAACACACACACACACACACACACACACACACACACACACACACACACACACACACACACACACACACTATAAGGTGCATTTTCTGAAATGTAAGTTAACTAAAATTAATAAAAGCCACAATCTCTGACCAGTTCCTGTCAATTCCATGAATAGCACACTCTTACCCATCATCTTAGCACACCCTCTCAAGTACCAAGTACAACCATTTTTTTGTCATGGAACAATTTCCATGGACATCTTCATTTTCCAAAGTAAACAATAAGAAGCGTCAAAAGCATAACATAAACGTCAAAGTAGACCACCAAAGTACAGGTGCACAGTAGGCAGCAAGTGCATTATTATATTTAGAGCATGCTTTTTGATATATTCTCCCTGATTGCTTCCCTACAATGACTACAGGCACACTGAGCAACAGTTGATTAAAAGCGACTTTCTCATCGTCACAAGTGTATGATTATGCCTGGATTCTTTAACATCAAAATTTGCAATCAAGAAATTGGCAGAGGGGATAGACAGAGGCACCTCATCTAGCGGGAGCCCAAAAATCAATTAAATGTCAGCGGACGCACTGAGACATTATAATGCATGGTCACAAGAACATCCGCGTTCTTATGAGCAAGCCTCAGCCCCCACACATCTCAAACTCATTCTCTTAAAAACTTTCAACATCATTTAGAAAAAATTAAAATCAAAGACTGCTCCATACACTAAGATTTCAAGATTTATTTCATCAGGGAGGTAGCATGACAAAGACAACAATCTACTTTCCTTTTTTATTTTATTAAAATAATATCAACTTTGCTTTGTGAACTTTTTGTTATATAGATTTGTGAACTGAAATTACCACAAAAAAAGTAATACCACTGATATTTCAGCATTTCACTGTAGTTGAAACAATGGAAAAAATGCTTCTTCTAGAGAAACTTCTGAATAGTTAATGGTGGTAATAATAGGAAACAGATGTCTGAAGTGTTGAATGTTTCTAAAAGATACCTCAAAAAATGGACATTTCATTGTAGACATCACATGAAGTTTCTCTACAGTGCACCATTTCACATCAAAACACTCCAAAAGACTGTTTACATCTTAATGATGAATATATTATGTAAATAACCCTTTAAATAGTAAAATACCAAGAACTAAAACTTGTCCAAACACAGTTTGATGTAAACATTTAGTTGAAATCTATTTATGTTATATGCCCGATTATTTTACTTACATAAGATTTTGCACACTGTTGATGATTCTATGAGGTGAAATTTTCACACAAATGGTTCAGCTCTAACCATAATACCTGATATTTATAACTTATTTTAATTTAACATCAAAAGGTTTATATAGTGTGCAACATTACTAGGCAACATCCAGATTATATGTAGGCTAGGCACAGTTCATTTACTGCAGGAACAAAATTTGCCATTACACAATTTAAGCTCTGCAGTTTTAGAAATAAAACATTTTATACTCTAATTTAATTAAAAAACATAACTAATAAACATAACTAATATGTCCTGAAAAACAGGTGCAAAATACACTGCCCATTGGTGCCCACAAGTTTGGAGTGATGCATTTTAAAAATGTTTTAATAATAACTAGCATATTTTTTTTTGTCAAATATAAGCAGAAAACATTCTTACATAAATATTTGTGATCGCAGTACTAACTTGGAAACAATAACATCCCATTAAATGGCTTTGTTGTGATGTTGGCACTCCTCAGCACTAAAACTGCAGAAGATTTTCAATACAAACTTAAAACTTAAATTCTAATTATTAATTTGACAAAATCTTAATACCAAAAAACAAAATTCTTAATAAAAAGATAATTAGATAAAGATAAAAATGAAAATGTTAAAAAATATGCCCACAGCGTTTTACAGTACAAAATAGTTTGTAAACACAACCAAAAATGTGTAACAGGGCTGAAAGATCAGTTATAGCCATACTCTGGATTACTCGATGTTATCTTAAGAAGTTTTAATGGTTCACACCATTGTAGAGTTTGTGAACACTACATTTAATGTTAAAACGTCTAAAATGGATGTGCTGATCTTCTTGGACGAAAAAAGGCCTGGAGCTTAATTTATAGAAAGCATTTACATTTAAAATGTAATTAGGTAAAAGGTAAAATTAACTGTAAAATATAAATATTTAATATTTTGTAGGAAATGTAGTAAAATAGACATTTTCAATAAAATAATACAATTCAAATTAATTTAATAGTCAAAACAGCATAATCAACTTTTAAAACATTTTATTTTAAATAGCTGTTTTAAGTTAAACTTTCTGAGGTTATTTTTGCTGCAATAATGTTTTAGTTAAAAGGAAATCTTGCTTCTGACTGCTTGTTCGTGCCTCACTGTCAGGCCATTGTATACGTGATTAACAGCATACTGTTAAAAATCAGACATATTGGGGCAATATGTTCCAATTTTACAATCGCAACTTATCCAGGCATGAAATAAGCATGAAAACAATCCATTTGCACTGGCAAACACCACGCATTGACTTGCAGCATTGTTTAAGGAGCAGTTGCTGCAGTTTCTCTAGTTTCTACAAAGGGTTCGAAACAAAGTGTAATTGGTCAAACGGAACAAAAAGGCGTCCACAATGATCAGTCATCAGGATTCAGTGCTGTTCTTTTTAACTGGGAAGGAAAACGAAACCTGTAATTGCCCTGAAGCCAGCCAAATCAATGACCAAGAGATATCAATAAACTTCAGAGTTGTTTTTCAAACAGACAACAGCACCTTCCAAAAACACCACTGGGACTGTATTCTTTTACAAGGCCTTTATTATTGAGCACAGCTCTGCTCAACTCCCTGGCCCAGACAGTAATACATGCAAATATTACTCTATACACTAATTACAAAGATAGAAAGAAATTGAGAGGAGGCCAGAATCTGCTCAGAGCAGTAATATGACCACAGGTATCTAGTATATTCCGTAGTTGTGTTTTCTAATTTACCACATCTAAGGCTGCTTATATAAATCAACAGCTGAACTGCTAATGGAACGAAAACTTTTCAAGTTAATGAATGAACAGGAATGTCTTATCATCTGCACACAAAAAATGATGCCTTTAGAATGAATTAATAAACTTAACATGCATTACAAATGTGTAACAAGTCTGAAAGACGAAGGTACCTGTACAGTGGGGCACAGAGCAAGGTTAACCATTGTGCCTGTAGATATTACAACTCAATCTACTGGAGTGCATTGAGAGTGGATTGAGAGAAATCTGCTTTTATAGAGTGGATATTGCGGTGGTAGTAAAGTGCAGATTTGAGTTCTATGCACTTCTTTCAAGCAAGAGGCCATCTTTACTTGATCAGCCCCTCTGTGACAGGATGGGCTGTGGGAAAAAAAAATTACCCAGCACTGCCATTACAAATGAATTAAGGCAACCATCTACACAGTCAATTTCAACCAGGACCCCTGATTTTATCAGCCTCCACACATGGGTTCTCCACATTTCCAAATACTTTGCAATTTCGTTAGACAGCAACCCTACACTGTGGAAGGAAATGGATAAAGAAACAAATGCGGGGATAGTGGAAAAGGATAAGACGGACAGCGGCTTGTTTCATCCAACAAAAAACCTTTAATCCAAACCATGTTCACATGGTAAGCTGAAGGTGAATGACAGTTCTTAAGTCTGCATCCATGCATGTTGGTGGCCAGAAATTGTCTCTGTGCCACACAACTTCCACCAGGGATGATAAGCAGCCCACAACAACACAGAAGTCAAGTTAAACCTTATCTTGGGGAACAAGGAGTTTATCTCTCAGCAAGAGAGAGACAGAGAGACAGAGAGAGAGACAGAGAGAGAGAGTGAGAGAGAGGGGAGGAGGAAAAAACATCTCTTTACACCAGGGGAGTATAAATAAAGTAATGACTTTATTGTGTTTTTAGATTAAAGCAGAGAGGAAAGATCAATAGTGCAAAAAAAGACAGCAGAAAAAAAAAATCCTAAACAAAAAATAAAAGAACAGAACACCTAACTGAGCTGAATAAACTCACTTCATTGCTTAGTTTTAGTTTGGGCTACAATCTTATGAACCCCAGTGAGTGAAATGTTGATCAGCTGGTAATGTTCCTGGCTTGCTCCAAACAACTGATGTCAGCCACAGCAGTGCTTTGCATGTCAGTCAAGAGCACAAACTGCACAGTATTTTGTACCAGATTAAAACTGACTAGTTGATTTAAAAAACATGAGGCTCGCCAGCAAAGAAAAAAATCTTCAAATCTCCAGATCTGTACTTAAAGCCAGTCTGCTGTTTTGATCTCATATTGGATCCTCCAAATAGCTTCAAGAGGACTATTTTAGAGAAAATTGTTTTGGTCCAGATATAAGCTCAAGATCACTCCTCTCAAGAGCGTGAGAGGACATATATAGAGGGCGCAGAACAGCCCAATTACAAGTGACACTTAATTTCACTACACTGGGAGCGTGGTGTCTCAGAACCAGACTTGGACTCCATTACCACCCAACCCAGCCCTGATTTCCATTAATAAGTGTTGCTTGGGAGAGTCGCAGGGGTTATTTTAAGGAAGTAAGGTGTTAAGGGAAAGCATGGTGTCGCTTGGAGCATGCCACAACTAAAGATGTGGGTCTGGCATTGCCGTTCACTCACTGCTGGGAGAGCAGTTCAAACAGGATGGAAATAGGAACCCCTTGGGTGTCTCTGCATCTAATCTCAGATAGAGTGCCCTAATTAAAAGTGGACTGGAGGTGGACAGAGCTGTCCATCAAGCTGGTGAGAGGATTTATAGGCCTTCAGTAACTGAACTACATATGTGGTATAGAACTCACTAAATCTTACAACATGTAAGCCCACTAACACAACATGAAGCAGTTATGTAAGAACAAATAGGCCATGATTTTTCCCCATCAATGTGCAGGACTGATCGACAGTTATTGGAACTATTTGGTTGAAGTCACTGTTGCTCAAGGGGGCCATACCAGTTACTGAAAGTAAAGGTTAACATACTTTTGCTAACGAAGTTGACAGTATATTAAATGTTAGATTACTCAGATTAACAAAATAATGAAAAATATACGCTTTGTTATTGGGATCTTGTTATTTACTATTATGAGCTATATTTTAGGTCATATTTATATAGAAATTTACAAAACTTTCAAGTGTGTATATTAAGTCCTATTTAAAACTTTTGGTGGTCCTGATCCAAACACATGTTTATCACATAATTAATTTTGGTAACCGGTGTGGGCAATATATTGGCTGGCCTACAGTGCCCAGTGTTTCGACGTGCATAGTGGAGGTGAAAACATGAAGAGCAAGCTTATAGGAAAATGTTTTGAGCAACTAAACAATAAAAGCCATTAGCTGTGGCCCCAGACATGTTAATGGAGCTACGTTTACAGTAATTCTCTATTTTTGTGTCTCTGGCTTACAGACTTGTAAAAAGACTTCACTTCAATGAACGAGTAATTAGAAGAACATGGGCAGCACCCTAAAATATGGTTGTAAAACGTCTGTTCCAAATTTCCAAAGTTATGGCTGTTAAAAAAAACAAAACCAAAAAAAAAAAAAAGGAATAGCAAGAGTTTCAGAAAAAAAATCATTTAGACAAGACACCAAGTATACATTCTAAGCAAATATCCTAAACTTGCAAAAAAAAGAATTACTTGCACGCAAACATTACCCACTTACAAGAATGGGAAAATCAATGAAGGCATATAAAAGAAAAAATAATTTCAATGAATAATATTAGACTTTTCTATTTCCTCCAAAAAAAAAAAAAATCAATGGTCATCCAGCTCCGTGATGCGAGTGCTTACCTCCATATTACTAACTGTTACCTCGCCCCAAGCACCGAACAAAGCCCTCACTGAGAAGGTAATAACCACTAATCTAAAACTATCTTCGGTTTCACTCTCTAAGATCAGAATCTGACTATGGCAGAAACAAGACTGTTCTGCTGGTAGTGTTAGAGGTCCCTACAATTTCATGCTTAATTCTGGTACTATTTATAATGAAAATAACTTCTAGGGATATATTAAAAATCCTAATAATAAAAAATAAACATTTCCCTGCTTCACCTCCTTTGTTCAGTGATGCAGCCACTTACATTTAGACAACACAAATGGGGGTGAGAAGAGGGGGTTGGGGTGGGACTTATTTAACCACAGGTGTGCAAAGAGTATATGCCTGCATGCTGTGTCTTATTAGATTCAGGAGAAAATATGAAAATCAGCTGGCATGAGACACGCCAAACACACACACACAAAACTTTGCATGATTGGGTGCAGGAAGTTAAGGATTATTGAGTTTTTTGCAGAATTTCCTCACCTGAAAACATGCAAACACTTAACTGCACATGTGAACTACCAACACATTGGTCTTCGCAATACAGGTATTACAAAAATGTGCAATATGCAAATTTATCTTGTACCCTAAGCATCCTGGCCAGGCTTTTGCGTATTTGGATAAGTCATGAAATTTACATCAAGGGCACACTCTCTAGTCGCAGAAATGGTGCGATAGTTGCCATACAAAGTAATGAAGGCTTTGCATATATTATTCCTAACATTGTCATGAAAAGATTCTCACAGAAGTCAATGACGTTCATCGAATTATCATTTTGATTGTGAGTGGTTTCTACCTGTAGTCTGGTTTTCATACACCTATCTATCATGGCCATCATATCATGGCCTCTAACAATAGTGTTTTTTTTATGGGCTAATTTAAATATTATACATCTGTCCGGTTTCCTCTGTTTTTTCTATATTATAGACTGCACATTAATTGTAAAATCTTAACCTGAATTAACATAGTTGTTAATGTACTATTGTACATTGCAATCTGGTGTTGACCAGGGGTTCTTTTTAGATTCATAGAGTCAAGGTTTCTTTCTCTGCAAAGGTTTTCTTTGCTAATTTCACCATTGGCTTACTCTAAAACTGTTTTGTGACAATCCCTTTAGTAAAAAATGTTGCATAAATATATACAGACTTATTAAGGTGGGTCAGAGAACCAGAAAAATCTGATAAAAACCACAAAACCTGGAATGTTAAAAGCAGACATAAACAGGGTGTTAACCGTCATCCTCTGACATCTATGGCCTGAAGGTCTAATATAGGACAGGGAGCTTCGCTGTATGGTAAAAGATTCCCATTGCAATTGCCATGGGGATCCACCATGTCACTCACCATTTGGAGACCTCACATTTTAAGGGCTAAGGGGGAGTAAGATCTTAACGTGCAAAAGCTACAATTTAATTTTTACTCCAAGATAATAAAATGCAACCAAAGAATGCTGCTTACCAGCCTTTCACATTTTACTTTCCCAAAAGAACCATGAAAACTTAACCATAAATTAAGTTGAGCCTTTTTGTGTCTAATAAAGATAGCTTGAGACTTATTACTTTGCGTGTTTGCCAGGTACTCAAGTACATACGGGAAAAAAAAAAAAAAAAAAAAAAAAAAGTACATATGAAACACCAAGGCCTACTACCCTTTTTATTGTACCTTTCTTGTGTAATATACAGTGGTATAAACATAATATTTCTATTACTGTGTAGACATGACACAAAGACACAGTTTGGTATTTAGCAAAAGGTATTTCAATGTTCATCCAAACTCCTCCAAACATTAAACACCATCTTGCCTATGCAATTACCTTGACAGTAATGTAATCTGTAAATTAATAAGTCTCACTTCCAGTGCTCTCACCTTCCAATCACTGTGGCAAAATCTATAATTCAGCATGAGCTGCCAAGGCTCTATTATTATAACTGGTAGTCTGGAATTTCATATTGCTATGGCTCCTTTCACTTCATTTATATTTCACTTCAACAATAATCTGGGTTTTTTATATAATTTGTAGAAGAGCAAAATGTATTCTTTAGCAATGGACATGACAACATGGGGGGGGGGGGGTGTGATTTGAGAACCCATTTGAGAACTCATTAAGGTCTAAAAACACGTTGATACAAAGGGCTAGGAATGGAAATCAGAATGGAAATACAAGGGTGGCATTTTAAAACTAAAATAAAATGGGGGAAGATTTATATTAAAAGATGCTGTTTGAGTAACTTCCTAATTAAGATCATAACAATGCCAAAGTCTGCATGCCCTAATCCGCCTACCCCCCAAAAAAATAGTTAGTACAACCTGGTGCCTGCTCAATTTGAATTTCAAAAAGACTGCAACATTTGGAAAGGTCTTGTCATGACCAGAAGCATTAATGCTGTGTACTGTGCTCAATTATAGAGATCTGAATAACAGTATGTTTTTGATGGAAAAACATCTGGAGAAAAGAACTTCAATAAGCCTATTGTATCAAAAACGACTTCACTTTCAGGATAAAATGCAAATCTTTATGTTACAACGAAGAAACACCAGACAGCATGCTAAGGGTACAATAAGAACTTTGATTAGGCATACTGTGTAATCTCAAATTGCTTATGTAACACTCTGGTATGGTCAAACTGCAAGCCCAGTCAGCAGTGCACATACATTAAAGAACTATATCTCGCAGACAGACAGTGGAAATGCTATAATGGGTATTAGATTAAATGCAATATGCAACTAGTTCAGAAATACTTGCTTCATTCATTCCTAAAACATTTTAAATTCACAGTCACAGCAACTTGGGCTGCCAAGACTTATCAAAACAAATATAAAAACAAAGTGTATACTAAATTCACAGTTTGTTGTGGACCAAAGGCCAAAGAAACAAATAATGTATAAATAATGCAGGTACTGAACATTCAAACTAAAAGTTATACCATTACACTATATTTTGTAACAAATTAAATAGAAGCTTAAAAGATAACAATGTTAATAACATGTAGAAAATGTTTGTACATTAATGTACACTCTGATATTTCTGTAAGTACATCAACTACACACATCAACTACATTACTAAAAATATTAAGGAAACACTTAAATCACACATCTAATCTCTATGAACAAGAGATTCAAGCAAAAAATATTTACTGATATAAATTGTGTAATCAGTTGAGAGACATAATGACATAACATTCAGTGCGAACAAAAATCATTTAAAATCTATTTTAAATAAAATCTACTTAGGGCTGGATTGAAAATCCTACCAAAACTCCAAAAAAGCAGAAGGATCTTATGTGTGCAAATCTCATCATGGTAGGGCTGGGCGATAAAGGAAAAAAATTGTATCACAATACTTTTTTTCATATCAGTCGATATTGATATAAATCACGATATAAATCAAGTAACTATTGCCTTTTTACTTTAAGTGAGAAGTAAAGATATCAAAATTTTAGTTTTTTTCTTCTGATTTTTTTTCTATCAGAAGATAGACAAATGTACTATATAACATTACACAATTAGCGCAAGCTGCAACTACAAAAAAATCGCTCGTGTGCATCTAAAGTTGTGGGAGTATTTCACACAGGCATGCCACAGTGTGGTGCTCTGTCAGCTCTGCACAGTGAAGATCACAATAGTACAAGCATTTGAAGCTCTGACATCCCGTAGCGCTTTGTCAACACAGCAGTGAGACAGAACCTGTTTACTTGTTTTTCTTATATTACCATATTATTTTAAGATTAATAACACATGTAACATGTTTCTTTTAGTAGTAGTTAATGTTTTCTATCGTCAATTTCTCTTATTTTATTCACACTGCTCGACTGTGATGTAACCAAACTACTAGCACGTGGGTTAAGCTGTTGCTACACCTACACTGCGTGCTTCAACCAAACATGAAATGGCTGGAACTCTAGTTCAGCCACCTGATTGGTTTGGGGCGGCACTATTTTCATTCTCATTGGCCATTCGGTTTGTCACTCAAAACATGGACGGAACTTAATTCTATCGACTTTCTATCGACTATGTCTTTTAGTGCTATCGAGGAAACTTTATTTAGCGATAATTATCGTTAGCGTTTCATCGCCCAGCCCTACATCATGGCAACTCATAATGTGACCCAGTAGCATGTATGGCTCCATGTGCCTGTATGCACTTCCGACAACATCTGGGTATGCTCCTGGTGAGAGAATCTCCTCCCAAACCTAGATCAAGGCATCAGTGAGATCCTGGACAGTCTGTGGCACTACCAGAGGTTCTCAACCTGAATGAGGTCTGGGCCAGTCAATGGCATCAAAGCCTTCGTCTTTGGCCAGGCATTGTTCTGCGCAAGTGTAAAGTTTAACAACATGCACACAAGTAGCCACTGGATGTCATTTTGTAGGGCTTTGGTGGTTCACCCATTTTGCATCAATGCAGGTGCAACTGATTCACAATTGCTCATATTTAAAAAACTTTGTTATAGTGCAAAAATTAAGTGTTCCCTTAATTGTTTTGAGCAGTGCATTTATGAACCATTGTTTAGATACTGCAAAAGGTCTATAATGTAAAAATACATTTTACAAACATCTGTTAACAAGACTTATATAGCTTGATTTTAAATTCACATATATGTAATTCAAAAACAGTAATAACTATCATCACATATACACACTGCATAACATTTTAAACTTAGCTCAGTAAAAGAATGTTCAGCTCACAGATTTGTTGCAATTGATGTACAAATCATTTATTCATTAAATGGTGCATTGTGGAAAACACTGTACATCATTTGTAAATATGAATGCACAAATCAACTATCACATGTGAAAAAGCATGGCACTCCTCAATCTTCTGCTCAAAGGATAGATAAATGATGAATAAAAGCATGATTTTGTCCAGGTGTGCCATGTCATCAGGATATGAAGGGAAAAATTGCATTGTCTCTGTCGTTAACAATCATGCCTTTTCAAACTTCCTTAACTTATCTGCATCCATCACACTCTCCACTGCACTTACTCCCTCTCCATCTCTGAAGATTCAGATGGCATGCCAGTGCTGGCTGATGGTGAGCTATTGTAACACTGAGTGGACATGTTGGGAAAGGAGGCCTTCAGCAACAACTGTGCACCTCTCCCCTTCTCTTGACCACCCCACTCACACTTACTACTCCATGGCCCTCCATTTCCCCCTGCGCGTGTCCAGCAGGAGCGATGCCGCCAAATCATCTTACATTGCTTTTCATCACTTGGTGACAGGTTGTCAGCTTTGCTCACCATCACCAGCAGGCCTCGCATTGATATTTACCCTGTTCCACTGTGCTGCACTTCAAAACCAGCCAATATGACATAACTTCACCTTCTACATTTCTTCCTCAGGTACTGCACGTATGTGGATTCACATACATACGTAAAAACGCAGAGCAAAGCTCTCTCCACCAGATTGGTCACAGAGTGAGTGAGTTAGAGTGAATTCTGGTGCTAGACAGCAAGAGTAAAGTGTTTGTGCAGCTCATCCAATCCTCTGCAGACAACCTGTCAACTGCAAGCTAGTGTTTGAATGACTGCCTGTCAATGCCACGTCTGAATACATCACTCTAAACACCACTGCCCTGCTCACAATTACTATTCCACATTATCCAGCCAGTCACTCATATCCTGGCCCTGGAGGAAAAAAGAAAAAAAACGGTGTCTTTTTTCTGACTTTCTATCACTTTTCTTCTCAAACAGCTATTTTTTTTATCTTGAAAAAAGCCCAACATTAAAAATAACTTCCAAAGAAAACAATAATTAGCAGTTTAGCTAGGGGTATTACTTTAACACAAAAAAAAATATTAGATTAATTATTACTGACATATAATCTAAATTATAGTAGCTGCATACATGCTGAATTAAAGTATACTGCCAATCCGATGAGTAGGGGGATTTCTGAAAGAAAAATGTGGTGGAAAGAAGATGCATTCTCTGGAGGAATTAAATAACATGGAATGCAACAATCAAGCAAATCAAATCTTCAGGTATGCTCGCTGGAGGAGTTTATTACATAGGTAATGTCCTTGCTTGTAGTGGGCTTATTTAACCTAAATTATTCGATTTTGGTTTCTACAAGCACCACCAATGCAAGATTAACAGTAATGGCCCTCTGAATGTGAATAAATCCACAGTGCAGCTACACCAGTGTCCACCACTCACCCTTTTCCCAACCTCTCCCACTCTCTCTGTCACTCTGCAACACCCAAGCACATCACTCCAAATTGGAAATTTTCTGACATGCAGTGCTGCTTTCATTTCCAAGATTACGATGTTGTGTCTGTATGCTATCACATTCAATGGGTAAAGAGAGACAGGAAGACAGAGGGTGGGGGTTGTCTTTTCTTGAGTCATTTAGAGAGGACTATAAAAACAGTGTGGGAGCAAACTGCATTTAAGCCAATGAAGCTCTTTCATTACCTGAGTTTACACAAGCAGGAAACCAGAACAGAGACAAAAGACACAACACGCTCTGTCAGAATCCACTTTGACAGCAAAGTGCTCTCAGTCTGCTGATCAAAACATCAGTCAATCCCTCTGCACTCAGATTTACAAGGCAGCAAGGATCTATAAACAACAGCACAAGAGGAAAACACTAGTGTTCTTTTTCTTCCGTTTCATTTGTATCAAATGTTATGCATATCAAACCTCCCAAATGAGGCACTGAGGGTCAAATTCTATCTCTCCTGTACATCACACATCACCAAAACAAAACTTATGTACAGGAGAAACATAATTTCCTAGTGATTTCTATGTTTTGAATAGTCTTGGCCAGCCAACATACCATCACGGCTGCCAACATACCCCTTCACATACTCACGTAACTAACACAAACAGCAGCTTATACAGAGGAGGATGTGTATCCCCACACACAATAATAGATACCTTTTGCACTGCATGAAGACTATTACAAAATAAACTCTGGCCTGGACAAGCACAGCCAACAATCCTCAGTCGCAGGCATGTGCGCAACAGTCATAAACATGCTTTCTATCTAACAGCATTTTGCTTAGGCTACAACTCGCTTTTCTGGTTTGTTTTTCTTTTTCATTTCCTCTTTCATGTCCAAGTAATATTTTCATATTGAAGAAAGGGGCGCTTTGCTGAAGACATGCAATGGGCTGATTTAACAGGGGAGGGGATTTCAAAGTCCATGAAAACAGATGATAAATCTTTCAAAGGCAGACATCACTGTCAATAAAAGACATAGGTAGAGGGAGATATTACACACAGTAGAAGGACCCAGTTGATTTGAGTAAGTCGGGGTGAGTGAGATAGAGGAAGGCACTGTTGTTTGACCACCCTGTTGCAAGGAAACATCACTGGGCCAGGAAAGACCATGTTTTGGCTCCACCGTATATGGCTTGTTAATGCTACTGGAGCTTCATTCAGCAAACCCTTGTCCCACCTACCCAAACCCTTGGTGAGTTCCTCTCAGCCCCTTGTGCTACAAGTTTCATACAGCAGAGAATTAAATCATTACTCCCCACAATGTCTGATGAAACTCGACTGAGGGGCTGTGTCTCCCTGTGCAAGCTCAGAATGTGGAAGACAGTGAAAAAACAACCTTGGGATGAAACACCCAAAGTTGAGTCAGACCGCTGTAACAGTAAGAATTCTGAGCTTCAGGCTTATCTATAAGTCATATTCATTTCTCAAGAGCAAAAAGAACCATTTATTATCTAACACACAGTGGCCGTACAACACATTCATAGTTTACTTATCCAAAAGATATATGGCTGCTTAGAGCAGTGTTGCAAATCCTTCCAACACTGTCAATAAAAAACAGATACTCTCCAGGTTCCCCAGGGTACAAACAAAATGACTGCACCCTCAATGATACAGCATAGTTCCTAAAGTCCACCATCAGATTTACTTATCACTTATTTTAACTTTTTTTTAATGGAAAAATAAAATAAAAATGCAATCAGTGGAAAGTCCACAAAATAGACTGATACAGCAAAAGCTAAATTAACAAATTCTCTCTCTGGCCGACTGTGTCTCTCTCTTTCAGCACTCTTCACAGCCATGAGCATTATAAAAATTTGATGCCGTAGAGATCAGATTAGCGTACATCTTTGAGCTAATATGGTAAGTTTAATTACAGGAAATTAATTTTTGCCTACAGGAATTCTTAAAGCTAAAAGGAATTGTCACATGTAAAGCCATAGCTACCTAATTCTGTGGCAGCATTACTTCAAAAGCACATTGTGTATGTAAATGCTTCTAACTGAAGCTGGCAGGTTACAGGTAACAATTACATTTTTGTAACAATTTCAGTTTTTCCCTGGTGAAACACACTTAATAAAAACATGGAAGAGGACATTTCTTGTGTATACATAATAAAAAACTAAAGTTATTTAACTTAAAATAAATAAAACAATTTTAAATTAGTTAAAGAAACAGTATAGCACAATGAAGAATAAGGGCTGAGATGGATGTCTTTGTTTCTCTAAAAATCAATACTGAAACCAAATACATTGTCATTACAGTAAGCGGCTGCTAGAAATCTTATCCTTGCACTAATACCAGTCGGGCACGCAGAGACACAAATAAAGAAGCTTGAAGATGAGCGAGAGCTCACGGCCTAATGCAATTAATAAATAACACTTTCAGCAAAGAGGTCATTAAAACAAGTTTCTGAACTGGTTCCTACTGCCAAAGCATCAGGCAGGAACACACTGTTTCACTGAACTCTTAATTATCAACTGGAGGCGTCCTTGTAACTACAGTAACAACTTTTTCCTCAACCACTTTTTCTCTCAGCCTATTGCCTTAATGCTCCCTTTCCCAGATCCAGACATTTTCTACATGAACCATCCCATCTTTTTCTCCCCCTTTTGCAATTAAATGTAAAGTTTTCTAACTGAGGCACTAATTTGAGATTCAGCAAGCATCACACAGTGTGCCTCAAGGGTTTAGCTCTATAGACAAAATGCTTTAGCACTGTTCAAGCTGAGAGTAGTCCATTGCTTTGTAGAAATTGCACTGCGCTATAAGATACCAAAAGATACAGAGTAAAACATGCAGTAAAGAAAGCCTGAGTGAGCTTTTAATAGTACCAATCATACAGTGAATAATCATAAGGGCCTTAGCCATATGTCTTGGGTTTGGTCAAGGCAATTATATATCTCTTGTGTAATTACTCTAAGAACAATTTTGTAAACGTAGCTACTATTTTTACTACATTCCATTCTATTTTAAAGAGATATTTTTTGAATACTTGATCAAATAGGCATGACAGGATGGCTTAATATTTTGGCTGAGAGAATGTCTAGCAATGGAGGGTGGAGGGTAAAGACCCAAAGGGTTGAAGTAATCAAGGAGTAAGTGACAGCATGTAATGAGCAGCTGCACCAGGGACATGACATGTGACTCAAAGAGTGAAGCTCCTCAGCGTGATTTAGAGATTGTCTGCTGCGGCAATGTCTCTGTAGTTTACTGCTCTTTCTGCATTTCCCTCAGGGCTCATTCCGCTATCTTACACCAAAAAACAATATTCATGCAATGGACCTCCTATCCCAGCTCAGAAAAAGTTTAGGAAGTTTTGAGAAAAAAGTAAGGGGATGTGTGTTGGAAAGAAGAAAAAACATCAGGGGGAAGGTTAAAATGTCTGGAAGGCAGATGGAAAAGATCAAGAGAAATAAAGTACTACTACATTGTTGGTACAGTAAAAAAGGAATTTCTCAGGAGTCAGCTTTCTAATACAAACAGACATCCGCATTTTAGAATCTCTGTTAATCAGCTTTCAGAGACAGTGTTCAGGGGGATCTGTGAACAATGTGTAGAACATCACTGCACCAAAGGGAAGCAGTTGTAATTTTCTGCAGCGCTTTGGTAACTTACAAGTAATAGGTTTATCTCTGCAGACTGTTCATGATTGATACATGCTCCCCAAATCTGCTTAGTTCCCTCTCACAGAACCTAATAAAGACAGGTCAGGCAGTTTTATATTCCTTTTAGTCATTTATTCTCTGACATTAGTCTAATAGGATTGAGTGCAGCTTGTGCTAATTGTGTTGGCACACATTCCAAGCTCTCTAACCCTCTTGTTTACCTGTGGTACATACACCCCCTCCACCCGAAGTAAACCTACTTCACCCAACCCACCCTGAAAACTTGTGATCTCCCAGCAACAAAGTAAAACCTTTAAAATTTGTCTCATTGAAAAACCCAAGTTCTGTGTAGTGCTGTTGGAGGCGGTTGCATTTTCTGGTGCATTTTCAATCCCAAACACATTCGATCCCAAACACAATCCCAAACACATTCACTGATATGGACGTCTGGTCTGAGAACACCAGTAGCTTCTTTATTAGTTTAACAGTTATAATTCTCAGCTGACCTGTGATTCATGGCCTGTACAGCCCTTTGCTCAAGCATCTCTTGTCCAAAACTTCAATATGCATTTAGAGGGTTACATTTTTACGGCATTGAGAAAACAATAAAACAGGACCAGTAATACATTAATCACATCACAGACTGGTGACAAATGTGTTACCATATGCTTGCCTCAATAAAAAGGCCTGTAAATTATCAGCGACAACCTTTAAGGACAGTGTTGAGAGAATAAAACATCAATTTACATCCACTCCATTTATTGCTTTTTCAAAGTCATTAGTAAGTTTAGTGGTCTGACTTCCAAGTAGCTAGTCCTGGGATCGGTTGTTAAAATGAAAACCAATTTAGACGTTAGTGCTATCAAGACAATGCATTTAGAGGAGGAAAAAAAAATAAAAAGAGATGTGATTCTTATTATCTAATTAATCCTAGCATGGCCCAGGGTTATTTAATTTGATGAAAGATCATTAACAAGTCCCCATGCAGCAAATAAAATAATGTGGATCTTAATTTGCTCCAATTCAGGAAACCATAGCAATAAACAAGGGCTGGCAATATCGAGGGCTGAAGACAGTTTTAGAGCTGACAGAATTAGGCAAGCACTAATAACACAGATCTTTGGGCAGCTTAAATGGCTCTGACAGCAGTTACAATCATTTACACATTGTGCCCACATGACATCCCATAAACAGGAAAACAAAACATTAGGTTGTCAGACTGAAATTATGCGTATTTACACGACTGAAACATAGAGTGAGGAAATAGTTTTTTACCCAAGCTCTTGATATTTGTCTTTTACACCACACAAAAAAAGACAAATGATGATCTAAGGAAGATGAAAAGGGGAAGACAGCAAAACCCATTAATGATAATGGAACTTTAAAATGTGATGATAATTTGAGAACCATCAGCCTGTGCTAATTGGTTCCAAAAGTCACTTCCAAAGGACAAGTCACTTTTATCTATACACTAAAAAATAATGGGCTAAATAAAATTAATAAAAAGTATAATTTATTTCTGGACCCCGATATCAGCTATCATACTCCGGACCTCTGTATCAGTTATCAGACACTGTTATACTCCGGACCTCTGTATCAGTTATCAGACACTGTTATACTCTGGACCTTACATATTTATTTCAGATTTATCTGTATAACTGTATGTTATATATAACTATAGTGTTAATTATTTATAATAACGACTGTATACTGCTATTATTATACTATGCCTATTATTTTATACACCATGTATACAGTCTATAAATGGAAATATTACTGCTTTTTATTGCATATTTGCACTGCCGACTGCATAATTGCATATTTGCATTACTGAAGTGGTCTACACTGTTTACACTGGTTAACTGCACTACTGTCAGCACTGTCATACACATCTATCTATCCATCTATCTATCTCTAGTAGAATAACACACAATAGCAAAGGCAAAAGAAAAACATAATAGGCATTGACAAATCACACACGCAAATTCGGGGTGATATCATACTTAAGATGGGGAGACAACATGGTGTAAATACAGGCTTATCTTACAGCAGCTAATCTTGACTTCGGAAATCATAAATGTTATGTCTGTTACCAACCTGTTACCAACCGGCCATACGTGCAAAAATTGTAAAAATGTACCATTTGCACTTACAGATGTAAAAAGGTCAAACAGAGCTTCGGTGCTCCTCAGTTTAAGTTTCTTTTTCCAAAGTTTTAGTCACCATGTTTGCCATGCTACGTTATTCGTCCTTATAAATTCGTTCAACTCTGTCTACTTTTTATTCATCACCATCACTGCAATATTTTGTCTGATGAGTTCTTATCAACAATAACTATGTTATGTTATTTATGTTATAAATAGGGACAGTGTGTAAGCCTTGTTAAAAGTGCGAAGTGGCAAAGTATACCCCACAAAAAACACTGACCCAAGACATCTTATTTTATATACCTTTTTAAGGAACTCTTTGTGTTTGCGTTTTGTCTTTGTGTTAATAAAAGTTCTTGTGATATCTCTATTATCATTTTGTGAATAACTTTCTACGAAACAGCTTTCAGAGGTAGTAAATGCTTTCGGTGTCCTCTGTCAGTTCGTTTAAACTTTGTTTACAAAAAAAGTACATTTCTCTTTTATTCCTCTTTAATTCTTGATGTATTCAACTAACAACAACCATTCTAATGTTATTTATATTTATATTTTATATGTATATTTTATGTACAATGCAAAAAGCCAAAGTTTCAGAATACTAAGCCACAGTACTGCCCGGTCCACATTGGCAGAATACTGAACTATAGCATTAGTGCCCCCTCTAAACCTTTCCTAAAGTAATAACTGGATACAATAGAGAACAAATTCTTGGGTAAACACTAAAATATTTATATATAAAAAACTAAAATATCTGTAGGTCACATCTTTTATCCCTACTGATTAGGGATTAGGCTGTTGCTATAGTGACTCTTATTAGTTCAAAATGGCATAGGCTAGACGTAATTTTAACCATTTTGGGCTTGTTCATCAATTTACCTTTGAATACAGGGATATCCCTGACAGAAACATACTGCCATGTATAAAAATACAAAATTCCTCCCATAATCTAGCCATCAGTGTCAGTGCTGGTGCAGAGAATTGCCATAACACTGATTACAGTCATTTGTTTGTTTGTGTGTGTGCCTTGGCAAAGAACTGCTTAACTGCAGTGCTGGAGGAATCCTGAGCTGTAGCCAGCCCTTCTCCCTCTCCCATAGTGAGCTATGTCTCTGGCTGCCAGGGTAAACAAACAGGGCTGTGTAAATACCGTACTGCCTTATTACGGTTCAGACACAGGAGGCAGAGGATCCTCCAACTGAATCAGCCAAGCTGACAGGCAGCCAGATGTGGAGGAGCAGACTAGATAACAGCAGCAGCACAGAACATGCTCCGATAGGGCTTTCACTGAAGCCAGAGTCAATTCATACCCTGCTTATTAGCACAAACACACACACCTTCTGATCACTCTGGCAATCGTAACGAATAACAAAGCACCATGAGGACCACACAGACAGATACATTTTGGCATTATAGAACCCACGGCACAAACACACACCTATTGTCTGTCTGCTTCCTTCTTACATTCCCACACACACAGGCAATGCACTATGTGTGCAATCCCTCTGAACCAGCACTAAGCATGCATTTGTGTTTGGGAGTAGGTTCACACACAGGCCCCAGGCAGCTGAACCCACATACAGCACTCAGTCACAACACAGCCGCTTCGTACATGATGCAATGAAAGTACCCATCTTGCATGACAGAATGTCTTCACATACTGATTTATTGCCTTTCGCCCGTATAAATATTTGATCCATGGCACAACACTGCAAACAGTAAAAAGGATATTTCAACACAATACAACACAAAAGCATAAAACATAAAACTAAAAACTGTTTGCTAAATTAATCAGTCTGTAAATTTTTACTGTGCCAGACACTTGTTGATGAGAGAGGTCAACACAGAATGGCCAGACTGGTTCGAGCTGACAGAAAAACTACACTAACTAACTAACTAATAAATACAATGTACAATTGTGGTAAGCAGCCATGTGTCAACCCGACCAGCCATGTGTCAACAGTCCCTGCCGATAAAGGGGGCGCAATTATGTAGAAAATGTTTTCTTAGAAGTTCCATAGCACCTAAAAGGCTTGAATTCCTTTAGGCATCTAAGGTGGTAGAGACACTGATGGACCTTTTTCACCAGGGAGTTGATGTGGCAAGACCATTACAGGTCTGCATCATCTAGAGTGTCCTGATCTCACTCTAAACAGGAACCTCTTATTTCCAAACCATGGATAAGACTGCGCTTTTTAGTTGTTCTTGAACAGAGTGTAGCTGTGATCCAGTGTCCTATCGCTCCTGGTTGGGCAAGTAATGTGTTGGTAAACTGCACATTGGCACATTGGCTTCATGCAGTGTCCATATTTGCCTGAGGCTAGATATAGACGGAGCTGATTATGATCACAAGCTGCTGGTTAGGTGTGCAAGAACTTGCAAGAGTAACAACGTTGGCATTTTCACCCCAGATATTGTTTACAATCACACACACACTTCACCTCCTCTCGACTCCCCCACTCCACTGTCCCGTCCATGGGGTATACCATGAACATCAGCTGGATGATGCAGCTTATTACTGCTGAGCTCAACTATAACTTCTTGAAGCAGAGAATATCACAGTTTCCTAATGACCCAGAGCTTGTTCTCCAGAAACCAGAAGTGGGCTAGCAGTGTGCTAGGCATGGGTGCTCAGTGTGCCCTAGCTCTTAGCCTGTTCCTGACACTGGCTTGCTTTCCTGAGGGTCACTGATCCGCGTTGCATCCTGTTTTTCCTCAGGAACTCACTTGGCCAGCTTGGATCCAGAGTAAAAAAAGACAAAAGGTGAGTGGATTGTACACCAATAGAAACAAGAGTGTTTCTCTAAGCTAATGTGAGCCATGGTTAAAGGAAAAAAGTGACAGAGTAAGTGACAGAGTGGAAAAGGTAAAATTTACAATCTAAAAACACAATCTAAAATCACAATGTTTACATTCAAGTTTAAAAGAACCTTAATTAGAAAGGCTGATGAAAAAGAAAATACGTTTGAAAAATGTTCACCACATAGTGCTGTAACTGTTTATTATATTATTATCAAGTCCAAAAATTTTAATTGACTTTACCTGACAATAATAAATCAGTAAAACGCATAAATACTTTATTATAAAAAATAATTATTTAATTATTATAATAATTAATAATATATCACACATGCATATACGCATATATATTAGGCTGCTGTTAAAGTAAGGGACAAGAGTAGGAGAATTTAAAATATGCAGAGTACCAACAAATCACTGCAATTTATTTGAATTACATTAAATCCTCATCTTCTTTGCTATCCCTGCTTACTATCCATAGCTGAGTGAAATCCTGACATAATTCCTTATCTCAGTCTGCATGGCTAGTTAGATTAAATTAGTCAATTCTGTAGAGGTACATAACTACATCATTAGACTGATTACTGGACTAATAAGATACCTCAAAGAAATTGCAGTGATTTGTTAGTACTTTACATAATATAAAGTGAATGTTCCACTCTGTCACTTACTTTGGCCCTTTAAGTCTCACCCTACACACTGCAGCGAACGCCCCCAAACACCCAAACACCCTACCATTCTCTCTCTCTCTCTCTCCCTTCCTCAACAGCTAGAGTTCCATCTACTTTTCTTCTTTTCAAACAGCACATAGCAAGTCTCTTCACTCAGAATCACTTACTGGATTCAAGGTGTCGGCGGAGGGGGGTGGTAACACTACAAAGTACATAAGTCTGAGGCTGTGCTCTGGCGGCCGAAACCATTAAGAAATGACAGCATGTAAGGTGTGCCTCTGAAGTGTCAGCGGATCTGTGCACTGATAAGAAGACCAACAGCCCTGACAGCATATCTAGGGCTGCAGCAAGACTTTTAAGTCAGAACATCACACTAGTCTTGTAGAAGAGTTAACACACATAAATATATTCAGGTAAAGAGTAACACACACATGCACATAAAAATAAATAAATATATATATATATATACACACACACACACACACACACACACACACACACACAATCTGGGTGATATATCAAGAGAATAGTGATTAGCACTATATATGTAAGACTGAGATTCGCCAAAGTATGACTAGCACAGAAACTGCAATCAATCGGCTTCAGTTTTCTGAATCCACCTTTATTTGTTACCCATTGCAGCTCTGCGTGGAGCTCCAATAAAGACACAAAGGCACATCAATAGAAGCCAGTTTTCCATTAAATGTATCCTTTTTTACGTGGCCATTAATGCCATAATGGCCACGTATCCACATATCCAGCCAGTTGAAGAAGGCAAACATTTACGTGGTCTCTGGCTAGCTCTATGCTCGAACAAGCCCTCATCCATCTTCGCCAATACTAAAGGTCTCCAATAAAGACTGTGTGGAAAAATAGGGGAATGTTTATACTTTATTGATGTTGTCGCCATTGTCTTTCTAAGCGTTGGAAAACCTCCCATAATTGTCCTCCCCACTTAAGACACCGTTCATCACAAGTCATTTTTTAAGCAATTAGCTCAATAAGGGAAAGTGAAGAAAAAAGAGGTGTTGGAGAAAAAAGCTTAAAATTTTACAGTCTTCACAGTAATCTACAAGTCTGTTTGCAAGAATACACCTTTCATATGGTTTATATCAGTTTAAGCAGAACAAGGTTATAAATAAATCATGTGCATTTCCACACATTACACTTCTTGAAAATAAACAGTTTTCCTACAGGGAAATTCAAGTAAAAAAAATATCCTGCTTGATGCCAATTATTTTCGAGGCCATTCTTGGCAAAGTTAGTTAGACTGTGGACAGCAATTGAGTTAGCTCACAACCCTACCCTGACTCTGCAGGAAAATGAATCACTTCATAGGAAGAAAACAAAAGATTTTTCCATGTGCATTCACTCAGATGTGCTTAATCTGATTGCAGAGTAGTCATTTATAGCAATAGTTATGCATAGGCCCGGACAATAATTCAATAACGGTATGTACCGTGTTAATATATGTTTCAATAACGGTGTTATCATTTTTGCGGTATTTGGATATGTATTATTTACAGCAGGGTAGCCGCGGAATCACCCTTAATGGCTCGTCAGTACATTTCAATTGTTCTTTTTACCTGACGGTGGCAGCAGTACATAAATGTATAGTATGTTTCACCGCAGTGTTACGAGGCAGAGTTTAATAAACTTATGGCTGATTTAAGGCTTATTTATTCTCCCTCCATGTGGGGGAATGTCTGTGTGTGTATCAAGTGTTATGACCGTCACTGCCACATACATTCTCTGTGTCAGCTCCGTTTACATGGTTGCTGAGCAACACTTCCAGTAGACGGCAGTTCGGAGTAAATCAAACATGGCGACACTGGATGAGTGTTATTTTTCTGACGGAACGTCCTGAATTTACAGAACTGCATGCAGTGATGGCTACATCAAAAAGCGTTAACGCTGCATTTACACTGCTCCATCGCGTCAACCGACGTGAACGCACTGCTCCTCTTCAGCTGCCACATCTTGTGCTTGCGTTTCCAGGGGTTATGGGGCAGAGTTGATTAATGCTTGTGGTTTTATACAAGCTATATTTCTGTAACCATATACATTTTAATCTACAAATGTTTGAGTTTCAGAACATTATCTAGTGAGCAGCATGTCAGCACATGTTCAGACAACATTTTTACTGCTGCCATTACAGTAAAATTTTATTAATTAGATAGTAATTATTCATTATTCTGTACATTTGTGTTATTCATTTCAATTATTCATTATTCTGTACATTTGGTTTTTTTCATAATTTGAATACAATATATACAGGGGTTGAATGAAAATGAAACACCTGTCATTTTAGTGTGGGAAGTTTATTGGCTAAATTGAACCAGTCTGGTGGGCAATCTTCATTAATTGCACACTGCACCAGTAAGAGCACAGTGTGAAGGTTCAATTAACAGGTAAGACAACAGTTTTACTCAAAATATTGCAATGTACACAACATTATGGGTGACATACCAGAGTTCAAAAGAGGAAAAATTGTTGGTGCACGTCTTGCTGGCGCATCTGTGACCAAGACAGCAAGTCTTTGTGATGTATCAAGAGCCATGGTATCCAGGGTAATGTCAGCATACCACTAAGAAGGACGAACCACATAAACAGGATTAACTGTGGACGCAAGAGAAAGCTGTCTGAAAGGGATGTTCGGATTGTTCGGATTGTATCCTAAAAACATAAAACCAAGGCGGCCCAAATCACGGCAGAATTAAATGTGTACCTCAACTCAGAGTGAAGCATGGGGGTGGATCAGTGATGGTTTGGGCCGCCATATCATGGCATTCCCTTGGCCCAATACTTGTGCTAGATTGGCGCATCACTGCCAAGGACTACCGAACCATTCTGGAGGACCATGTGCATCCAATGGTTCAAACATTGTATCCTGAAGGCGGTGCCGTGTATCAGGATGATAATGGACCAATACACACAGCAAGACTGGTGAAAGATTGGTTTGATGAACATGAAAGTGAAGATGAACATCTCTCATGTCCTGCACAGTCACCAGATCTAAATAATATTGAGCCACTTTGAGGTGTTTTGGAGGAGCGAGTCAGGAAACGTTTTCCTCCACCAGCATCACGTAGCAACCTGGCCTTAAATCCCTCTGACCACTGTGCAGGACTTGTATATGTGATTCCCAAAACTAATTGACGCTGTATTGGCCGCAAAAGGAGGCCCTACACCATACTAATAAATAATTGTGGGTGTTCCAGTTTCATTGTCCAACCCCTGTATAAATATATATATATATATATATATATATATATATATATATATATATATATATATATATATATACATATAATGTATGAATAATACTTTTGGAAAATAAGACTGGACCTTTAGTATTTTGATATTGTCCAATCTGACCCCCTGATCTAGAGTGTAACGATCCATGCATAATACCCATACATTGACTTTTTCAGATTTGGCACACAGCATTATCTGTCTGTTCTAAGACTTTGTGTCGAAACCAGCGATTTCCACCATCCTCTTCTAGGACAGACCAGAGACAAGAAGTCTTCTCACACAGACACACATAACCCCCTCTCATCATGCCTAAAAATCAGATAAGACAGTGCTAAAACTATTTATGACCCCTCTACCCCCACACATCCTGCTGACACCACTTTAGCAGAGACCAGACTTTATAAGCCAAATTAACTTTTCATAGAAATGTTCCTCTATTTGTGGCAGTGAAATATGTAAAGTTGTTATGTGTCCACCTTATGTCTTCACTGTGTCTTTTAATTTCCTTCTCTCTCTCTCTAAGACCTTTGATTTTCCAAGCAAAATTATGAGTTTGATTCATGTCAAGTTAAATGTTAAGTTTAATTAATCTTCATAATTTTCTTAAATCAAACATATGAGTTTCTCTTTGGTAAAAGTGAGTGAATTGTTAGAACTTATCAGTATGATATTTAGTAAACAGGATAAATTCTGTAAGGCTACCAAAGAATATACAGCAGCTCAGATTAACCCAGTTTAAAGTGTTGCCTTTTTAATCATCTGTAACTGTGCACTTTTCTTTAGAGTACCATAATATGCTTGTCTGTTTTCTTTTCTTTAATTCTGTTTAAATCAGCATTCTCCTCTGGTGTATCAGCTAGATTGAAAGTTCAAAAGATGCCTGCTTTGGCCTCAGCCAATCAGGATAGAGTGACGTAGTGCGCTCGACTTTGCGCGAATGATTTGACAGGAAAACCCACGGCTGATGAATATGCAATTTCTGGCCACGCCCTTTATGTGACACGGAGGAATGTCTCTCACATAATACTTCTCCTTGACTCTGGACAAAGACGGCAAGACTTCTCTCTTCATCTGGGGCTTTCAGCCGTGGAACTTCGAAACAACGACATGGCCGAGAATCAAGCCACCTGCAAGAGAGCCGACAGGGGTTGAACTGAGGTCAACCCACAACAGCTTCACAAGACTGTAGTTTCACGGAGAATGAAGGTCAGCCGAGACTGTCTACACAGCCCCATCACTCAAGTTCAGTTAAGTTTCGTCTAGTGAACGGTTCACCGTGCACACGTGAATCGTGCCTTCATTCATCTAAACCAGGCGCGCAAAGCCACCAAACCGCCCATGCGCAGTAGAGGTCTGCACGGCCCGCTGTCACCGAGGGTGACGCCCAGGTGCGCGAACCACGTAACCCGCGCGAAGCAGCCAGCCAGCATGCCGGAAAAGCAACGTCCAGTCTAGCAGAGATGCCCATTGATGTCTACATCAACGAGACTGCCGCGCCAGCAAAGCTGCTTCCAACTGACGGAAATGCAGTAAGGCACACGCATGCGCAAACATCTGTTGTGGTCCGGTCCGAGTGCTATCAAGGTTGCATATTCCCATTCTATATAGCAAGTTCTGCTTTCTTTTAGCCTAGGTTCCTTTATTTTACCCATTTTATCTCCTTTTTTCCTTTTATTTAATATATATACGTCCTTTTGATGTGTTCATCTAATAAAGCCTCTTTTATATATGCTAGTCTTGGTGTGTTTTCAATATTATTACCAGTGTGTGGATCCCTGAACTCAAACCAACCTCAATCTCAGAAAACAAATATTTTATAAGGGTAAATTTGATTCATCTAAATTAATTAATTTGATTAATTAATTGGAGGATTAAGTAAATACCCCTAATTACGTTACAAGAGGATTGCTAATTTGACAGGGATGTCCTTTTCCTTTTATTTATATAAAGACTTTTTATGTTCTTTATCCGGGCTGACACACAACTGTTTTAATCTGTTTAATCTTTTTACAAAAGAATAAGAAACTCTGCCTCTGTTGTAATTTAAAGTCAATGTTATTTATATTGATAAAGTAGATACAGACTTTTTTTTTGATACAGACAGTTTTTCTGAGGCCTTCAAAGTTTTCTGCAAAGCAAATTCTTGGACAAATGAGTCACTTCATTTGTCCAAGAATTTGCTCTGCGTACCTAGTGCTGGATGATATGGCAAAAATGTATATTGCGATATATTTCTTAATTTCGGTCAATACGATATAGTTCCAATATCGATATAAATAATTTGAAGACCGCAGAAAAATCCCTGCAATGGAAGTCTGTATCTACTTTATCAATATAAATAACGTTGACTTTAAATCAAAGAAAGACCAATGAACATGACAAAGATCTTCCAGTTTAAAAGGTTACCACTGAGTCAAACTACAAAGCAAAGGTTGACCTTTTTACTTAAAGTTTATCTAAACTTTTTTTATAAAAAATAAAAAACACTTCTTGTGTTCTGACTGCAGTACACAAAACTTCTATTTAAAGTTGCCTAAAGCTGCATATATTTGTTAAATTCTAAAGCATGTCTGTCTGCTTTTGAAGCATCAGCATATGATTTGGTGGCATTTGTATTATTTAAGGTGAGCAGAAGAGGAGCTGATCAGATCAAAGTTATTGAGGCTTTTCTGTTGCATCTTATTTGGTTGCTTTTTGTGGCTGGATTCAAAAGAGATATGTTGAGCCATCATTTAGCTTGCACCCATCACTTAGCAGAAAAAGTGCTTGAAAGTCTGTCTAGCTTATACTCTCTGGCTTTTGATAACAAGGTGAACAAGTCTGCAAGGTAAATAATAAAGTCTAAGCTTCTGATTTCTCTCATGCTTTACACCTGGGAAGGGATCAGTAGGAGTCCAATTTAAAAGCATATAGTGGGGGTTTGAACTGTTTGCAAGATTTAAGTCTAAACAATAATAAAAAAAACAGGTCAACCTACCAAATGTATCAAAATGTATGAATATAAACTAACTGACTAACTTTTAACTGTTCTTAAACTGTTGTTCCCATACTTCGTTACATGCACCCCTAGGAGTACCTTAGATAACATTAGGATAAATAAAACAGAACAAGTTTACACTTCATTTATTTATTTATTTACATTGGCCGGCCACACAATCACATAGACACTCCCCAATATGGACAACACAAACAGCTCTGCAGCTGTTTTCCACTACCCAACCCCTTAACAAGAAAACTTTATTGACGCAGAGATATGTGTATCACATGACAAATGTGCTTTACGTTTTTTTCTTATTCGCATTGGAGAGGAATGCGTTTCACTCCTGTTCCTTTTGCAAGATGCCCGGAAGTAACTATGTAATACAGTTGTGTGGTGTTTTTTCTGACTATCATTCTTTTTTCCTGTCTAACAGTGAAGATTTCTATTTTAACTCATTAAAGGCTGTGGTGGCTGTAGTGGTGGTACGTTAGTGAAAATTTTGTTATTTAGCGTTCATTGTACAGTGTATCTGGTGTTAAGTGTCATCATTTTAAACATGTTTGATAATTTAGGGGGGCCTGATTTTATAAGGATAAGTATCTTACATATTATATACACGTCACAGCAATACGTGCACGCCGCAGGAATCCACTGCTCTAGAACACTCCAGTAGTACTCAATTTGGAGTAAACTATGACTATGAACTTCAGATTGTTATTTTCCTTAAATGGATAAACGTACAGCATGATCCATGTCGGATAACAGCAGGGTTTATTTCTCACATGCATAGTTATACATGGTACAACTAACTGCCTAAACATGCATATATTGATAATATCACTAGAACAGCTTTAATCCATCCCTGCAATACTGCTAAACTAAGAAATGTGCTGTCCCTACAGGGTGCACAAAAGCTACTTTAGGGTTAAATTACATGATCAAAATCTTTAAAGTGGTGCTTTGTGGACAAAAAGCTTTCAAATATTTAGAAAGGTTAAAAAAAATGGCAATTAAAACATGTAAAACGGTGTTCGCTTCTGTGTGCCTGTTTGTATAAGCCTTAATCAGAGGAAAGACATTTTTCTTTATCAAACTAAATGCTAGCTAAGCACACCAGGGCTGGACTGTGACAAAAAATCGGCCCTAGCATTTTTGGCTTAGACCGGCCCGTCATAATTAGCGGCGCACAGCCGACCAGTAATGTGCTCCGCGAAGGAATGTATTTTACTATTATCAAATAATAATTATCAAATGATACCAGCATCATATAAAAAAAACATAACTTTTTGCCTAATTAGAAATTTACAGTAAATCGTTACTTTAGAAGCCTATCAAATAACCAATGTGAAAAACAAATAAGTAAATTTACACACTGTACACACTTTACTGTAGTTCTAGCACTTTTGTCTACTTGTATGTATTTTCTGAATTTTCCTGATATAGCAGCTCAATTCTAATTCTTTAAGTTAAAAGGTGCTCCCTCCTTTAAAAAGCTATAACATGCATTTGGATCAGCCTAAAAACTGACAGGGCTGCTTTGTGAACTGATGCAACACATCAGCATTTGACACTGTCTTACTGTGGGCATACCGTTTGCTAATAACACTTTTATACACTTACTTTAGTAAAGCTTAAATTGCAAAGCTTTTACTTATTATTTAGCAGTTTTAAGATCTGTTATTATGAGTGTTTTTGAAACATGTTATACCGCAGTATAGAGGCTATAAATTCAAACTACTATACAGTCTTTCAACACACCTTTAGCCTAAATATCTAAAATGCTATGATGTAGCCTAAAATGGACACTTGCTGCTCATCCAGCACTCCTCAGCCTTGACCGATTTCTATTTTATCAGAAGAAGGTGTCGTACGTGGCTGCCAGAATTTGGGAAGTATGCAAATACCAATAAATACTGATACTAATCAATCACCGTTACTCATCATCCTCATGTAATAGAGCTAAAGTTACCTACATCACCTCAAAGTCTCTGTGTTATCCTAACATTACTACCTGCTTACGTACTACACTATCCCGCTCAGTCTGTCCCTCGGGTTCCCTTTCCACAGCCTGCGTCTCTGGCTGCTCCTCTCTCTGCCCGCTGCTACAACCTGCTGTATGGACGCCATACTGCTGTTGCTGGAGCTCTGCTGTCACAGAGGACGTGGAGGCTACAGCAGTGAAGATGTCTGTAATCTTAACACATTTTGCAGCATCTATAGTGACAGTCTTCAATGTCTTCGCACGTAAGTTCTCCGCACCCCCTTTCTGCTGCTTCGGTTTATCCATGTTGCCCCTCCTTTGAACACGTGCTTAACACACTGAAACTAGCACGAGTTACAGCAGACCACACAGAGAAAGAGTGGGGTCGCTTTTGTCTTATATCCTGATTGGTTCAGTCCACTGTCTATATTGAAAATGGGCCAATGGGCCTCCTCCTCTGAATTGTGGGCCGGTCTCCCGAAAAAAAAAAAAAATCCAACAGCATCGGCCCCTGAGGACTGTCGGCCCACCAGGCAAATGCCCGGTACGCCAGATTACCAGTCCAGCCCTGCTAGACAAAAATGGGTTTTCACTATCTGTTTTAAACTATCCATTTTAGACCTTTAATTATCTATTTTAGACCTCTAATTAGAAGTAATAATAGTGATAGTAGTATAAAATGCAGTATAAAATGTCCTACTACTCTAGATTGCTAGCTAGATAACATACGGTCAATTGCATTTAATGGGAGCAGACGGCAGTAAGCTGTGACCTAGTATTATATGTATTTTATGCTACTTGATATGAAAAGGAACAATTTATCAATCATTACACATCAAGGCACTTCTTAAAGAAAAAAATGCCTGCAAATATTTCAAAATTTTTTAATGAAGTTACTGCCATTTAATCCTTTACAACAACAGAATATATGTGCAAATCATTATTCTGTTGTCCACTTTAAACACGTCAATAAAGAAGTCTTCTTTTCTAATTTAACACTAATCAAATTGTGGCCAAAAGCAAAGTGTAAACAGTTCTGGACTTCAGAGTAGCCATTGGTCCTAATTATGAAAATTAAAAGAATGATTAAGTTGAGGATTGTTTAATGACTTTTACACATTTATTCTGAAGATGCTGTAGGCAGATTGACTGCAAATTTGAGTGTAATCATTAATTTTACTATTTATACCAATCACAACATGTCACAAGTAGAGTAGAGTAGACACTAGGAGGTGGTTTTAATGTTATGGCTGACTGGTGTATATTTGACATAGACACACATTTTATATATTTAAACTGAAACATGAGCCTTTACATTCAAATTATGAAACACATAACTTAAACCAGGTATGTCCAAAGCACACTGTTACTGTTATGTATGTATGTACGTACATTCAACTTAAGGGTTATCTTGTAAAGTGTGCTAATAATTTCACATTCTTCAATAGTTCCAATAGCTTCCCCTGTGGTATTCTTTAATCTTGCTTCTTAAGCCTCACAACACAAAATAAAACATAGTTCTAACATCCAAAGCTTTCCATGCCAATGACATTGGTCACAGGGAGGCTGGTTCACATTCAGTCCACACCAACAGAAATATAATCATTATTGTGTTAGTCAATTACAAGACAGGGACAGAATCTTGACAGAAACAAGTACAAAGGAAAATCGTTATGTTAAAAGATATACTGCACATACTAATGGTGTCCAAGGCAGATGAGAATCAAATGTAACAGACAGCATTTTTGATATCTAAAGAAAAAAAACACATCTATTCTCCTTTAGCCCAGTAGAGCTGTACTGTTTTCTTACAGCAATATCAGTCACTGCAGGGAGCTGTCCAGCAGTAGTGGTGCTGAAGTGTGTCTGATGTGATTAAGGTGACTGAAATAGTAACTGGCATTTAATTGCATTTTCATATTTTCTGCACTTACATAGTAGTATAAATCTTTTGTCTGAAAAGAAAAATAATTTATTTATTTAGAGAAAAATCATTTGAACATTACCTTTGAAAATCATTTGAACAGTCTCCCACAAGATGCGCAGAGCTTATCATATATCTGGATTGACCAGTGTTTCTGTATCCATGATATGAACCACCCTCAGCAACCAATCATAGAATGAGCAGTATGTGCAATTTTCCATGCTATACTGTAATCACTGGGAAGCACCCACAAAGCTCTCTTTGAAAAGTCTTTTAATTTTAGACCTAAAATGGAGATGTCCTTAGTCAAATAATTATTCTGAGTGTCTATTTGCACCCAGGTAGAAGTAGCATTTGCCATACAGCGAGGCTATTTTCACCCCTTAATTAAAAAAAAAAAGAAAGCGAATCCATCTACGCATGTCTACCAATGAATGCGAGGGAGCAAAAAGGCGCAAATTTACAGGAACCAATGGGAAACAGAGACAGTAGGAAATGGTAAGCAGAATTTGGTTAATAGTTATGTATAAAGGTCCATCATTCAATTTAACTCTACATTTTAAGATATATGTTTAAGAAATAGTGCGAGAATTATTATCCAAAGAATATATATATTTGATATATTTCTGAGCTAATAGGAGCATTATAGCTAACTTGCAAACAAACGTCATCTTACTTATTTTATGTTCACAGACAATGAAGAAATCTCTTATAAAACGAAGTTCAGAGGTAAAGGTAATTCCATGATAAATGTAGCCAAATTTTTTTTTATTAGCTTACAAGAAAAACATTTTTTACCATCAAACTACTAAGCTAATGTTTTGGTGGATCTCAGTTTAAGTTATTTGCTTGAATTTAAGTTTGAGGCAGTTAGGTAACTTGTATCTAAACTTATCTTAGTTAATAAGTTAAAAGTTTTGTATTTTGTTGCTTACTCTGATTATTTTGGCTAGCTAATTGCCGTCTAGTAGTTTTCTAATGTCAGCTAGCTATTTGTAATCATGTTTCGTAGTTTTGAAGCTTGTAATGTGTACTATTAAGATCACTTTCATAGCTTTCTAAGTTATATTGGCAGTGAACGTACTGACAGACTCAGCTAATTACTGGATTATTTTCTGGTTTAATGATAGCTAATGACTTAATGTGTTTGTTATGTAATTTTAGCCCTGTATATGATTGCACCAGAAGCAGTAACTTCGCCGAGCGGCGCACAACACCTCCTCTACCAATGTGACAATGGGACAATGGGAAAGTACTGTAAATACACTGTGTGTATTGTGTGTATTGTGTGTGTGTGTGTGTGTTTGTGTTTTCAGAATGCTGAAGCGCTTCTGAGATTTGGAGATCCTGCATCCATGAAGCAAAGCCAAGTGAATGAGATCCGGCAATACATTCAACTAATAAAATGTAAATCTTGTGAGCACACACTGCTATGTACACACGGGTGCAAATAACACACACTGCTGCATATACCCGGGTGCAAATAACACACACTGCTGCATATACCCGGGTGCAAATAGCATGTGCCATAATTATTTCACCTATTTTTACTGCATACACAAGCATTTGTGAGCTCCTGCTGTTGTAAGTTCAACAGTGCTGCTGAGTAAATGTGTGAGAGTTAATGTCATGTCCACAGAGAGCTTTACATATTTAAATAATACATTTGCAGTTATAATGTAGAGAGTCTGGAATTCGGTTATAGATACCTCTGGGAATCCATGAAGTCTTACAACTCACCAACCAGGACAATAATAATGTATTGAAGATAATCAGAACTTTAGATGGAATGACACACACTGCCGAAATCCTAAGTAGAGAACTTGTTGCAACAAAGCTGTTTATTTATACCTGGCTATAATCCATTGTTGTAAAAGTAGAGAGGAATAAACATTACTTGCAATTAATATTATTTAATAATATTTAACAAGCTGTTAAAAATAAATTAGTCGTATCTGTTCTTTTTATCAACATGGCAACACTCACCTCTATTTTCATCTAAAATATATCAATTGGTGTTGAGAATATTAATAAGGAAAACTACTTAAACTAAAGTATATATTACCATACACTGCTACAATTACGACTGCAAGACCTAGCTAATGGAAGGCAACTGGCGATGACTATACTGAATATAAACAAATTGGAGTGGGGGGAAAAAGTTTAATTCATTGAAATTCTTTTAATAAAAAAGGGATGGTATTATACTATTAATAACAGCATTTATATTTAATTTTTTTCTCATGGAGAGAGAGATTCACATTTTTTAATACAATGCAGAGAACAGGCAGAAAAACAGATTATTATCTTTTTCCAGGCTATGCTTTGCCTCCCTGTAATGGTTTACTGTGTCTCCTGCGCCAGGGAAACTTGTGCATGCTTTCAAGTGAAAATGAAGCAGGCTATTCCACAGTGTATCAATCAGTGTGGCAGATTTTTGAAGATGCATGAAACGAGCCGAGACCATCAGCAGTTTTTAAATCGAAAGGGTCAGCAAAAAAACAGCTTCTCTCCACACCCCACAGCCACGCCAAAGCCTCTGACAGACCTGAACCATCTGTTTGTTATTTAAATCACTTTATCCACCCTCCCCCTAAAACCATATATTCTTGTCTCCTCTGAGGTCTTGCTTGCATGAATAAGATGAAGAAGAGCAGCCTGCAGTAATTATTCTGGGGTTTTTTTCTCATAAGACTTAGAGAAAAAGTTTTTCTCCCCTCAGAACTTTTACAAATGTACATTTTTGCATAAGGGAATACAAAGAATGTGCCAAATTTACTTTGTAACAATATTACCATGAATAAAAAAAGATTAAAATGGCATTTTCACTCCACACCCATAATTTTAAATGTCACCCACCAGCATGTACCTTTCAACAAAGCCACATTTTTGAATTAGTAAATTGTTTTAGATTTGGAAGAGTAATGAAAAAATATATATTTTAAGTTAAATTTTTAGCGGTAGTTGGACGCTGAAAGTGGCTTGACCTAAGAATAAGACTTCAGTAGGCTATATATACTTCTGCATTTAAAAATAAGTATTACAATATTTTTGGTCATACTTAGATCATTTTACCATAGTTGGTGGATGTATTTTACTTGATCACCAGGCTCTTCGCTGTTCTTTGCGTTTTTTGGGTCAGCTGTATATAGAACTGCACTCTTTTTAACATTATGTTAAACAAGGCAACATTTATCAGCTACATCTGCTTGTATGCATTGCATACTTTTTTCCTCTCTTTGCCCAATGGAGGCCTGTGCATCAAAAACTATTCAAAATTTGGATAATATGGCAATTTAATTCTGCAATTATAGACTATACTATTATTATGACTACACTATGCTATTCAATACTATAGATTATTATTATTATTATTATTATTACTACTATTTCTTCCTCCAGAGGGACAACTCAACCAAAAGCCAAGTAATGCCCAACCTTGTGCACATCCTTGCTGAAAGAGCTAAATTCTTTGTAGTTTTGTGTTGAAAATGTCCCTTTGGCACAAAGCGCCAATAACATTGTTAAGAATAACAATGCTCAACAATAAATAGTGAACACAGTGTTACATTTTCACAGTTACATATGGCTTCACGCTATAGCAAATGTATCAAGAAAAAAAAAGAAATCATTCAGCCACATTCAAGACATTCAGCAGCAAATATGTAAAATATCTGACCTCTGTGTAATGCACAGACTAGTTTTCCTGCCTCGTTAATTATTTGGTAAAGTTGACAACACACTGTCTTTATTTTCTACTTCACAGTCACATTAAATATAAAATCCATGACAACATGCAGAGAAGCTCAGAGTACACCACAAAATTCTCAAGCAATCTTACATGCTTCTAATTCTAATGTTGACCATGTAGAGAAAATGGCTCCCTTTCCAAAGACAGGGTATCATCCTTAATCATTTTGTAATTTATTTACTTCCATAGCTACTTACATAGCTGTAATTTGAGTGATCAACTCCTCCATCCGTAAAAGGCAATAACCCAGAGAATTGTTTTATGAACAAAGGCAAATAAGAATGCCCATACATCATTATATTCCCCTGATATCTCATTATAATTGCTTTAAATAGGGAACGCACACTGATGCCAAACCTAGTGGGTTCAAGTTGTGGTTAAGCATGGCAAATATCAAGAAGCCAGAATGACTGACACCAATGCAAGAGACAAAACCTAATCTAATTATGTCCACTTACTAAACTCTAATCAAGTAAGTGCATTAACTAGATGATCTGCAGTGCAGGGACGACCATATATAGTGAGTGCATTTGAGAAAACTGAGCCAATAAAGAAACACTTTAGATAGCAGCATGTTAATACCAGCCTGATGAAAAAATGTACATTTTTAATTAGAGTGAGGGGCATTTATTGGCAAAGAGCAAAAATCAAATGCATATAATGTTTTCTGCAATTAACACAGTTGCTTTACTTACTGAACAGTGGAGTGGTGAACGGCCATTAACGCAAAGAACCATATGAGGTCCTGGAAACTCTGCCCAAACGTAGCAGTATATCACTATACAAAAGACACCATACTCATACTCGAGAATCTGGTAATCGCAGCTAAAGGGATTAGATCCAGTAAACTGAGAGGGTAGGTAGTAGGAGGGCAATCAGGCAGTCCAGCACTTTTTTCTGTCTAACTAATTTGTTTCATTGCATGTCAATTTCACTGTACCTGCAAAGATCTACAGCAGTTGGTGCTGAAAAACAACAAAATTAATACTCTTTTTATTGCAGGAAAGAGGGGACAGAGGAGAAGAGAAAAAAAAAGAGAGGAACAGATGGCAATGCAGGGTTGCCACCTCTCCACCTGCATTGCTAAAGGCAAGGGCCTGGGGCACAGGGCACGGCTCATTACACCTAGCCCTGCTTGGAGCCCCAAATCTACTACTACCTCTATTCAACTGACACTGCCTCTGACAACACAAGACTTGAAAAGAACAAAAAACACACCAGACAATTCTAAATTGCTTGAAAAAAATAAACTCAGCCAAAAACACAGAGACAGGATGTACATTTTTGTCAAAAATATATAGCCCTAAAGTACAACAAATTAACACAGGCATTAACAATGCAGTGTTGCATCAGCATAATAAGCAATTTCCACAAGCAGCACCTCAATTAGTTAATCTTCAAAAGAAGATGAATTAATTAATTATAAAACATAAGCCAACTTGAAGAGTCCAGCCTACCATTTATAGATCAGCATTCAATCACTTCATAATAAAAAGTGCTGTTTTGAAACACAACGAGAAAATCAAATCCCTGTGTCACAATTAGAGGAAAATACACAACATCAAATAGTTTATATATCATGGATTAACATGTGGCAACGCATGGATCAACAATACATGGGGAACTGGGGTGTGCATCAACTCAGCATATTCACTGCTGTCAAGGCAGGTTTTTTTGTTGGCAGCACTGACTTTTGACACTGCCTCTGACAACACACTCTTCACTTTTACAGATGTAGGGAGTAGTAATAAGTTATTAGTTTGTAGCCTGTTGTAGCCAGTGTATAGCCACTAGAATTTGGTTACATCTTTGTATGACTGTTGCAAGGCTGTTAAATGCTAAGCAGATGATACTGTGGTCATAATTTATTTATTATATTTTTTATATATATTTGCAAACACATATGATACACAGAAATGTTTAATATTTCCACTACATTTATTCATCCATTATTATTAGTGTTAGCATTAACAGAAACTTGCTGTACATCTGGTGAGTGTGTCAGAAGAATTCTACAGTGCAAAGCTGAACTCTGCTGCCTGTCTATGACAAAGAGTGCACAAAAGCGCTAACAACTAATAGTCTAGTAAATCATTTTATGTGTGAAGTCAGATAACCTCTAAAACAGTACATAACAAACATCACCACTTCTACAAAAAACTACACATAATATTTCATAACTCAGTTTAAACAGAAAAATAATCATCATTATCAGCAAAAGGATGAAAAAAGTTCCAAAAGACATGGCTGTTGAACAGAATATACAAATTTAAAGGAATATCTTACTATTGGGTAATGTGCAAATGAATTCATTTTTAAATAAAGAACTAGAGGAAGGCTGAAGGGTTGTTAAAGTGATACTCCTGAGTAAGTGAATATTTTGTTGGCAGATATTACAACAAAAAGATTCTGCTTTCAGAAAGCTTCCCAGCAAATTTAGTTTAACATGTCTGAAACATATTGGAAACAAACTTAAGCCCTTAATCAAAAAAGATTACAGGTGAAGGGAAAAAAAGAAATACTGTGTGATCCTAAAGCATAAGAGCTTCAAAATAATTTATATATAAGCAAATGATTTTGCTTCTCTGCACACCTTGGCTCTCTTGGCACAGCTTTGATAAAGAAACTAAGGGAAAAATTCTTTCTATTGAGCTGAAGATGTCAGGAACTGTTCTTTCTGAATTCCATCTCCTGAACCTTCATGGCACAATTAAACATAAAAGGAGAAAAAGTGAATAGAAGACAGGAACAGAAAAAAAGTTGGTTATTCAGTGCCTCTGTAAGCCTTTTGTAATCATTAATAAACATAATTACTGCCAACAAAGAACAGCAAGGTGTAACGTCAGCAACTGACAGAGACAAAATTGTTATTACCATGAACCATTAATTACTTTTAATGAAAGAAGGTACATGGACTGTGAAAAACAAATCAGTGTGTAACTGTCCTCCCTTCACACACCAAGTCTCTATGCAAATTACAGTTATGATACTGTGCTTGGATGCTGCCAATTCAAGTTCCTTATAAATAAGGTATGTGACTATATGTACTCATGTACAGTATCCTTCTTGAAAACAAATCAAAGAATTCAAATTTTAGACAGATGACTTTCTTAAGAGATGTGCCTGTGATGGGAAAGTACTGTAATACCAAAGCACGGCAGTAGCATACAGAGTTTGGGGATTAGCAGGAAATAGAATCAAGCTCTTCTGTACTCGACAACACAACAAGCCTATTCCATAGAGAGCATGACAAAAAACACAGTAATTGGATTTAAAATGATGGAATTCATTACAGTTGTGCTGCATGTTCAGAAATGCAAACAGAGGAGAAAACATCCACCAGAGGCTTGAACTGATCTGCTTAAATAAAAGCCATAGGGAGATGAAAGGCATAATTCAAATGACAATTTTAGAATCCTTAGCTCATTTATATCAAAAAGTCAAAGATGTTGCAAACATAATAGAATAATGATTTCTCCTCTCTTTTCCACTGTTGCCTTTTTCTTTTGTTCTACTAGCAGGGCTCAGAATGTTGCCATCAGACAAACAGAAATGAAGAAAAAACATTTGAAAAGCGACACAATGCTGGAGTAAAATTGCCACAGCTTAAAAAACACAAACAATAAGTTTAACAAAAGTTGCTGCAATTCTATAAGGTGACATTTGGCTGGTTTTAAAATGGATTTAAAATGCCCTTTATTTGATATCAGTTTGAGAGCCTGGTTTTACTAAGCATTTGGCAGAGCTTTTTAAAGTAGACAGCAATAGCGTAGGGCTGCATTTTAAAAACGGATGTGCAGTGTTACAGTGAGCATCTGAATCAGGGCAAGGTGTGGTTAGTGAGCAGATGAGGAATATCTCAAAGCGAGAGAGGACAGCAGATGAGAGGCTAATAAATCTGACCATTTCATAGTCTTAGAAACACACCAGAAAATCAGCCTTAAAACGCAAAATGTCAATGCTGCCTAAGGACAACAGTGTATTTTTTTAGCAGCCTGTTTTAAGGCCAGACCAGTGCAGTAGCGTCAGCATAAATTATTCAGAACAGATGCAGTCGATAAGCAACCTGTCAATACAGCTCTGCCATCCTTAGTCTTTGGCACTGAGGGGAGGGAATGTAAAAAAAAAAAAGCAAGATTGAGCTAGGCCCCCTTTCCCCAAGTCACTGCCATATTAGCTCTGGAGAAATGACACAAAAATTAGGTTAAATGAATGAATGAACTAATTAATAAATATTCATCTGACCAGTTGAATGCTGTTGAAATGTTTTACATGTTTTTTCTCTCTAACGATCAGACTTTTACAAATGGCATCCTTACCAGACACAGCGCTGTGCAGGACTGCCAGATACCCTTTCGGTCACTTCCATGGCAAGAACATGGCTTTTCTATACTCTCACATTTAAAATGATTTACCTAACTTGATTTAAAGACTGTACTGCCATCTAGTGGTCACATGACCAACCATAGACACTAACATTGCAGGCTCTTCCAAAACAGAAACAGACAGTGCTGTCTGTGAATTTATGCTGCAACAGACAAAGCCAGCAAAACATCCAGTGACATGCAGATTTCATGTACTACTACTATGAAAATGATCTTCTTGGCAGAAGATTCAGACAATCCAATCGAAAGCTAATAAAACATTAAAGCACTTATTTTTCAGGTCTATTTCTCCTGGACCCCTTGAGAAAACTGCAGGGCTGACAGTGCAAAGCTAGTGTCTGAGATCTTTGATCAAACCACAAATCGCTAGCTTTGGCAAAAAAAGGGAAAAGCACAAAGTGCATCTGATGAGTAAATAATGATGGCTCACAGCACAGCATCAAGATGATGATGGCCATAAAATGTGATTCTCAAGACAAGCACCATGATTTATTAGAGTTGATTTGCTGACTGCACTGCCAGCAAATTCTGAAAAACCCTATATGGTATTACTAAGAAATGACTATAGCAGTAGTACTGCCAAACCAGGTAGAACAGGTGGTCCACAGGTTTAATGTTCACTGTTGAGTGCTTGTCATCAGAATTTGCTGTATGCGTAGCGGAAGGAAACTTCCCATGAAGCTTACACTCACAGTTCAGGGGAATGGAGTCAGGGAGAATGTTATTATTGCCCATTCCTCTAATCCTATTATGGCTGCATAACCCTAACCCAGACATAGACTCACTATTACAGACAAGACTAGAATGCTGATGGGAACTAATATCTAGAATACAGGGGGTGAATTGATTGACTGCAAGCAGAAGCGTTAAATGAAAAAGAGGCACGAAATCAAATAAATAGGATTTTCCACATAAATACACACATACTGTACATACATACATAAATGCATATGATTCTTACAACACCCAAAATAAAAGAAAGACTTTTTTCCCTTCAGTATGAAAACACCATATCCACTCTGGGCTCCCTTTCATCTTCCCTTCATTATAATGAGATCCTACTCTTCCCTTTGATGGCTAGAGAGCTGATTGTTTGTTTTTTTGTTGAAAGGAAGACCACATGGCATAATGCAGCAGTCACTCATAAAACGCATGAACCTTTTTTGTCATTGGTGGACAGAGGTACACAAAATTTTTCTACTGGCTCTTAGGATTTTTGGCAGAGAAGGCATTCTGATCTTAATATTATAATAAATTTAATGTAAGGCTGTTTATATACAGGGGTTAGACAATGAAACTGAAACACCTGGTTTTAGACCACAATAATTTATTAGTATTGTGTAGGGCCTCCTTTTGCAGCCAATACAGCATCAATTCGTCTTGGGAATGACGTATGCAAGTCCTGCACAGTGGTCAGAGGGATTTTAAGCCATTCTTCTTGCAGGATAGTGGCCAGGTCACTACGTGATGCTGGTGGAGGAAAACGTTTCCTGACTCGCTCCTCCAAAACACCCCAAAGTGGCTCAATAATATTTAGACTGTGCAGGCCATAGGAGATGTTCAACTTCACTTTCATGTTCATCAAACCAATCTTTCACCAGTCTTGCTGTGTGTATTGGTGCATTGTCATCCTGATACACTGCACCGCCTTCAGGATACAATGTTTGAACCATTGGATGCACATGGTCCTCCAGAATGGTTCGGTAGTCCTTGGCATTGATGTACCCATCTAGCACAAGTATTGGGCCAAGGGAATGCCATGATATGGCAGCCCAAACCATTACTGATCCACCCCCATGCTTCACTCTGGGCATGCAACAGTCTGGGTGGTACGCTTCTTTGGGGCTTCTCCACACCGTAACTCTCCCGGATGTGGGGAAAACAGTAAAGGTGGACTCATCAGAGAACAATACATGTTTCACATTGTCCACAGCCCAAGATTTGCGCTCCGTGCACCATTGGAACCGAAATTTGCCATTGGCACGAGTGACCAAAGGTTTGGCTTTAGCAGCCCGGCCGTGTATATTGACCCTGTGGAGCTCCTGACGGACAGTTCTGGTGGAAACAGGAGAGTTGAGGTGCACATTTAATTCTGCCAGGATTGGGGCAGCCGTGGTTTTATGTTTTTTGGATACAATCCGGGTTAGCACCCCAACATCCCTTTCAGACAGCTTCCTCTTGACATTACCCTCGATACCATGGCTCTTGATACATCACAAAGACTTGCTGTCTTGGTCACAGATACGCCAGCAAGACATGCACCAACAACTTGTCCTCTTTTGAACTCTGGTATGTCCCATAATGTTGTGTGCATTGCAATATTTTTAGCTAAACTGTGCTCTTACTCTGCTAATTGAACCTTCACACTCTGCTCTTCCTGATGCAATGTGCAATTAATAAAGATTGGCCACCAGACTGGTCCAATTTAGCCATGAAACCTCCCACACTAAAATGACAGGTGTTTCAATTTCATTGTCTAACCCCTGTATGTGGTGAACATAACTGCATTGGTTAACTTCTTAGAATAACAATTATTTTAAGTTAATTTTAACTTAAAATAACTTTTAAACAATTATTTTAAGTTAATTTTAAGAACTCTACCGTTTCTACAGTTCTACACAATACAAGGTTCTTTACTGAGTGCACATGCAAATTTTAACTCTCTGTTTTTGGCTAATATAAGTAATAATATTTCATTGTTAAAAGTGAAAAGAGCACTTCTAGTAAAATGTAATGCTTGCTCTATTTTTAGGGGCTGATCACAAAAAAAGGAGTAGAATCAGCATTATACTGAATCCAAAAATTATAAATAAAAGATTGTCTTCTTATTGACAATTTTGTACTTGACAATTTTTTGGTACTAGTAATTAGGCACTCCACATACTAGTTACTGCCTCACCTGGTAATTTAAACACCAGATGTAAAATCACGTACACATCAACTAGCCGGTCATCTTCCACGTGGAACATAGAGGCACTCTCATTGTCATCAGGCTCTGCCTCTCTTGCCTTCTGCTTGGAGGCTTCTCGAAGGATCCATAGTGAACAGTGAAGAGGTGCAGCAAGCACTTGCTATTGATTCATTTTTCGGGAGTATTTTTTTTTTAAACACCAAGGGCAATCTGCTCAATACAAAGTCATTTCTAATGGCTCAGCTGAAACTAAGCAGACCTTTTCAAACCTAAGCTCATCAAGCCAAGAGGCATTGTCGTTGTCATCAGGCTCTGCCTCTCTTGCCTTCTGCTTGGAGGCCTCTTGAAGCCCCGTTTAACACCAGACTGATTGGCGGCGCTACCCTAACTTCTGACACCACCAGCACCACCAGCATTAACGAGTAAGGCACAGAGAAAGCCATGATTCACCAGTAGCAAAAGCCTTTACATGAATGCTGACCACCCCACCCCACTCCCTCAGAGAGAACATACATACATATCTCTAAACTAACAGAGAACCACATTGTGACATTCAGACTTTTTTCTGAAAAGATCATTTTGGCATGGCAGTCAGCATGGCTCAAAATCTCCTTAAGGCAGATACCTGCCAGTAGTGGGGCGCTACAGTATTTACCACTTCAAGACACCTAAGGTATCTTGTTTGGGTTTCTTTGCAGGTACAGGAAAAGTTGGCTTATCTTTTGAATGAATCGGACACTACAGATATATAAAAAATTAGCAGTATAATGCTACAGCCTTGGAAAACGGTAGAGACAGCTGTGTGCACAAGCCTAGCTATGCGTTCACTCTGTCCTCCTTTAGCTTTCTGCACGTGAATGTTAGTTTGAGTTTGGGTCCAACAGACCTCAAACCACGTTGAGCGCAGAGAGAACTTCAGAACCTTCCTATAATAAAAAAAGGACAACATGGTAGAGCTTTGAACAGAAGCTTTTTGCAATCTGTTTTCAAATCCTTTTCTTTCCTGTTTATTTTATTCAACCAAATGACACAGCCACAGCTATAACTAATTATTTATAAAAGTTAAAGGAAATGCTTTCAAGGTAAATCAATTGCACTTTACTTGACATTTCTACATTAGTGTTTGACTGAACAACATAAAAAAACTGTATGCAAAAAGGGCATGTATAAAACAAGTAACCACTGACAATGCATTTACATTTACATTTACATTTTACAACAATGCATCACAATGAATGCTATTTCACTGTCAATCCAAACTCAACTCTAAGAATTTTCATTACACCTAATCTCCCAGCCCCAAACACAAACAAAGTCACAAGATTAACACTCTCAGGGCAATTAGATCATGGACCAAAGAAGGCCAAGTGAGCTGCAGTATGGATCGACAGACCGGGAATAATGGACATCTGCAACATAATTGAAAACAAAATTTTCTTAAAAGGCAAAATTTTCAATCAAATTTATTAGAGCTAACAGCTGTGCAACATGCCTAATTCATTGAGCCTTACTGAAAATTCAACACAGAATACATGAATACAATTGATTTTCATTCTATAAGAAGTAACCACCAGACCAATTACATAAAAAATGTGTCCAAAATACTGCTTGTCCTTGAATTTTCCAGGCAATTTAATTTGAAACTGAACCAAGGAACAAAAAATTTGCAGACATGTAACACCATCAGAACGAAAATGAAAATGTAGCTTTCGTGTGTCAATGAACTATCACTCTAAAAACACCCTTTCAAAGTTACGTTCCATACTAATTAAAACCAGAATCCATAGTGAACAGTGAAGAGGTGCAGCAAGCACTTGCTATTGATTCATTTTTCATAGGTATTTTTTTTTAAAACACCAAGGGCATGTGACATATCAAATCTGCTCAATACACAGTCTTCTCTAACGGCTCAGCTGAAACTAAATAGACCTTTTCAAATCTAAGCCCACCGAGCAGGAACAGGTTGGCCTTGATTTTATTTAGATTGAGCTTGTTTTAAAAAGGTCCTCTACAGACTGCAGCCTCTGCTAGCAAAGGGATAGCACTGAAAAGGTAGGCAGTACATTCTCACCGAAACAAGTCTTTAAACAAGTAGCCACAATGAGCAGGAGAGGGTCAGGTGAGAATGGACCTTGGAACATGAGTATGCCAAGTACAAAATCTACCAATGAAACAAGAGGAGCGCACACACGATGCCAAGGTTATTCATTTCATACTGTTTCAATGGAGTGCACAGAAACAAAGCGTATATAGAAACAGAAAAGTAAGGAAGGGAGGAAAAAGAATGAGGGTAAGAAGGAGAGAATCAATCTTTGCCTCCATGAAAACTATTTCATGCACTGTCCCTGCTCATGGAAAACAGCTCTGGAGAGTCAGTAAAACATGCTCTACATTAAATTCAGAAACGAACTAACCAACAGATACATAGAATGTCTGGACCTCGTGATTTGTTCTCGACTGAAGGTATAATGAGTACAAACTAATAATTATACGTTCCTGTACTACTCTCTGTAAAACAAAACATCTGAAAGGGAAAAAACTCATAGTAAGATAAAGCCCCCAAGCACATTGATAAAAAGATTAGGAGATACTAATCAAATAATGAAGCTGCTAGCATTTTCTAAACAATAGACGGGCCACCTCAAGACAGAGTGCTCAAATTTATTGAACACATTTGGAATTAATTGAATCGTGACAAGAAAACGCTATCACCTATGAAATGCATATGCAAAATGCATGTAAAAATATTTCTGTAGGTCTTTTTAAAAAACTGAAAGCAAGGAACTAAGGAAACTTTAACTGTACAATGTTTTTTCTAAAATAAAAACTAAAGTAGTTTTCTCCAAATTTCACACATTAAAAAATTAAAAGGTCATCTCTTAGTAAAAAAAAACCAAAATAATTCCATTATAGCAATGATTCTCAGAGAATGTTTAGGGTACCTCAGACACTGCGGACCCCAGTCCCACAGGTCTGAGGTGTTTCTTCTCCTTCCTCACTTTTATCGACAACTCCAAACTTGCCTGCATGTTTCTGTGGAAACAGGCAGTCTCCTAGTGGACATGTCAACCACGTGATTATCGACCCCCCCTTCTGTGTATCTACCCCCCCATAGCCCAGTGAGCCCCTGTAGGTTAAGTCATGTAGTCTTGTCAGGTTCCAGCGGCACAAACTTCATGACTGAACACCGACTGGGCAGAGACTCGTGCAAAAACTTGACAGCCACTGAAGAGCAGACAATACATTATTTCCAGCCTCAAATTCAAACTACCAATGTCTTTGATCAATCAAACGTGCCACAGTATCTAGTCAGTATTTGTCCTTTTAGCCTGGTTTCACGTCTATTCTTTTCATCAGACAAATAACCTTATAATAGGGACACTAAACCAAAGAGACTCACCAGCACAGCAGACAGACAACAGAAAGAAAAGCTTGCAAAAGCTCACCAAAAAAAAAGAAAACATATCTCACTGCAGGTCTGAATGCTGTTACTTTTTGTTTTATCGTAAATAACACATCTACCTTTGCCTCTTCATCTTCAAGCTACCGCATGTACGTCTTTTTCATAGCTTTCCACTAGACAATAAAACACTATTTCTAATGACAAGCAGCACTTGCAGAATCAATAACAATGCCCTGGCAAATAAATAAAATAAAACAAAAAACAAGCAGCCTCATAAAGGCTATGGGCTTTCACTATGAGAAATAGAGGAAGCAAATCTGCAATTACCGTATTAGAGAGCTGTGAAATGAGGAAACATTGCCATATCTGAAACAGTATATACTTATAAAGATTATTACAGCCATTTGTGTGCCAGTATGGGTGGGGTAAGGGGCAATAACAATGAGCGCACCAGTGAACTACTTAGAAACAATAGTGACAATCTGTAATGTGGCTGGGACAAAGTTTTTAAATATACTGTGTGAATGTCCTATTGCTAAACATATTTATAGCACGGGTGAAAATGCATTCAACATCCTTTCTGGTGTTCAATCTGTAGAGAGTATGTGCAGGGCGGGGGGAATCTAATTAAATGATACATTCTGTTCTGTCTGGGGAAAAGAATAAACACAATGAAAGTCAATCAAATGTAGAACAGAAAAAACAGATTAGATCACAGATTATGATTATTTGCCTAAAACTATTGCTCATCTCTGGTGTTACAATATTTAAATGCTAATATGTGTTAGTCTATGATCCTTTTAAAAGAAAAAAATGCTCAAATGCACAAAAGGGGTTCATTCTCAGGCTGTATAATTTAAAAAACCCTAGTTTAAAAGTGATGTAATTTACATGCAAGTATTGTGATGAAAATGTACACACTATACAAGTTATAACCTATTAGACATATTAATTTTGAAATTTAAATCATCATACAATCGCTACTATAGACTAGAATGGGGAATGGTGCAGGAGAAAGAGATGCATGATCATCAAAAAAAAGCAAATAAATAATTTGCTACTTACCGCAACTTTGCTCCCAGTTATCTGCATGCAGTGGCCAGCGAAGGGAGTTAATGTGCAAAAAGACACAAACAGCACAATCATTAGTAGGCCAGAGCATCATCTGTACTTGCCAGCTGAAGTATTAGTGCACCATACTAAAACAGCTACACAGTGACCCTCTCTACTAAACACTAAACATTATACAAAACAAATCTAGGTGAAGAGAGAGAGGGTTTACACAGACCGAAATGTATGACAATGTCTACAATTTTGATGATTCATTTTGAAGCTGGGTGTGGCCAAATTGATGCCAAATCTCTGCATTACCCTTTGAAATACTCTGCTGTGAAATGTCAAGAAACAAAGAGTAATTGTACTATATCTATATTCCACACCTAAAGTAGGCAATATGGCATTTAAACTAGAATTATTAAACAACATTAATAATAATAATAATAATAATAATAATAATAATAGTAATAATAATAATAATAATAATAATAATAAGAAGAAGAAGAAGAAGAAGAAGAAGAAGAAGAAGAAGAAGAAGAAGAAGAAGACGAAGAAGAAGAAGAAGACGAAGAAGACGAAGAAGAAGAAGAGAATCATCTTAAAATATTTATTCTATTTATTATAATATTCTATCTATTTATTTATTTATTCTAAAATGTTAAATATGTTCCTTTAAAGCCTGATGCCTGAAATAAGTCTTATTAATTAAAATCTGGTCCTTATTTTTCCACTTAAAATTTATTTATTATTATCACCATTTTACAATAAGAACAACCTACAAGATATTATGGCCTAAAGGTAATTAATTAGGTCATAAGTGCCATAAATATCATAAAAAAAATAATCAGTTACACAAATAAACACATAAACAAAACAGACAAGTAAGCTGTTATATGTGGCAGATATATGAATGCATTGCTGATTGATGGAGAACACAATGTAATGAGCAAGGTCTGACATTTACCTGCACAGATAAATGTAAATTTGGCAAGCAACAAGTTACTGTTTTTTATTTGTTATAGAGGCTTATTGAAGATTTTTATGGAGTTCATTATGGGGTTTATAGTTAACAACTAGTACACTGATTTTAAATCATACAAACCCACTTTAAATCTTAATGAAAAGCGGGATCAAGTGCACTATATAAAGAGACAAAACTAGCTTTATCATATCTATTACTTTTATTATTACAATACAATTTTATGATATGGGTTTGCATTAACTAAAACATGAAAATTACATGATTTGCACAGAGCAAACACACTTTCCCATTTTTAGCACTGACAGTGGTTGAGAGCAACCTTGGCGGCATTTCCCAAACCAATGAGTGTATATATTTTACAGAAAAAAAGGATCCCAAAAAGATCTGTTATATTTTTACCCAAGAATAGGCATTGCTGTCCTGGGACAACACTGATTTACTATATTATATACACCCACCGAACTCCTGCTAGTAAGGGTGGATCAGACACAACAGTGCTGCTGGGGTTTTTAAAACACCAGAATGACAATGCTGGACTGAGAATAGTCCACTAAGCAAAAATGCCCAGTCAACAGTGCCCTGTGGGCAGCAAGGTGAATCACAATGTTTAGAATCTCCAACAGCACTGCTCTGCCACACACAGTGCAACCACCGCCACGTCAGTTTCATTGTAGTGCTGAGAATGCTCCGGTGAAAGGTGCAGGAAAGGCAAAGTGAACCAGATAAACTACAGTTTCTAATTTCCCCTGTATGGTAAGTGGGGATGGACAACGAGTATAGATACCTAATTCTTAACTGAAGACCCTCAATTTACACATACTCCAATTAGTGCTACTTTCATGCTAACTGCTGATACTATTCAGTGTAGCTGAATGTTGGGATTTCAGACAAGGAACACACACTTAAAATTAAGGACTGACTGGTAGGAAAAATGTCTGTCACATGCAGTATATGTGTGTCTCAAAGGAGAACTCTGGACTAACACTATAGGATGAGTTCTGCGAAAATCTCATCTTAACATGTGCTGAAGCCAGACCATCAAATTTAGCACAGTATAATTTACTCTAATGGCCTTGATTATAGCAAAACAGTACTTCACAAAACTCTTCCACAAGAAAAATATTATTATTAATATCATAATTGGGCAATACAAACAAAACTTCTGCTTTCCTATCAAGGTTCTTTAACAAAGTAAAAAAAAAACATTTTTACATGAAAACAACTTGGATACAAGTAGCAATCGATCCTGGAAAGTAAGCAAAGTTCATGTCTTGAGGAAAAATTGCATTAGAGAGCAGAATGCTTTTGCACGTTTAATAATATTTGCATGGATTTATAACAGACAGTGTTAAGAATACTGAAAGAGAGAAAATAAGAGATTTTCATGCAATGTTAATGGTCAAGGACATCCACAGCAGTGAACTGACATTGCTTTTCATTGTACACAGCATATATTCTAATTTGAATACAGGGAAACAGCTCTCTCTCTTGAAAAAAAAATCTGAAATAGGAGTCACATCTTCTCCTGAGGCCCCATAGTAGAGCGAGGTTGTGTGTTAGGGGCAGAAAACACAAGAAAGAAAAGCTTTCTCTAGAAATGCATTGTTTGTTAAAAATTTAAATAAGTACAATTAATTGCTAATAGCCCATTCTTCCACAAACTGTTTTCATTTGGCAAATAGCTACTAAATATAACATATAAAGACAAAGTACAATGCAGTGCTGTTGAGTAATAATACATATCTCAAATTTTAAATGGGTGAAAAATACTTATAAAAGAAGTTAAAAAGCTTAAATGTTAAGGAAAACACAAATAACTCAATAAGTTATTGTAAACAATCCTCATTCTTCTTTGTATATGCTTTGTCTCTTCACGTGAACCACCGGAAAAGGCAGAAAGACATGCAGGCTGAAGCTCAACTAAAATGGTTGGGTCTGTTTCTCCAACTAATATTTGCATGGTAAAGCTCATTATTGAAACATCATCTTCTGTATGCAGAACCACAAGCTCTCTGGGTTAGCCACAGATTAAGTGGCATGGATGGATGCCACTCTCCTTTATTCAGGCAGATTTGGGCTATTAGTACGAAGGTGTGCCAGACAGATTTGTGCTGTCGCATCATGGCCTCTCTAGCCCTCACTAAATTACTCCTGCAGTGGCACCGCCAGTCCAGCTGCCCCCTTCTCAGCTGGAGCGACACTTAATAATTCTCGCTTTTTAAGCAAATAGAGGAAGCTGACCCAGTGCAGCCTGAGATAGACAGTGAAGAAGAAAAAAGTTGTGTATCGGTGTAAATTTATTACAATTTCCTATCAAAAAGAAATTACAGAAATTAACATTAGGAAAACATTATTTTTCAAATTTGATCATCTTCACAATCTTATGTTACACATTACAACAAACAGAGTGTGACAGATATGTGCTCGTCAGCTGGGTTGAGACAAGTACATGTAAATAAAAGAAAGTGGAAAATTAATTTACTGCCAAACATTTGGATCTTAAAACAACACAGGTTTTCAGTTCTACACAACACATTGGTTAAATTTCTGGTGTTTATGAAGCTTTTACATGTAGAGATTTATAAATGATTACATGATTATTAGAGTTAATTGAACCCAAGATTTTCGCTTCCGGTAAAAACAAGAGACGGCAAAAAAAGAGCATTAAATTACATTTTATTTTATATTAAATTCTAAGTAAAATTGCCATGACGGCCTTCTCACTACATTGTATGATTAGTTCATGAAGGGCATATTAGTAAGGTTAGCTATATAGCAACAGTAGTCGATCCTACAACCAAACTGCATTTGTTAACTGCAGATTAATTGTTAATTATTCAGTTTTAACGTTAACTAAGTAATAGAACTTTTTTTATATTGTTTATTTTAAGGTAGGAGCTAGTGTACAGATTATAGACACACAGAAAACAACACACTTTAAGTGTCTAAACTGTTACACTATGAGATTTCTAAGATTTTTCTGTCTGTGATGAGCTCTTCAAAGCTCACTATGTCTGCAATATTTCCTATGATGAAACAAAACAGCTGCAGTGCACCAACAGAACTGATATATATTTCTTTGTTTTATGTTCACATGTTTTGTTTTTATGGTGCTTGTTCTTTTCTTTGTCACAAGCACAACCATATAAAATATCACCCACTAAGACACTTTATAAATGTTCAAATTATCTTTGATTTATTTGTGTTTGCTGATTTTGCTATGTAACTTTGTCCTTAACACCTTTAGAGATAAAAAATGTGTGAGAAGTACTGAATGCCAGAAAGCAAGGCAGTTTATCAGTCAATTTGCCCAATTTGCAAACAAAAAAGCCAATGAACCTGTAGTTATTTATGTGGCAATTTATCTGCAGCTAGAATATCTAAAACTAAAAAACCAATATCAAATATATCAGAATAGACAACAAATTGCAGAAATAGAAATTTACAGTGAATAAATGATAAAAGCCAGTGATTTAGTACTTTATCCTGCAGGAATCCTGTAAGGATTTCTGCACTCTGTGTAGGGGTGGTTGCATGAGCTGAATTTTTAAGTATAAAGGAAGAAAAGAGCAAGAACGCATAAGAGAGAGAGAGAGAGAGAGAGAGAGAGAGAGAGAGAACTTCTACTGCTGATGCAACTACATTACAGGCAAAAGTGTGTTGCATTTATGGTAAACAGCTTTTATCACTTAAAAGCACATCTTTCCCCTGGAATATAAAGCACATGTTAAGCTAGTTTCCAGCCCACTCTTGCCTTGTCACAGCACTGTCTACAACTTCAGTAGTGGCATGCAGTTAATGTGCAACTCTGGCGCTTCTGGAAAGGAGATGAGGTGCACATGGAAAGGCTCCCAAGTTCTGCTTCTTTTAAGTTTGTCTAAAAACAGATCACAGAGCTCTCATAAATATTAATGCACAACGGAGCCATTATAATCATGTTTGACTACTATCATTTATAATAATACTGGTTCATTATTACAACAATGGCAGACATAAAATATTGATGCCAAAGGCCAGGCACAGCTGAAGCTCTCGTGAAGAGTGATTTATGGCAGAGTGTCTACTTTTCTGCCATTTTAGCAGAGCCTAACCCCAGGGGGGCCTAGTTCATAGAAAGAATAGACCGAACCCCACCCATAAACCAGGGATTACCTTGTGAGGCTGTGGCTGTTCAGTTTTTATAGGTTTATGGTGATGAAGGAGTCATGTTCCAGACTACCGAACAGGCACGTATCAAATTCTAATGAAAATTTGATCCCCCCACAATATAAAAGTTCTGTATTGTGGAAAACGACAAAAGTGGTTTGATAAGCACATGGGAAAAGGTAAAGGGTGAAAAATAAATAAATAAAACAGATAAAGTAGGCGGCAATCAAAGATTTGGGGATTTAGCAGCAAAGGCAGAAAGCCAATCAGGTTAAGCTCATTATTCCATAGAAAGATATCATATTTTTTATCCCCACTCTCTCCACACAGACTTGCTCTTAGACAAGCCAATCAACAAACACGGGAAGACTTACAGATTTGGCTGTGGCAGAAATGTACTGGACCACCATCTCTCGTTTAGTGCTAAGGTCCTTTCCACGCAAGGGAGCCTTGCGATCCTCATTTAGGTTCATATCCTCCTACAGACAGATAGGCAGGCACACATATCCACAAATGCACACACACATGCACACACACACATACACACACACGCATTTACTTAATGAGTAGAGAACAAGAAATACCACAAGCAATGAAACTACAAGTAATGATGTTAGTAACCATCAGAAAACAGAAGACTATATAGCAATAGCAAGAGGCCTATCAACAAAGGACAGTGCTGCTGCAACATTCATTATTGAACAGAGTCATAATGTTTAATTTATGTACATTTTATTTTAGGTTCTCTGCAATGTGCAGGTGCTATAGAACTGCCATAATCAAAGTGTGTGAGGACAACAAAGAATGTTTTATTGCCTGAAGTCTGACAACATTTAATATTGTTACAGAACTTTGCTGCCCTCTAGTGAGAAAAGTTAAAAGAGGATGCACTGCTGCCAGGGCTGGACTGGGACAAAAAATAAATAATCGGCCCTGGCATTTTTGGCTTAGAGCAGCCCGTCATAACTAGCGGAGCACAGCCGACCAGTAATTTATGTATGAGTTCCGCGAAAGTATGTATTTTACTATTACCATAGAATAATTATCAAATAATAACAGCATCGAATTATTTTTTTTTACCTTATTAGAAATGTACAGTAAATCATTACATTAGAAGTCTATCAAATAACCATTGTGGAAAGCAAATAAGAGAATTTACACATATTGTAGTTCTAGCACTTTTGTCTACTCATGTCTATTATGTATTTTCTGAATTTCCCTGATCTAGCAGCTCCCTCCTTTAAAAAGCTATAAACATGCCTTTGGATCAGGCTAAAAACAGGGCTGCTCTGCGAACTCATGCAACACATCAGCATTTAACACTGTCTTACTGTGGGCATACCTTTTGCTAATAATACTTTTATACACTTACTTTAGTAAAGCTTACATTGCTACAATGCATTACAACTACTATGCAGCCTTTCAACATACCTTTAACCTAATTATCTGAAACGCTATGATGTAGCCTAAAAATACAGATTACAGATTACCTGTCCAGCCCTGACTGCTGCTTAGCAGATAATCATTTAAAAGAGTAATATTAGTATTAAACTTTGATGGAAGTCATGTGAAAGTTTTGTCATAAACAATCTTTACAGACATCATCCCATTTTTATTTTTATTGATGATTTTATTTAGTCAGTATTGTTTAAAATAGGCAAATTTATTTCAAGAACATTGCACAGATTACTTGTCACAAGTAACTTGTACTCTATCTGCAGAGATCATGACCATTTCATCACAGCACATGAGACCTCTTCAAAAGTTTCACAATTAGCACCCCCACCTCCATCTCTTCTAGACTAATTATCAATTAAACTCTACTACTACTGTGCTTCCTTAATTCACACAAAACTCACAAACTGAAACACAAAATTGTGCTGGAGAGGTGCCAGGTTCCTAGAGGTAAAAAATCATAATACCTCAATCTTTGATCTTGGTCAATTGGGTTATTTTGCTTTGTCACTCAGGAGATGGAATAAAATGGAAGCACTTTGCTGAGGTTTAGATGCTTTTTAGGTACTCACTAAAGAACTCTAAAAAAAAAAACACCTATCACTTGGAGAGCTGCGCACTAAAATAAGGCAAAACTGTCTTAAGAGATACACAAAGTCAAAAGTTGGATACAAGGTTATTTCTCTTGCCATCCCCCACACAGGTTTAGCACAACTGCGCCACACTTTTGTGCGACAGCTTTTATCTAATGAAGGGCTGTAATAACTACAAATTTGCCTGTGTCCCATGGAAAAAAAGAATCATTCAGCGTTCAGTTAACTTGCTACAGACTAAAATGGAACCAGACTCTCCCACTGTGGACAAGTGAAGTCTTTAAAGAGTCTTTGGAAGCACAACATGGTGAGAGCGTCATCTACTGAGATCACTGTCCGAGCTCCTTCCTGACAAGGTCCCTCTGCCTGTCCAAATATTATTGGTCATGACAATGACAAATTCAGGCTTTGTCACATGCTATATGCACTTCCTCAAATAGATGTCAAATTGTATGAGAGTATTGCCTTTGCTTATAGTAGAATGGATATCTAAGATATACAGCCAAATAGATATGTGTTCTTTATAATAACATTGTTCAGTTCCACTATACGCCCTTTCCATGACCAGAGGTCTGTATTGTCCAAATTGCATAATTAGGGTGTGTTTCCTCCTGTGGGGGAGTGTGAGAAGAGTTTGAGTAGTTTACAGAAGGCAGCCCCAATGTCACAGTCACAATCCAAAAAGCAGACTTTTGCATATTATAATGCCTTATTACCATGTTCTTGCTTAATTTAACATATTGGTGTAAAACAATCAATATATAAAACATATGTTTTATTCCTGTTTTTCAGCAAATAAGTATAAGTAAAACTGGCTCATCTAGCAGAAAATGCCATATTTAAGTTTAGAAACTTAAACTGTACAAAATTACTGTAGATGCTCTTCTTAAGCGAAGTGTTTCAGTTTTTTTTAAAAAGCTACTTTTAGCAATATCATAAGTGGTATGAGCCGATTTTTAAGGATCTAATATCAGTGTCGGAAAAGAAGAAGTATCAGTTTTGAGATTACATTAAATGCTGAGGAATTATTATAAAAAGCCTATTCAATATCAATGCTAATAATCAGACAGAAACAGGGAGGAAAGGAAATGTAAGTATGAAGGATATCTGACTCCTTTTATAAAGGGAATCATGTCTGTGAAACAATTACTTTTACATGCTTATTGCCTCGGCATACATGATGAAGCCCTGTAATCTCAACGACACAGACAAGTGAAGTGTGCTGCCTCTTTTATTAGTTATTATTACATTTTCAATAGGAAAATCTCTTGCGGTGCAACACATTTTAGGCCTGCAAACTCATATTGTCATTTGTCGAGTAGCAAATTGAAGCTCAGGTTTAATGTCACGCTGTCTTGAGCACAAACATAGTAATCCAGGGGTGATGTGGGTCACAAACAATGAATAAATCAGGATAAAAACAGAGAGCCACTAGTCATGCACTTACAGCAGAAGATCTGATGAAAAATCAACAAATACAAATTTTTAACAGCCTGCATTCTCTGTAAAATTAACATAATATTGAGGACCAAGGGCTTTCCTGTTGTCCCCTGCACTTGTACTGATTGTACTGATTGTTCACGGTGATTTAAAACAGTTCCTCAAAATGTTTCTTGTTGAAACAGCTCGCCTTACCTTGTCAGGGAAATTGTCTAATATCTAACGTTTTTATAATGTTACAATGACATCTGAGGCTACAAAGAGGCTCTATTGAATCTCTTTATGGGTTCATTGCACACTTATGATTCACAGCAGGGGTAAAAGAAAGCTGAAGAATGCTGTTTATATTGTTTATACTGAGGTTCTTACTCGAATTATTTGACTAAGATTTCACACAAGTACATAATTTAGCTCCATTAAGACTTTTCACTTGCTTCTAAAAAATACCCTATATAAAAATGAACACCCAGTCATGCAGTGTCATGTGAAAGACGTCCTTGTCTTGGTATTGAAGATATTGAAAACCTAACTCACCATCATCTTCTCAAACAGGTCTACGATCTCCTTTTCAGAGAGGTTCATAGAACGCTCGTCAAAAAGTGGTTGAGGAACAGGCAGTTCTGACTGGGTGGAGTTGGGGTCTGTAGGGTGCTGGATAACAGGCTTCTCCTTCTTCATGCCTTGTTTCCGGAAACTCGTGATCCGGTCACGCTGTTGAAGCAAAAATTTGTATTTACTATATAAAATTAACTATATAATTTACTGAGAGAAATTTTAAAAGGTATTTTTGCAGGACTTTATAACACAAAAGAATACAACTAAAGAATACAGTAAAGGAACTTCAGTCGAAATAATCATAGTATAAATATACACTGACAGATTAAATGACAGTACTCACTTACCTGTACTTTTACTCTTTTACTTAACTGTATTTGTCTTGCAGGTTAAAATTTTTAAATACAGTAAGTTCACCATACGAACAGATGTAATGTTATTACAACTTATCTGGCATGACAATAAAAACAAACACTCAGACAGTACCAAAACAGTATTGTGACTACACGAGACAGTAAGGCATGACTATTGTAGGTTTTAAAAGAGTCAGGGAATTAAGATGTGTTTGTCAAAGTTACTAGGTCAGAAGAACAACAGAACATGCACCAGTCACTGACTGTTAGTTTGTTATTTGTAACATGGATTTTTTTAAAAATGGTCGCATGCATGCATAGATAATATGAAAATAAAACAAATTAATCAACCGGAGCATATTGTAGTAAAAAATAAACTGCTTGGAATGAGAGCAAAGCCAAACAATTGAAAATGCAGTCAATTAAATAAGAAAGCGCTGACTGTATTATTTTGAATAAGTAACAGTACAGTGACCCAGGACTTTGGACCCTTTGGACTGACTGACATTAACAGGTTGATATTAGGGCCAAAAAACTGGTGTTTTGGCTTTGATCTCTTCACTGATTGCTTCAGTTTACAAAGCAGTCACTAAGAGATGTAAAAAGTGCAAGAAATGAAATGCACACAAAATAAAAGTTTAAACACCTTACCATGTCATCAGCCAATGTTTTTATATGTATGTTCTGTTGAAGGGAAGGGAAGGGACAACACATATATGAGGGCCAAAGGCATCACCAACATGTGTTCATAAGGGTGTAGGCCCCTCACACATACACATACACACACTCATATAAAAGTATGCAGAAGATGACACAGCACATAAAGTGGTGAACATAAGTCTTATTAAAAAGATAGGAAGAGCCTGAGAGCCATGTCAAACCAGACAATAGGTGTCAGGTTAGCATATATCTATTAGTGAACAGTATACAACAGTATTCAGAGCTGATACAGTGGAAGTAAACAATTCCTGCAGGTCTCTATGTTATATGTTTACCAAAATCCATTACAATTTAATTCACAACCCACTGGAAAAGGAAGGTTTCGAGCCAAGCTAGCAGACAGCTCCACTGTGGTAATCTGCAGCTATTGCTCACCTTCCCACCTCTTCTTCTATTCTTCTCCACTGCCCCCAGGCTGTGGATTGCACACTGCCTTATAAAGGCCTCAGCAAGCTCTACTGTTATAAGACTGCTGCATCTACAAGAACATTTTACATCAGCGGAGTGGGTGCATCATTTATATATTTGGAACATCAGAAACAGAACTTACTACCTACATGCAGTACTATTATTATTTTTTCTCTAAAAAGAATGGCTTTCTTTTAGAATGAGGAACATAAAGTGACCAAAAAGTCAAAAGACCTGGCTATAACCACATAAGGGAATGAAGCATAAACTAAACACTTGTTTACATTTGGTAAAGAAACCAATTAAATAACAAGTTGAAGGTTAGCCATTTGCACTGCCCACAAATTATGTTCATACCAAACAGACATTAGACCCATCCCATAGTAACACTTTTTAGACACTTTTTTAGACACTTTTTTAAAACTTTTTCAACCATAAGAAATGTTTGAAATTCTACAACGGAATACGTAAACTCAGTATATTAATAATGAAAGAACACAAAATTACTGGTATAGGTCAATTTCAGTCTGATATTATCTTCACTGGTACCAAACATCGAGCAGTGGTGCTATGCATATATGTAAAGATTTTTAATTTTTTGTTTTTCAATGTTGAAGTTGAAAATAAGGTTAAACTGATTTTTAAATAGTAGTGTTTCACATAGGATCACTGAACTCTAAGGCTGTCATTGTAAATGATACAATAACGTATCATAAAATTGATGTGCTATGTCTCACAGAAACATGGATTAAACCTGAGGAATATTTGGCATTAAATGAAGCCAATCCTGTAGGTTATAAGTATGTACACAGCCCTAGAAGGGGGCATATGTGTCATTCATAAAAATTCATTCATCATACATGAATCAGAAACACAGTCTCACAGGACCTTATTCTGAATTCATAAAAGAATTCAGTGACTTTGTTGCAGACCTAGCAGTGAGCACTGAGAAGGTAATAATTGCAAGAGACTTTAATATTCTTTTTGAGAACTCAGCAGATGCATTAAAAAGGCATTTTCATCTTAGACTCTGTAGGTCTCACTCAGAATGTAATAGGGCCTACACATTCCTGTAATCACACTCTAGATTTAGTTTTGACTTTAGGTGTTGACACATAATCTTACTGATCTTCCAAAGACTTCAGTAGTTTCAGATCATTACCTGATTTCATATAAGTTGAGTCCTAGTGAAAATGTATATACATCACCCCGTTATTTCATGAAGCGTTCAATAATGCCAAATAGACCTCAGCACTTTATCTATTAACCATAGTTTTTCCTTCATCAAACCAAATAGAACTAGACAGACTAACAGATTGCATAGAAAATATGTTCCGATCAACTTTAGACAATGTTGCACCTATAAAATTTAAAATGATTCAACAGAAAAAGCTTGCTTCGTGGTACAACAATGAAATACAGAGAGTTCAGAAATTAGATCGCAAATGGCGAGTGACCAAGCTGGAAGTATTTCACGCTGCTTGAATAAACAGCCTTAGCAGTTACAGAAAGGCCCTTATTAAAACACGCTCAGCATACCTGTCCTCACTTATCAAACACAACAAAAACAATCCTAGAGTTTTATTTAGCGCAATCGCAAAACAAAAAAACAGGCAGGAACTGAACCTCAAATACCCACCAACTACAGCAGCAATGATTTCATTGACTTTTTCAATAGCAAAATCGAGAATATTAGACAAAATGTTCTTCCAAAACCAGTAACCTAGCCATCATCTGGTTTGGCTGAGACAGCACTAAATGTGGTTCTAGAAGAAAGACTGGAAACATTTTGTACACTTCAGCAGTCAGAACTAGAAAACCTTATCTATTCTTCAAATTCTGCTACATGCACACTTGACATGATTCCAACAAACCTATTGAAAAAAGTATTACCAGATATAATTAAACCCATTTTAACAATAATTAATGAATGTACCAAAATTATTCAAGCTAGCAGTTATTAAACCTTTGATAAAGAAACCAAATATTGACCCTAGAGAACTGTCCAGTTATAGACCTATTTTCAACTTACCATTAATTTCTAAGATTTTAGAAAAAGCTGTAGCCCGACAACTCCTATCTACATAAATTAGAAGATTGTGTAAAAGATATTAAACACTGGATGCTGAAAAACTTCGTTCTTTTGAAACCAAATAAAACGGAAGTTCTCCTTCTCTGTCCAAAGGCTGCTCGGACTAAATGTTCAGACTAAAAACATATTTGTTTAGTTTAGCTTTGGTGATTAATTGTCCCCTTTAGATAAGGGCAGGAGATCTGGGGGTTCATGGACACAGAGGTTTATCGTAAACTGAGATGTTGGTGTTCTTGTCCCACCACTTTACGCGATCACACAGGTTTGTTGACGGTGGAGTGGAGGGATATCAGTGTCTATCAGGGTGTTCTCATGTCTATATTATCTTCTGGTTCTCTCCTATTAGTTTCGGCTGTTATAGTTAGATCTGCCGGAGTCACCAGCCACACACTGAAATTTTGAATCTGTTTACTTTCATATTCTCTACAGTCATACTCCTGAACTTTCTCTCTTTACTCTTCTTGAGATAATGACTGTCCTTCCATCTGTTGAATGCTGTTGGAAGACTGACCATCAGGGCCTCCTCCCTATCCATCACCAGCCAGCTCTCCTGTCCATTTGTGTCAACTGCTACACCCATTACATCACTGTGCCATCCAGATGCACCAGCACTGAGATAGCATGGGACTGTTCCAGATCATACCCACTTTACATAAAGACTCAGTCACAGACTGCCTCCGTCAGAGACTGCCTCTACTTTTAAAGCTTTGCCATCCAGATTTTAAACAGAGAATCTTTTCTTTGGTATTTTGTTTATTAAACTATAAATATTGTTTGACCAGAGGAGTATGGGTCTCCCCTTGTGAGTCTTGGTTCCTCCCAAGGTTTCTTCCTTCAGTCTGAAAGAGTTTTTCCTTGCCACTGTCACCTCTGGCTTGCTCACAGTTATGTTGTAACGGTCTGTTTTCAGAACTTCTGTAAAGCTGCTTTGTGACAACATCGTTGTAAAAGGCGCTATACAAATAAACTTAAATTGAATTGAATAGTGGGGGAGGAACATTTCAGTTAGTGATGTTAATTAGTTTCAGATCACTGAAAAAATATCCTTACTAGTTTCTATGCACGAATTGAATAAAGCAATTACTTCTACACTATTTCCCTATTTGAGATCCTGTCACTAGGTGGCACCCAAGAATTTCCACTGAACACTTTATGATTTCCCAAGATGAAGCACAACTTTACTGAAACACTTGCTAAAAACAAGAAACTTTTCAGTTAACCATGAAAAATATCATATTTACATACTGGAAAGAGACAGTAGGACAACAGAGGGACAAACCTGACTATCACAAGAATTAAACATTTTGTGTTTGAAAAAAGAATTGTACAGAATCCCCCTTACAATCCATACATGCTGGCATTATAGCAAAATCTAAAAGGTGAATGTATACTCAATGCAAGCTGAACAAACCTTCACACCACCATATAACAGCACCCATGATATAAATTCAGAAAACAAAAAGGCAATCTAATAACATAACATAAAGACATCCGAAGCTCAAGGTTATCGAGTGTCATTGGTCTAAAACACTTAAAAGTCAGTACTGTGCCACATGCCATTACTGATACCCAAGTAAGGTCATACTAAGACTGATTTAATTACATTTATTCTGCAGTAAAAGCCAACAACCACCCTTGCTATCACAACTTGAGAAAAATGCTTCATGCGCCTTTGCAGTAAAATGAATACAGAAGTCTTGCTGTCATGTTATAATGTGAAGAAATGTTTGATTACCATGGGGATTTGTAAAAGATGAAAAGATTCAAATGGGAATTTAACAAATCCATTTAGTTATTTAATTCTAAACAGTATGCACACAGAGGTGGCAATACCAACAAGTTATTCAGAGTTTATTAAAAGCTACATCCCAGTAAGCTAATACATGAACGATTACTAGAAGTAATAGCAGTGGTAGTAGCAGTAGTTGCTGTAATATTAATTACTTATTAACCATTATCAACATTAAATATAAAAACTCAAAACATTTATGTGGAAATTTGAAAGAGTGAGAGTTCCCCTTATAATCTTGCCTTTCACACACTTTTACAGAACAAAATCCAAAACAGGTTCTGTGCTAAAAAGTTTCAGTCTTTCTGGTGTACTATGCTGATAATTTATAGACTCAACATACCTAAAAGGACTCATAGAATGCAGTCCTCTTTCCTGCATTTCACCAGTAATGCCTCCTCCAGGGAGTGCATTTTGTGAAGAACATCACAAAAAATGAATTACCATAGCTTAGTCTTTATCTTTGTAACCAGTGTTTAAATAGTTTCACAGGAAAAAAAACATCTCTGTCTGGTGAAGATTACAACTACAGGAATGTTACAGTTTCCTGTGTTTGGACTCTTTAGCATAGCTGCAAAAAGATCCGTTTACTGAACAGTCATCTGCCCTGGGTAACAATCAAAACAAAGGGGTCTTCAACTCAAATAGAATTATAATGCCTCTGTATGCTACGTTACTGTGAGCTGCAGCGTATAGTGGCAAAAAGTTTTTAAAAACTGCTGCGGGTTTTTCAACGATTTTTGTCAGGAAAATACTTTGAAATAGACATAGATTTTCAAAGCTATCCTCACATGCCCCTGCTTGTACTTGATTGCAGGCACAACATTTGTCATCTTGTGCACAATATACAGACATATTCTGGTAAGTAGGAGGAGTCAGCCTGTGGTTTAACAAAGATTTTGATAGACATTATATTGCAATAATCTCTTCAGCAGGAAGGACAGGATAATTATTTGGATTAACTTATCATTATTTATTTTCGATGTATGTTATGTGTTTTAGGTGCAGCTATAATTACAGAAACAATATAGCTTAAAAACATAGTTGTTTGTAAATTTTTGCGTAGGCTGTTTTTTTAATATATGTATTTTATTTAGCTACATTTGGACCAGACTGCCCTACTGCCATCATCAAGCTACATTTTTGTCTCTGCATCATCGGTCGCAGATCCAACAGCTCAAAGAAAACATTCCAGTCACATTTTCAAAAGAAACAGCCCAAACCAAGAGCCTGGCTCCTGATTTTAAGGGGAAAGAACTTTAGATTTCTTACTTAATACTTATTACAGGAAAGCTAAGACACGTATTTGAGAGAGCTGTATCTGCTGTCATGACAGTGGTTTATTTCAAAGGGTGATGTCAGAATAGACAGCCTGCATCTTCCCTCAGCACAGCCGAAGTATACAGCACCACTTCCCTTCTCTATTTCCTGTGTACCCCTAAACACTCACATATGCTCCATTTCCTGGCATTTCTAACAGATCTCTAGGAACCAAAGTTTCATCTGTGTTTGCTTTTACTTTAGAGTTTTTACAGTATTATAGCTTTGACAACATTGATACTTTGACCATGAACATTTCCTTGACTAAGATACAGTGTAGGTCAACAAGACATAGTACTAACGAGTCATACAGCTTCATAAAAAGTTTCCACCAACATTTTAAAGCAACTAAGACAAATGTTTGAACGTGTATTGTTTAAAAAGGATAATATAAAATGTTGCTTGAAAAAAGCTTACTGGCCAGTGTGTGTATATGTGGGTGTTTCACTGTACAGATGGGTTTAATGCGGATGTCCGCAGCAGAAAAAAGTAAAAGCAAACAATCTGCAAATGTCTAAAACTAAACATAAAGGTATAACATTAAAATTAAATGGTTTTATAAAGACGGATCCCAGAATTTTTAACAAAAATACATTAAAAAGAAACATTACTGAAGCAAAAGCATGCGAAAACCTTTATTCTAGCAAACAAGGATAATAAGAAACAGACGTCTGATATGTTTTACACTGTAAAAAATACCAGAAGGTTTTTTTTTTCAGCTTTACCATGAGTTTATCGTTATTCTACATAAAAGCTCAGAACTCACACGTAGGTTTATTTTGGAGCAAAATAAAATGGCCCTGTGTTTGCAACACCTAATTCCTATCATCACCACTGATTCTGTAGAATAGCATATTTCACATCAAACCACACGAAATTACTTTGTTTACATTTAAAAATTGTAATTCCACTTTAAAAACAAATGCAGTGAAACTTAAGTTGCTACACTTGGTATAATAAATACATTACAGTTGTATAGGGTTGTATCACTAGCAAAAAGGTTCTATAGTACAAAAATGTTTAAGACTTGTAACAATAGAACCATTTTAAAAGGTTTTTTGAATAACCAATAAGAGTTTTTCTATCCTAGAAAGCTATTAACCAAGAAAAAACATTAAATATTTCTTTGAGTTTTGGGTTTATTCATAAACACTGCTAAAAAACTGAAGAAGCATTTCTTTTAAAAAGTACTTTCAAAACCAAACAACTTTCACAGCACGAAAAGATGCTGAGACAAGCTTCCAGCCTTCTTGGTCTACTCGACTATGAGGCAGCAACTGATTTGCAAACCAGAATAGCTCCTATTGCTGTATACTTTTGTCTGAAAGACAACCGAATTGTTCATTCCAAATTATAGAGATATTCATAGTTTTGCAGCACTAATCTACTGTTTGGCACAGCTAGTTACATAATAACTGACAGTTATGAACACATAACTGAAAGTTAGGCCTAACTTTCTATTTTGAGAACAACATTCAATTTGTGACAGAATTATTCACCTGTGGGTCTTTGTTCCACGCTCTTATGTGTAAATTATCTGTCATGAATCGCTCACAAAGGCAACATGGATTTCCTGAATTTCACTCACGTGATTCCATCCCACATTCTCTATAGACAAAAGAGTCATGCAAGCTGAATTAACTTCCTTTTAGTAATTACTGACAAACAATAGCCCACTTATCTACCGACAAAGATATTTTTGAAACACATTTGAGCCAAAAGTATATACAGCTTCATCACATATAGATAACAATTTCCATGCCACAATACAATACTTAATACCATGTGGCATAAGCCTAATGTACACTTCAGCTCAAACAGCTCAAGCTGGTATTGAATAGTCTGCTTGCACAGTGAGGCACAGTGAGTTGTTACTGATACTGTGGCAGTCAGACAAAATGTTCAAAAAGGAGACTTCTACCTTGTGATTTTTGCTGTTTTTAAACACGTTCTATATGTTTGTATGCTAACAAAACAGCAAAAAAAGAGAACAGGACATATGAAAACTGAAAGTCTGTATGTCAACTTTACTGAAATTGTAAGCTATTAACTTCAAGTAATTTTTTTTATTGTCTTTGTAAAATAGGCTGCTTTGTGCTAACGCACATCTTTGCTTGATTTTAGTTTAACAGCGCATTGCAGTGTGTTATAAGTTAGCAAAGCTGTAACACAGTTTATCTACTTTATGGCTCAGAACTTTGGTGTGCAGTGTGTGCTGAATGAATCGACTTTATTGGAAATTCTTCAGAGACATATGTATGTAGGGGCTGCTTTTCATGTTATCTCTAAAACATACTTTATATAACTGCAGACAAAACCTAGATTACTTTTCTTCATGGCAGTACTGCTTTATCCAAGCTAACTAAAAAAATAGCATAGCTATCTAATGCATGTCATTTAAAATCAGCTGGATTTTACTGGTTTAATTGCACTCTAAGTAAGTTACTCATTTTGTTATCAGTATGAGCAAGTACATGTATTCATGTACTTAAATCCAGCCTAAAAAACTGGTATTGATGGATCCTAACCTTTAACTAGAAAAGTGCATATCCCAAAGGAAACGCAGGATGGGTGTACAGCCTAAGCAGTTAGAGAAGCGAGGAATGGAATGGAAAGAGGAATAAAAAAATGACAAATCAACAAGTGTGGGTCAAAACAACATCACAGTCGTGGACGGGGATCTGCCCTAAGTAAGAGTATGCGAAACGGTGTCTGTCGGTCAAGCGGAAGTACTTTAGTTGGGCATGTGTTTTTCCGTGTTTTCAAGTTATAGTTGTCCATTTACACATACAAACCTCCAAAAAGAATTTAATTATTCAGAAAATCACAATTTTTAGCTTTACCTCTACTAAATAAATGGTGGTTTTATTCCAGCTGACTGCATTAAAAATTATTTCTCTAAACAGGCAGACTAAGGCTGTGTCCAAAACCACATGCTACTATATCATGTGTGTTATAATAACAAGAGCATTATTTTTGTGGTATACTTTTTGGTGTACTTATTCAGTACACCAGTATGTGATTTTTCGACACCCTAACAGAAAACCGGTAGAACCAGTGAGGTACACGTAAGACGTTTTAAGGCAAAAGAGCACCCAAAGAAACACAAGATTTAACAGTATTTTACCATAATTAACAGGGGTGTAGATAGCCCTAGTTTAGGGGTGCTAAATGTACATTAATGAAAAATAAAAGAAATTTAAAAATATATATATAAGAAACTAACTATATATATAAACTATTGTAAACTAAGATATTTTAAATATTGGTTGGTGTCTTTCCAGTCATAGTGTTTCCCCAATGTATTTTTTTTTTTGTGAGCTGTTTTCATTTGGGTGCTCGACACCCCTAAACCGCTAAGTCTACAATTGCCCCGATAATCAACATTAAAAAACTATCTATAATATACTAGTTCACATCAAACCACTTTAAATAGCCTTGTATTTATCTCAACAATTGTATTTGCAAAACTAAAAAAAAAAGGTTGTCATTTGATGTTGACACTACAATACCTTCAGAAACTCAGCCCTTTTTATGCCAGATAATAGAACGTAGCATACAGTGAAGAGTGAAGTTACTTAAGTAGCTTTTTACACATGGAAAAGTATGACTGCCCTTAATGATGAAGTCTGAAATGAAATGTGTGAAATTCTAACAGAAGTCAAACTGCCAAATGTATATTCATGCAATTAAAAATGCATTGCACTTGCTAAAGTCAGAAAACTTTTAGCACAAACAAGAAAAGAACATAGCCTGGGCAAAGTCGTGATAACAACATAATGAAGGCTATGGTAACATGATGTTAGTGGTTTGCAGGTTCAGTGGTCAATTGTGTGCAAAGCATTTGCAATGTACCATAAGCTTTACACTGAGAAAAATAAAACATGGTATAGGGGACTCAATTCTCTCATATAACATTTGTATATATACAGTATACTAGAACGTTCAGCGTTTTTAGGCCGATTCCTATTGGATGGATTTGGCTTAAATAATTGCAGCGCTTTGCCTTAGGTGACAGCACTAAGGATGCACAAAAATGCATCTTGTGAGAGAACAAATTTTTAAAAAAGGTTTTTGGGTAACATAGCACAGACTAAGGAACAAAAATCACAGCTAACTGGTAGAACACTGGGTATTGTATATATGTTTTCCTCCTCTACTGATATCACAGAGTACAACATACTTACTTCCAAATACAAAAAGCGTTGGCTAAGTGTAACAAGACTTAGAACACATTTAATATAATAGTCCACCCAAGTTTTTTAAACTAAACATGCCATCAGGATTTCTCTTAAATTTTCCAGAAAAGGACATTATGAGGGCCCACCACCTGGGGAGGCTCCCTAGATCAACAGACTTCCTCTCTTGTGCAGAACGTTTTTTTGCAACAGTCAGAGAACAACATTTGAGATCTGTGCAGCAGCGTTGGGCAATAGGGAATATGCCTGACCCTAAAACAGGATACATAGTAATTGACTCACTGCTGAGGGAGAGAGAAAGCATGTTTGAATGACATCAGCATTTAATCAGGCAGCACAAGAGAGGATGCAGCCAAGAAGCTTTCAGTTATTGTAAGCTTGAGTGGGGTGGGGTTATTAAGGAGTTGTACAACTCTCCTAAAGGAGTGGACACACACGCCATGTTGAGGCCAACAAAGACGAATTACAGTGTTGCTGTCTTCAACTGATCATTTACTGAACGTCTGGCTATAGCAACCTATGTAAATCTCTGCCTCAGGTTCCACAAACCAAACGGAGCCCTTATTAATAGACAGATTCTTACAGCCTTTTGATAAAAATTTTGCATTGTTACCAGACATTCATAGGGAAGGGGTGCAGAGCACAAGGACAATTTGGCAAAAACAATGACAAAGCACAGATCTCTTTATTACCCTCTAATTTAACTTTAACCCTAATAAAATTCTTAAAAAAGAAACTACAATGATTTTCAAAACTTTCTTTGCTGTCGAAAAACACCAGGGCACATCAACAGGAATAAAAGGAAACTGAATCTATTACAGTTTTGACAAGGCACTCAATTGTCAAGTCAAAGTACACGCTTTTTAAAAATTGCTATCAGTCCAGACAGCTTAAAAATCATGCAATCGCCACGTGGTAGTGTCGGGTAGACTGGAAAGATACTACTAAGACTTGACATCACCATGTAGTCTACAGAGAGCCAGCATTTTTATATAAATAACACAGAGAACGGGAACTTCCCAGAATGGTAACAACTAATGAACAATAGGACTGGTTCTGAGCAAATAAGCAGCAAAGAATGACAGAGCTGATTTAAGTACAGGAATTGTGTGGAAAACCTTCAAATACCAGCCTAACCCCCAAAGAAGTTGAAGTTAGGTTTCACATGGTGCAACAACACTGAAAATAACGCAAGACATTACGTACCAGCTTTTTGTTTTTACTGTCATCCTCATTTGATTTCTTTTTGGAGGACTTACTGGGGTCCTCTCCACCACTTGCTTGTTGATCCATGTCCGATATAAGTTCCCTTTGGAAGGTCCAGATGCCCTATATCAATTTAAATAAAAAATATCCAGTTTTGCGCACTACAATAAAAAAAGTTCCTTCAAAATCCATTCCATCCGGGGTGAATGACCTATTTGCAGATATATTCCATGTAACGGAGAATCTGCATCGAAGAAGCCAGACTTCGGTACCGTAGCAATAGTAAAGTTCTTAAGACAAGTGTGGTGTGTTTCCAGATGCCGCCTTGTCCAAATCTCCTCCCTGTGTCTTGAGTTGTTATTGTGAAGTCTGTCGGAAAATCAATTTATTACTATTTTATTACTATTTCACTTTAAAGTACTTAAATGTGGTATTCTGGCGCACATGGTCTTTATCTGAAAATCACCGGGATAGCAAGTCGACAGATAACCGTGAGTAAGCCGAGTGGTCTAACGTTTGTGGCTTTCGTACGCTACGATGTTTATCCGGCAAATGCAAAAATAAATATGTAGCACAATACTGTAAATATGCACATGTCAGATATAAAACGTCATTCTATGTCGCTGACAGTTTATGTGTACATCAAACTTGTCAGCAAACTGTTATTGCCACATTTAACACTGTGAAACATAATATAGGGAGATAGTCGAAAATGCCACGTGATTTGCTACCAAGACTCTGTAACTAAAAACAACTAAGCTTAACGAATTAAGCCTACAAACGCTGTTCTTTATTATTTTTTGAAACGGCATAACCCTCGATTTTTATTTGGGAGAGAAATCACCGTTGCTATTCAAGTGGTTACTTTGAACACAGGAAACTGGTATCCCCCCCAACACGTTCGTCAAAACAGGATCACAAACTGAAAGACAGTTTCTAAGCCTGTAGCTCGCTTTAGCCGCTAATACATGTACACTTAAAATACGTTCAAAAACAAAATATTCACAATAGGTTAAACAAAACTCACAAAATCTCATCCAGGGCTTACCAGCACAACCAAGCTTTAATGCCAGGCCCACTAATGGTCCGCCTATCGACGTTTCCGATTTGCCCTGCGGTTTGCTGAGAGACTGGAAGCGACAAGTTGCTATTGGTCGGCGGAAATGCCTATCTGTACGTCCAGTTTTTCCGAATGGACGAGGAGGAGGAGGAGGAGGAGGAGGAGAAGGCTATTTGTTTAACGATAAGGTCCATTTATAACTCCATGAAAAGGTCATAACGACAGTACATATTCAGGACTAAAGAATGCGAGCGTGAATTAATGTGAGTTAAACATTTCATCATCATCATATGATGCTAGAACAACACCAACCTAGTCCTAAAAGTATAATGTAAAAATTGCACGGCCCAGGAACGGCCAAAGTTAAAGCATTCTGAGACAATACATATCTGATATACGTTGTATTTCTGTCCAAATAAATAAATAATTTGTTTTATAACTCATAACAACAGGCTGAATGGAGTAAACAATGTGGATCACGGTTGAGAATTACAGCAACTGAAGCAGAATACTTTTTTCCTTTCTAGATGTTGTGTGGGTGTCTTTCAGCAAAATTTCTGTTTAAAATCTTGTATGTGACATGAATACACATTAAGACGTGTTGTTTAAAATATTGTCACAACATTGTCAAAAGGTGGTGCTTTTTACGTTGTCTGAACAAGGTTGTCACAATGTTGTCACAATGCAACTACTGAATAACGTTTTATGGTATTATTTTATCCATTGACTTCCATGCAAATATAATGGAATTTAAGAAGAATTCTAGGAAGTTGTGACAACATACTGACAACCTTCCCCTACATAATCACAACAATGTCAGATGACAATGTTACAACTTTCTGAGGAATTGCATTCACTTTGTGGGCAATAAAACATTACATTGTCACCACATAACTGTGGTTGCAGGGTGATGTAATAGCCCTCTTATTGAAGCAAGACGTTCATAGGCTCATTAAAAAACTGGTGAACAATAAAACAAAATAACTATTTATTTTAATTATGAACAGTATTTTTATACAATGAAATACACACAGGAACTGAAAACCATGCAGTAAGCTGCAAATATAACATTTCGCCCTATGTACTGACCCCTGTAAAAATGTGAGCACAGAGAGCAGTTGACAGTAGTGCACTTTGCATGTGAGGCAAAATATTAAATCGTTTGTGAAAGACGCGCATGCAGTTCTTTTTGTGCTCGCAAGTTTTACATTTGCTCGAGTGAAAAATTTACATGTACAAAATGTTAAAACTAGGTTTATATTTTTCACCTAGCATTTTTGCACGCCCTAGTTTTGAAACTGATGTGATGCCATACGTTTAATTAACGTGATGTATTGGCATCAAAAAAGCAAGGTAGACCGAGCCAGGGAACTGTTTCAAAAGGCTATTTATTTTACATCTCAATCGATTTCAGTCATGGCATATTTGAATCAGTTATTAACTGTCTCACAAAGCATCGATACATCCCTAATAAATAATATCAAGTGAAGTATTTCAGTGTGAAATGCAATTGTTATATTTATATATAGTATCTTAGACATAGTCCAAATTTGCAGAAGGGGGGAGCGAGATGGTGTCATTTTTGTGTGCAGGACAATTCTGAGTGGGGATTGCGGAGACAGCTGAAAACAGAACCTGATTAAAGTGTTCTGACATTGAAGTGTTCATTGGCCCACAGTATTATTAGTGCATAGCCATCAGCCAATAACAGTAATGCCTGCCTCCCTGAGTATAAACCATAATCACAACCAGGGCAAAAACATTAGTTTAGTAATGAGTGATTCTGTGTACAAAACAGTGCTTATTATTAAGAAATATACATACTCAGTAGTCTTAGACAGTTGTAAAAGCTTAGGATCTACCTCTAGCAGTTGAGGTAAACTTGACTACTGAGTCAAGATGGGGAAAAACCCAGAAAAAAAAAGTAGTCAAGACTTTTCAGGTACTTACTGGCTACCTGACTGCAAACTAAAGTGTTTTAGGCTGTTTTTTCATATTGTGTGAGGATGGCTTCATGATTGATACCCTCTTTTTGGGGCAACGCTTTAGTCTTTAAAATCAAATCACCACCCCAAAAACAGTGCTGATTTCCATTACTGCAATTTCCATTCTTTTATTAGCACCAGGATAATTGTGTATGATCTTTTTCACCATACTGGGACTAATTCTTAAGCTAAAAGCACCAAGGAACCACCCTGCCAACCGTGTCCAGCTAGGAGCTACTGTTTTTTTTGTGTAAAACAAATTTCAGATTGTGAATCTGACAATAAAGTGTTATCTATCTATCTATCTATCTATCTATCTATCTATCTATCTATCTATCTATCTATCTATCTATCTATCCATCTATCTATCCATCTATCTATCTATCTATCTATAGGCGTGGGGGAGGAGCTGACCGCGTAGAGTAGACTGATGTAGATCTTAGATGGTAGCCCCAGTCTGGACTGGCGTAGCAGTAACTGATTTCATGTCTGATCAGACAATAGAACGGACCCCGTCAGTCGTAGAGTCTCCAGAAACAAAGTCCTGTCCAAAGCAGATGAATACAGCAGACCCTCCATAGCGTTTCTCCAGGAACTATGTTCTGTCTGTGCTGGGGCAAAAAGCACAAAAACAAAACAAACCCCTAATGGGGTAAAAGTCAGTTATCAGTTCACACTAGAGTACAACAGTACAAGCAGATTGAGGGCACCTCGACTAAAGTGGGGAGTGGTAGAACAGTCGCACAAAGGTGGTGATCAATGCGCTGGTCAGATCTAACTGGGAGTAGACTGACCATGAACTTGGCTGGAGATGTAGATGTAACAGGGCTAGACGTTAGCAGAGCTGCTGAACAGAAATACTGCCATAGATGTAGCAAAGAACAGCATAGTCCAAGCGCATAAACCAAGGCCTCATAAGCACACACAAAAGCACATTCAATACTATGCACCAAAAGGAGCATGCGGAAGATTATATAGCATGACTGTGATGAGCTACAGGTGTGATTCAGCTTGTGACATGTTTTAGAAGAAGGACCATCCAGACTTTTATCTGTAAACGGTACAAAAGCCAACATCTGTGATAGTATGGGGGGCATCAGTGCCCAAGGCATGAGTGACCTGCATATATGTTTATGTATTGTTGACACAGAAGTGTATCCTGGGATTTTACAGAGACATATGTTGCCATCACCGTCTTTTCCCAGGAATTCAATTGAAGTTTATTTTTATAGCCCTTTTTACAAAAATGTCATAAAGCAGCTTTACAGAAGTTTTGAAAACAGACAGTTACAACATATATTACCCTGTGAGCAAGCCAGAGGCAACAGTGGAAAGGAAAAACTCCCTCAGACTGGAGAAAGAAACCTTGGGAGGAACCAAGACTCACAAGGGGAGACCCTTACTCCTCTGGTCAAACAGTATTTAGAGTTTAATAAACTAAATACCAAAGAAAAAGTATCTGTTTAAAATCTGGATGGCAAAACTTTAGAAGCTGCACAGGTAGAGGCAGTCTCTGACTGAGTCTTTATGTAAAGTGGGCATGAGCTGAAATAGTCCCATCCTCAATGCTGGTGCATCTGGATGGCACAGTGATGTGATTGAGGGTGTAGCAGTTGACATAAATGGACAGGAGAGCTGTCTGGTGATGGGTGGTCTTCCAACAGCATTCAACAGACAGGAGAACAGTCATTATCTCAAGAAGAGTTAACACAGACATTAGAGCACCCTGAGAAACTGGGTTTCCCCCACTCCACAGTCAACAAACCTGTGTTAACTGCATGAAGTGGTGGAACAACAGCACCAACATCTCGGTTCACCATAAACCTCTGTTTCCATGAACCCCCAGATCTCCTGCCTTTATCTAAAGGGGAAGATTAATCACCAAAAGCTAAACTAAACAAATATGTTTGCAGACTGTGTCAGAGTCCCGAACATTAACTGATAGATTAGGAAATATTAGGAAAAAGTTCTTACCCCCATTGAAGTTCTCTGAATTTTGGGAACCAATAGCAAACCAGCATCCTGTAATCTGAGTAAGTGCGGCGGTTCATAATAGGAAATAAGATCTTGCAAGTACTTACAAGAACTTTATAGTTGATACGGAATTTAACAGGAAGCCAGCGAAGCGCTGATAAAACTGGACTGATGTGATCAAATTTCCTGGTTTTAGTTAGTACTCTAGCTGCAGCGTTTTGAACTAACTGAAGTTTATTCAGGTTTCTGCTGGACCATCCTGACAACAATGCATTACAGTAGTCTAACCTTGAGGTTATAAAGGCATGTACCAACTTTTCAGCATTAAACATAGATAATGCATTTCTTAACTTTGAAATGTTTCGCAGGTAAAGAAATGCTGTCCTTGTAATATTACTTATGTGTTGGTTAAACGTCAGATCTGAGTCAATTGTCACACCAGCACTTTTGGCTACTGAACCAGGAACTACATACAAGTCAGCAAGATTTAACATTATATCTGAACATTTATTTTCCGAACAGCCTTTGGACCAAGGAGGAGAACTTCCATTTTATTTGTTCACAAACACTCTCCATCTAATCTGACTGAGCTTGAGCTGTTTTGCAAAGAAGAATGGGCAAACATTTCAGTCACTAGATGTGCAAAGCTGGTGGAGACATACCCTAAAAGACTTGCAGCTGTTATTGCAGCAAAAGGTGGTTCCACAAAGTATTGAATTTTCAGTTTTTTTATTTGTAAAAAATGATTTGAATCATGCATAATTTTCTTTCCACCTCACAATTGTATATCACTTTGTGTTGGTCTTTCACATTAAATTCCAATGAAATATTTGTGGTTGTAATGTGGCAAAATATGGAAAAGCTTAAGGTGTATGAATACTTTTGCAAGCCACTGTACTTCCAGCTTGGTCACTTGCCATTTATGCTCTATTTTTTCAAACTGTCCATCTTAAGGTGCGTGTTTCATTTTTGTACCACGGAGTGACCTTTTTCTGTTGCATTATTTTAAATTTTATAGATGCAGCGGAACGTATTTTCCACGCAGTCTGTTTGTCTGTCTAGTTCTAATGGGCCCGATGAGGGAAAAGCTATGGCTGATAAATCCGGAAGAATTTCAATAAAGTGCTGATATGTATTTGGCATTATTGAACGCTTCATGCAATAACGGGGTGATTTATATAAATTAATTAATTTGAAATCGGGTAATGATCTGAAACTACTGAAGTCTGTGAAGAACAATAAGATTATGTATGTCAACACTAGAATCAAAGTAGATCTAGAGTGTGATTACAGGAATGTGTAGGGCCCTATAACATTTTGAGTGAGACCTACAGAGTCCAAGATAGATGAAAATGTCTTTTTTAATGGATCTGCTGAGTTCTCAAGTGAATATGAACATCTCCTTCAATTATTAGTTTCTCAATGCTCACTGCTAGGTCTGCAACAAAGTAACTAAATCCTTAAAATAATTCATAATAGGAGTCCTTGTGGTCTGAAAATACTGATTAGTTACACTTGTTAGTCATCAGATGTTTATGACAAGAATTTCAAAGAAATTGAAAGTGAGACTGTGTTTCTGATTCATACCTAATGAATTTTATTTGTTCACAAACACTCTCCATCTAATCTGACTGAGCTTGAGCTGTTTTGCAAAGAAGAATGGGCAAACATTTCAGTCACTAGATGTGCAAAGCTGGTGGAGACATACCCTAAAAGACTTGCAGCTGTTATTGCAGCAAAAGGTGGTTCCACAAAGTATTGAATTTTCAGTTTTTTTATTTGTAAAAATGATTTGAATCATGCATAATTTTCTTTCCACCTCACAATTGTATATCACTTTGTGTTGGTCTTTCACATTAAATTCCAATGAAATATTTGTGGTTGTAATGTGGCAAAATATGGAAAAGCTTAAGGTGTATGAATACTTTTGCAAGCCACTGTACTTCCAGCTTGGTCACTTGCCATTTATGCTCTATTTTTTCAAACTGTCCATCTTAAGGTGCGTGTTTCATTTTTGTACCACGGAGTGACCTTTTTCTGTTGCATTATTTTAAATTTTATAGATGCAGCGGAACGTATTTTCCACGCAGTCTGTTTGTCTGTCTAGTTCTAATGGGCCCGATGAGGGAAAAGCTATGGCTGATAAATCCGGAAGAATTTCAATAAAGTGCTGATATGTATTTGGCATTATTGAACGCTTCATGCAATAACGGGGTGATTTATATAAATTAATTAATTTGAAATCGGGTAATGATCTGAAACTACTGAAGTCTGTGAAAGAACAATAAGATTATGTATGTCAACACCTAGAATCAAAAGTAGATCTAGAGTGTGATTACAGGAATGTGTAGGCCCTATAACATTTTGAGTGAGACCTACAGAGTCCAAGATAGATGAAAATGTCTTTTTTAATGGATCTGCTGAGTTCTCAAAGTGAATATGAACATCTCCTTCAATTATTAGTTTCTCAATGCTCACTGCTAGGTCTGCAACAAAGTAACTAAATCCTTAAAATAATTCATAATAGGAGTCCTTGTGGTCTGAAAATACTGATTAGTTACACTTGTTAGTCATCAGATGTTTATGACAAGAATTTCAAAGAAATTGAAAGTGAGACTGTGTTTCTGATTCATACCTAATAAATTTTTGTAAATAATACATCTAACCCCTCCTTCACCGGACAGTCTAGGGCTGTGTACATACTTATAACCTACAGGAGTGGCTTCATTTAATGCCAAATATTCATCAGGTTTAATCCATGTTTCTGTAAGACATAGCACATCAATTTTATGATATGTTATTGGAGCATTTACAACACCGCATACGAATATCATTACCACCTACGTGATCTGCCTTTCTCGAATATCTATTCTTCGCTAATACCCCAAGGTTGCTGCTAATGTCCGGCACCCTGGCTCCTAAGCAGATAATTCTAGCTGCTGATGCCCCTAAAGGAGTAGCTAATTTCACATGTCATACAGTCAAGCTTCCTATAACCAGAGTAACTCTGACAGACTACTCTGTGGGTGTTTCTGGGGGGTGCAGCTAAAATCACCAGTAATGCAAGAGTCAAGAGCTTCCAATTCAATTTTATTTACAATAGAAATTTTAAAAAGAAAAATTAACATGCTTCAAAAGTCCCACGGCCTTAGTCTATATGGGATGCAAGAAGGGCAGTCTGCCAAGTACAGCTCCACAATGTAGTGCCTCAAGCATGCCAGGGTCCAAAGACTGAAGCTAATAAAAGAAAAAGGGGGGTGCAGTCAAAATTCTCAATAAATAAAATAACTAAAATAAAATCACATATAAGAAGAAAACAAAAACATACAGTTCTTACTTTCCAATAAAAGCCCATACTACTTCACACCACACTGTGCTACGACTCTAAACACATCTATAATAATCTACACACGCCAAATTAAACATCAAATAAACCTCTAAATCACACCTACACGACCATAAATACAAAAATCTGTGTTAGGCTTACTGACAGAAGTAGAACTAAACTTGAATAATTGGAGAAACACCTCTAATAAGTACAATAAAAATATGTTAAAATGTGCTTATGAAACTTAGCGCTCGAACTTGCTGTTTAAAACAACAGAGGGTACTCAGCTTTGGGGAAGGGTGAGCGTTCTCACCCTTCCACATTCCGTAACATGTCCCCCCCCCAATTCACTGGCCGCAGTCGCTGTGACGCCCAGCTCTTCTCTGGCTCTGCAGTCGCTGTGATGCCCAGCTCTTCTCTGGCTCTGCAGTCGCTGTGATGCCCAGCTCTTCTCTGGCTCTGCCGCTCTTGCTGGAGGGCCTCGCCTTCTCCGCTCCAGTCGTTCTGTGGATCGTCATGTACACACTCTACCTGCGGGGCCGTAACCATCGCCATTTGGTCCACCAGTCAATCAAGCTCAAACTCGCCACAGGATTCCTCCCTCTGCCGCGGTGTACAGTCTAAACCAGTCGTCTTCTCACGCCGCGCTCACGTGTAGCTCCGCGTGCAACTCTTCTCTCCCTCAGGCTTTTCCACAACGGGTGCGTCCGAAATCGCGTACTTCCATACTGAACAGTACGCAAAAGCAGTGCACGAGTGTGACTAGGGTGTCCAAGTACGTAGTGCTCGGCAAGCAGTACGCAAAAAGTCCCCGGATGACGTACTGCACCGGCAGACATTTTCAAGTATGCAACCCCTGTCCTATAATACTGTCCTATCCCAGGATTCCATCCATCAGCTCGTCTCTCTCTCGCTTTGTTGCTGCGAACACAATTACAAACCCCGCCCTCTACTCCAGCTCTTAATTGACAGGTGGCAGCACTAATTAGCTAGCAAAAAACTAAAGAAATGTTTCTTAACAACTTGAGTGAGCAGGTATGAACTAATATACACCACAACTGAATGACCGGGAATTCGATTAGGCTACATAAATTTAGTTTAAAAGCTCAAGTGTGTGTCCGCCCTCAGTTTGTCCTTCCTCCCTTTGTCTCCACATTTGCTCCACGCATCACCCAGCCTGATAGCTTCCCTACTAGAATGAAAGGAGCTATAAAGCTAAGTGGGTCATGGATGGAGGATACTGTTAACAAATCAAGTACCTTATGGATTTTTAGTTTCTGTCTTGTTTCGCTAAGTGTATCGCTTTACCTTCTGTTGACACACCTGTCAGGCCACAAAAGTTCATAAAAGTGTTTTTCAATACAGCAGAAGATTGCCTCACTAAAGCAACCTCGTCCTTAAGCAGCAATGTGTTTGAGGTCATACTTTGCATAAGACTGCCCCGAACAAGTGTACTCTCATTCAGTAGACTGATGGTCTAGATTGAAAGTCTCCATTATCCCACCACAGAAATATCAAGTAGTCTTGATCTTCTGCTCTTACAAGAAATTGATGGAACAGGCATTTAATGTTGCATACTATGGCTACTAGACCTTTGCGGAACCGGCATAGGATACCTATCAAAGTGCTTGTTAATTCTGGCCCAGTAGGCAGATAATCATTCAGTGACACTTTGCTGAGCAGTTGAAAATGATCCGTAATTTCCCTGCTTTCTGTGGGAGATACACCTCATGCTGTGGGATGTACCAGGTAGGGCTCTTTTCTATTTTTTCATCAGGAACCTTCTCCACGAGCTATCGATTTACTCATGAAGGCTACGTTTTGTTTTTTTTTTATTGATGCACTTGTCTGGTAACAGTTGTACACATGAATACAGATATATACATTCAGGTACACGGTAAGAAGTAAGAAGTAAAGGGCTATTCAACAGATATGTAGATATATGAAAATGAAAAAAAATTAAAATTAAAAATTAAAATGATGACGCCAAGATTAAGTTTTGTATCTTAAAATAATCCCAAAATGGACACCATATATGCCAAAACTTAACAGTTTTCTGATGCAAGTCATACGTTAGTTTCTCTAGGGGGAGTATTGCTGCCATCTGGGAATTCAACGAGGGTACCTCAGGAGTGGACCAAAGAAGCAGAATGCATTTTTTGGCAATAAAAACCAGCAATATAAATATCTGTCTCATAACATAATCAAACACATCTTCCAATTGGGCATTTAACAGATCGAATTTGGGGCACATGGTAAACTGTTTATTAAGAATCTCTTGAATAATTGTATGTACTTTCCCCCAAAAGAACTTTATCACACTCCCAGACAGAATGAATAAAGGTGCCCTTGTGAGTTTGGCATTTGAAACCTAAATCAGATCTATCTGGATCAATCTTATGCAGACATATTGGTGTAAGATAGATTCTATTGAAAAACTTAAAATTAAGTTCATGCACACTAATAGAAGTGCACTTAGGACAAACAGTTCTACAAACAGAAAGCCACTTATCATGATCTATAACTTCACCCAGATCTCTCTCCCAGATACCCTTAAGACCCCCCGAGAAATCAGAACACGATACATCAGACAAAACATGATACATCTCTGAGATTAAACCTTTTGTGATAGAAAGCCTTGTGGTCAAAAGTTGTTCAATTTCTGTTCCAGACGCAGCAACCCTGCCCCTGAGACCGATCTAATAAAGTGTCGCATTTGAAGATACCTGAAAAAATCTGTTTTTGGAAGCTTGTACTTATCAGAGATCTCTGAAAAGGACATCAAAACACAGTTTGAAAATAAACTACCAATTTGTGTAATATCATACTTGTTCCGCCTTAATAGTCCATAGTTATTCAATTGGGCAGGGAAATCTGGGTTATGTGCTATAGGAGAAGACAGAGATAAACCCTTAGCTATGCTCAAATACCTCTTTACATCTTTCCAGGCCAACAGCGTATTAAACACAGTAAAGCATCTTGACACACTATGTAATTTCTCCACCGTTTGTATGAATGGCAAAGACTGTATTGGTACCAGAGAACAAGCCAAAGATTCCATATTCACCCATAGTGATGAGGTCCTATCAGCACACCAACTAATTATATATTTTATTTGGGCTGACCAATAATAGAGCTGAAAATGTGGCATCCCAGCACCTCCTCTCTCCTTGGGTTTCATCAAGTAAGCTTATTTAAGGCTAGGTCTTTTGTTATTCCAGATAAACCGTGAAAAGTGACTATTTATATCTTTAAAAAAAAACTTGACAAATAGCAGGGGAGACATTAAAACAAATAAAGTAAACGTGGTAAAACATTCATTCTTAAGGTATTAATTCTTCCAAAGAGAGAGATCGGGAGAGAACACCAATTGGTTAAATCAGTCTTAATCTTATTTACCAGGGGTAGATAATTTTTAGTGTAAAGGTCATTTAAATCTGGGGTAAGAAAAATACCCAAGTATTGTGGAAGCTGGACACCGCAGACGACCTTGCTAACCGCTCAGCGTTTCGCCGTGTTCTCTCTCTCCCGGCTCTGCTCTCTCTCTCTCTCTCTGCCTTACCAGGGGACTGAGCCTCGTCCATTGAAGCTCCACCAGCCGCTGCTCTCACCAGCACGGCCTCGCCTGGAGCTCCGCGAGCCACGCCTCCCATGAGTGAAACCGAGAGACCTGCTAGGACCCACGAGGAAACCACGCAGAGTCTAAAAGCCTTCGTTACGGCAGTTTTTTTTTTCCTTCGCTTTTGTTTAAACAGGATTGAATAAATAGGACTGAGAACTGAGACGTTTTTTTCTCTGTGGTCCCTCCTTTGCTCTTGAGCGCCCCACAGTGGTGGAGAATGCGGGCACTTCTCAGATGACTGTCTGAGGGATCCAGAAAAATACTACTAATAAAAGTCCTCCTGTGGAAAAAAAAAATAAATTTGAGACTAACGATTTTCTTTTCTCCTCCGTGGGTTTTTTTTTTTTTTTTGCCCCTCCCTCTCTACAACTACATTTGGATATTTGGATATTTTTTTCCTTTTTTTTTTTTGTACTCTCTTCACTCCTGTGTCCCCAGTGTGTGCTGACTGGCACCACAGGAAAGATGGACCAGCTTCTCCAACACCTCCTAGAGGCCAGCCTCCAGCAGCAAACTGCAACCCAGGAGTTGGCGAGAGGGGTACGAGCCCTCGCTGAGGACTTACTAGCCACTCGCAGGGCTGATGCCGCTCCACCTCTTCCCCAGCCTGAGCGGACAGCCCACCTCCTCCTCACCAAACTAACTCCAGAGGATGACATTGAGGCCTACCTGCACACGTTCGAGGTCATCGCCGAGCGGGAGGTCTGGGATAAGGAGGTCTGGGCTGAGATCCTGGCTCCCTTCCTGACAGGTGAGCCACAGCTTGCATATTACTCTCTCTCGGCAGACCAAGCCAGGGACTATGATGAGCTGAAAAGGGAGATCCTGGCACAAGTGGGGCTCAGCCCAGCAGTGGCAGTGGCAGAACACCACCGCTGGACGTATAAGTCCAACCAACTGCCTCGCCAGCAGATGCTCCAACTTCTCCGCATCACACGGAGGTGGCTGCGTCCGGAAGCCCGGTCCTCAGAGGAGGTGGTGGAACAGGTGGCCATGGATCGTTTCTTGTGCGCACTGACCCCAGAGACCCGCAAGGCCGTCACCGTGCAAGACACAAAAGACCCCCGAACCATGGTGGAGGCCACAGAGACGGCCGAAAACGTGCCGGCCCTAGTACGGGCTGAAAAGCGGGAGCCAACCACCCCATTCCGCCGGGATGGCTTCCCACCACGGCGTTTCTCTGGGAGAGAGCCGGAGCCTCAGAGAAAAGCGCCACCTGTACCTACACCAGCCCCTCATAGCCCCCAGGACGAGCCGATGCCCACCGATCCTGACCCTGCCGGATCTCTGAGAACCGCGAAGGCCTGGCTCGCCAGCTGTGTCCTACACGCGGCTCCCAACTCCGACGGCCCCACCCGCCTCCTGCTGGTGGACGGTCACAGGGTGCGCTGATGGATTCTGGGAGCACTATCACCCTTCTCCGACCTGAGGAGTTTCCCTGGCTCCGTCCCTCTGGCGATACTCTCCCTGTCTTCTGCGTGCATGGAGTCCGAGTCCAGGTGGGGACTCCCTAGCACCTACTTCTCAGTCAAAAACAACCTCCTGTACTACGTGCGCCACCTCCCCGAAGGAATACAGGAGGCGGTGGTTCTTCCCAGGTCCCGTATAGACGCAGTTATGCACCTGGCCCACCATCACCCGCTGGGAGGACACCTCGCCAAGGAAAACACGCTGGCCCGAATCCTGCCCCGTTTCTATTGGCCCTCTATCCACGCAGAAGTGAAGAACTTCTGCCAGCGCTGCAGAAGATGCCAACTCACCTCCCCCAAAAAAAACACCTCCGGCACCCCTCATTCCTCTCCCCATTATCGGGGTGCCATTCGAACGCATTGGGATGGACGTCATTGGGCCGCTGCCCAAATCTGGCCGGGGGCACGAGTACATCTTGGTAATGATGGACTACGCCACCCGCTATCCAGAGGTGGTGCCCCTACGGAAGGCCACCTCAAAGACCATCGCCAGGGAACTATTCCTGCTCTGTAGCCGGGTGGGGATCCCCAAGGATATCATCACGGACCAGGGCACCCCCTTTGTATCCAAACTCATGGCGGACCTCTGCAAGCTCCTCCAGATCAAGCATCTTCCCACGTCAGTCTACCACCCCCAGACCGACGGTCTGGTGGAAAGATTCAACCAGACCTTAAAACGCATGCTCCGCAAGGTGATCGCTCAGGACGGGCGGGACTGGGATCTGTTGATTCCGTACGTCCTGTTTGCGGTTCGAGAAGTGCCCCAGGCCTCTACAGGGTTTTTGCCCTTTGAACTTCTATACTCCCGCCGGCCTCGGGGCCTACTCGATGTGTTCAAAGAGGCCTGGGAACAGCAACCCTCCCCACACCGATCTGTCATAGAGTATGTGCGAGAGATGCAGCAGCGGATCAATGCAGTGTCCCCCATTGTGCGGGAGCATAAGCCCAACGTGCCCAGCAACAAGCCTATAACCGCCCGGCACAACCCAGAGAGTTTCGCCCCGGAGAACGTGTCCTGGTCCTCGTCCCCACGGCTGCCTGTAAGTTCCTGGCAACCTGGCAGGGGCCCTACACTGTCAAGGAGAAGGTAGGCCCCGTTAAGTACCGCTTGGAACAGCCCGGGAAGAGAAAGGACACACAAACCTACCACATCAACCTCCTAAAGAAGTGGATTGAGCCCGTCCCGGTGCTCTCCGGGTTTGCCTCCATTGACCCCCCTGCCCGGTCCCTGATCCAGTGGGGTGAAGAACTCACCCCTCCCCAGCGCCAGGAACTCACAGAAATAGTGGAGCAGTTCCGAGATGTCTTCTCCTCTGTCCCCGGCCGTACTCACGTTGTCCATCACGACATCCGCACGCCCACTGGGGTAGTCGTGAGGCAGCGTCCCTACCGCGTCCCAGAGGCGTGCCGCACGGCCATAGAGGAGGAAGTACAGCGGATGTTGGCCACCGGTATTATAGAGCCATCCCACAGCCCCTGGTCCAGCCCCATCGTGATGGTTCCCAAACCGGATGGGTCGTGGAGGTTCTGTAATGACTTCAGAAAGCTAAATGAAGTCTCACAGTTCGACTCGTACCCTCTTCCTCGGGTGGATGACTTGATCGATCGTCTAGGTAAGGCCCGCTTTATTTCCACTCTGGACCTCACCAAGGGATACTGGCAGGTGGCACTCACGCCAGAGGCTCGGCCCAAGACGGCATTTTCCTCCCCCACAGGCCACTGGCACTACCGGGTTCTCCTGTTCGGTCTGCATGGAGCGCCTGCCACCTTCCAGCGTCTCATGGAACTGGTCCTACGGCCACTCCAAAAATTTGCGGCCGCCTACCTAGACGACGTCATCATCCACTCAACCACGTGGGCAGAACACACAGCCCATGTGAGGAGGGTACTGAGCGGCCTCCGCGAAGCTGGACTCACGGCCAACCCCAAGAAGTGCCATCTAGGCCTCACTGAGGCTCACTACCTGGGCTACCGAATTGGAAGGGGCCTGCTGAGACCCCAGGAGAGGAAAATCGAGGCAATCCTGAATTGTCCACGGCCAAGGACCAAGAAACAGGTGCGTGCCTTCTTGGGGTTGGCTGGATATTACCGGCGGATTGTCCCTGACCTCTCCTCTGTAGCCTCTCCCTTATCAGATCTCACCAGGAAGGGGCAGCCGGATGCCGTGGTGTGGACCCCAGCGGCCGAAGTGGCCTTCGAGCTCCTCAAGACCCGCCTAACGTCTGAGCCAATCCTCCGCAGCCCGGATTTCAACAAACCATTCCGGGTGCAGACGGATGCCTCGGAGCGGGGTCTTGGCGCAGTTCTAGTCCAGGATTTCAACAGAGAGGAGCATCCGGTCCTTTACATCAGTCGCAAGCTGACACCCGCAGAACAACGGTATGCTGCCCTGGAATGAGAAGCCTTAGCGATCAAGTGGGCCATCGAGGAGCTACGGTTCTATCTTACAGGTAGGCCATTCATATTGGTCACGGATCATGCTCCCCTGCAGTGGCTTGCTAAAGCCAAAGATTCCAATCCCAGAGTCACCCGCTGGTTCCTGTCGCTGCAGGATTTCTCGTTCCAGGTGCAGCATCGAGCGGGGGTGGCCCCGGGGGGGGGTGGCCCCATGGCATCCCCATGGCATCCCCATGGCATCCCCATGGCATCGAGCCCACACCGACAATGGCTGCTCTCCAGGGTGCCAAACACAGCTCAGCACCCTTTGTTGTGGATAGCCAGCGGCCGCATGGTCGAGGGGGCGGAGCGGGGAACAACGCACGCCGGGCCGCCACTAACAAGCGCAGCTGTTCTCACTCAGCCAGATGGAGCCGCGAGCATAAAAACACAGCGGAGAGACTCAGTGGGGTGAGTGAAGCTGGACACCGCAGACGACCTCGCTAACCACTCGGCGTTTCGCCATGTTCTTTCTCTCCCAGCTCTGCTCTCTCTCTCTCTCTGCCTTACCAGGGGACTGAGCCTCGTCCGTTGAAGCTCCACCAGCCGCTGCTCTCAACAGCACCGCCTCGCCTGGAGCTCCGCGAGCCACGCCTCCCATGAGTGAAACCGAGAGACCTGCTAGGACCCACGAGGAAACCACGCAGAGTCTAAAAGCCTTCGTTACGGCAGGTTTTTTTTCCCTTCGCTTTTGTTTAAACGGGATTGAATAAATAGGACTGAGAACTGAGACGTTTTTTTCTCTGTGGTCCCTCCTTTGCTCTTGAGCGCCCCACAGTATGTAAAACCACACGTAGTTAAGTTAAATGGCATATTTGTTATTGATGAAGAGGTAACAGAAATATTTAGTGATAAGGCCATAGATTTTGAGAAATTGATCTTGTAGCCAGACAGAACACTATATTACAGTGCATTAAGGGAGGTATAGAAGACTCTGGCTTGGAGCCATATAATAATACATCATCAGCATACAGTGAGATTTTATGTTCTTCATGTCCCACCCAAATACCAAAAAGTGCTGTGTTTGACCTTATCATTTCAGCCAGAGGTTCAGTTACTAATGAGAAAAGGAGAGGTGAAAGAGGACTACCCTGTCTAGTTCCACGCGCAATTTTTATAGTTTGTGACAAAACTCCATTAGAAGTCACTGTCGCTTGTGGATCAGAGTATAAAAATTTTACCATTCTAATAAAATTAGGACAAAATTAAACTTTTTAAGAACAGCAAAAAGGAAATTCCACTCGACTCGATCAAAAGCCTTTTCGGCGTCTAATGAAATTATTAAGGAAGATTTCTTATGTACAATAACATAATCTACAATATTTAACAGCCGACGTATATTATCAGAGCCATATCTGTTCTTCACAAATCCTGTTTGATCAAGTTTTATTAAATTAGGCAAGACCCTTTCCAACCTTTGGGCAAGAACTTTTAAATTTTAGAATCTGTATTTAGTAAACTAATAGGCCTATAAGACGAACAATTCTGAGGTTCTTTACCTTTTTTTAACAATAAGCAAATTACTGCTTTTTTTTTTTTTTTTTTAAGTCTCTGGTATTGAACCCTGTCCCATAATTGCCCAGAACAGGCAATAGGATTGGCTGAAGCTCTGGCCAAAATGTTCTATAAAACTCAGAAGGATAACCATCAGGGCCAGGTGACTTCTGAAAGGGCAAAGAGTACCTAATGCCTCAAGTACCTCTTCTGGGGTAAAAGGACCACCTAAATTACCCCTATCCTCTTCAGACACTGTAGGGAGAGAAATTCCATCTAAGAACGCACTAATTTCCGTCTCAGAGGCTGTGCTTTGTGATTCGTAAAGAGATTCAAAATAATTCTTAAAAGCCATATTTATTGATGAGGGATCAAACATAACAGACCCATCAATATTTTTTACTTTTTTTTACTTAATAACTCTCTCATCTTGTTCTTTTTTTATCTGGTGTGCAAGCAGCCGACTTGATTTATTGCCAAATTCGTAATACTTCTGTTTTGAAAAACAAAGCAATTTATGTAATTCGTATGATTTATATTAAGCTTAGCTTTAGCCTGACATAAAGAAATCCAATTTGCTTGATTTGGTACAGATTTGTGCAATTGTTCCTGACGTTGTACTTCTGCTTCTAATTCTGAACTCTGTTGGGCTTGCTTCCTTTTAACAAAAGAACAATATGATATAATCTGACCTCGAATTGTGGCTTTAGCTGCATCCCACAAAGTAGCAGGGGACACAGGAGAGTGTTTATTATCTTCCCAGTAGTCTCGGATCCACTGACGTGCCAGATTGCAGAAAGATGTATCAGAAAGTAGGAAAGAATTGAACTTCCATATTTTATTTCTATATGTTGTAAATCCCAAATCTATTAGCATGTATACAGGTGCGTGGTCGGAAAGAACAATAGAGCCAATCTTACTAGATTTTACCAAATAAATCAAATTCTTAGGCACAAAAAAACAATCAATGCGAGAATATGACTTGTGTGGGTTAGAGTAGAATGTGTAATCTTTAACTTGTGGACTCAACTCTCTCCATATGTCCACCAGGCCAGACTCACTACACATGCCCCTCAACACTGAGGCTGATCTGAGATTGCTTACAGTGGGAGTAGACCTATCTAAGGTCTGATCTAAAGTACAATTAAAGTCTCCGGCTAAATTGCCAAATCCTTGCGGTGCTGATTAAATAATAAAACAATATCTGACATAAATGTGGTGCATATACATTAAGCATCAAAATATGTTGACCAAACAATAACCCCGTTTTTCAAGAATAAATGGCAAATGCTTATTAATTAATATAGCCGTACCGCATTTTTTGGGGTTCAAATGACACGATGCAATATAAACTTGTCCTACCCAGTCCCTTTTAAGTTTTAAATGTTCCATGTCTGATAAGTTAGTCTCTTGAAGCATAGCAATTGATGCACTCTCCTTTTTAAGAAAAGTTAGTATTTTCTTTCTTTTAACCACATCTTTTAGCCCCTTTACATTCCAGGAAATATATTTATAAGAACTGTTCATACCTGACTTTTAAAATAATTATCCTGATAACAACTGTATTGATGCAACATTACCCTGACCAAACAAAGAACTCCAAGTGCAACAGTACGGATGTTTAGAAGACAGTTACCCTCCAAACCCTCCCCTTGCCCTATCCCCAACTGAAAGGGCATACCAAGTGAATTTAGGTCAGTGACCCAAAAAGGCGCATAGCAAAAAATCAACAGCAAACAAACAAGGTAAAGAGGAAAGCGAAACAGGGGAGCATGCACCATTATGGAAAAAGAAACATAACCTCGCTCCAATCATCATAACTTCTATATCAGCAATATTTATCAGCCAGACTTCTTTTTTTTTTAAGTTTCCCCAAATTTGTCAAAAATAAATGATAACGTCACCCATTATAATACCGATCATTATTGAACTAAGATAACAGGATATATACAAGGGGGCAAATAACCACTTAAAGCACTTCAAAAACAAAGACTCAGCAGAAAAAAGGCTGGCATGGCAGACTACCTCCTCCTCTATTTATAAACACTCAAACACATCAATTCGACTGTGTTTTTAAGTCAACTACTTATCGTTCTTCATTCTCAATACTGGCTAGGAAATCCTTCGCAGCCGCGGGTGTCGAGAAGAGATGGACCTTCTGCTTGTAGACGCAACGCAGCTTGGCTGAATACACAAATCCACGAAACATCTGACGACTGACAAAACTGTTTCTTATCTCGCTGAACTCTCGCCTTTTTCTCAAAACCTCTGCTGAAATGTCCTGAAAGAACCGCAAGCGACTGCCATTGTGACTTATCTCCCGTTTCTTCATTGCGGCTCGTAGAACAGCCTCTCTATGCGGATATCGAAGAGACGAACCAGTACACTGCGCAGAGGGCCGTTCTCGGGCGGAGATGGCGCGAACGATCTATGCGCTCGCTCAATTTCCAGCCTTGAATCCGATGGAAGATCTAACCATTTCGGCAGCATAGAACCAAGAAATGTAGCAAGGCTTTCTGGGCCCTCTGCATTTTCTGGGAGACCTACTATTCGGAGGTTTTTCTGCCGTCCCCGATTCTCTAGGTCATCCAGCTTAGCTTGTAGCTGCTGTAAACACTTCTCAGTTAAACTCAGCTGGTTTCCATGTGCGAGTGAAAAAACCTCCGCAGCGGAAATTCTGTTTTCTGCCTCGGTTAGTCTCGCCTCGTTTGTGGCCACTTTCCCAGACAACTCAGTCAAACTTGCCTTTACTGAATTAAGACACTTTGTTATATTGTCCAAGCGACCTTCAATGCCATCTAAGCGGCCATCAATAGATCCCAATCGTGAGCCCACTGAGCGAATTTCAGCTATAATAGCGGCACTCTTTGTGTCATCTTTAGCGCCAAGTTGGAGCTATCATTCAGGAGACACAAGCATGGATCCCAGTTATATTTAATTTTCAGTATATCAGACAACAGTGTTCACATATTGCCAAAATGTAACAATCAAGGGACATTCCCAGAACATATGTAAAAATATACCGGGAGCAGAGATGACATACATGACGTACATATATGACAATAATAAGTAGTTTAAATTTTCATTTTAAATCTTCTATAAGGTGTAAGGTAAGCTCTATGAATAACCTTAAAATGAATGAGTTGATGCGCTAAATTTTTTTGATGTTCTGCTAAGATGGTATTCCATTGTGGGTTAAAACCCAAGGTTGCAAGTTCTCTATTCTATAATGCAGTAACAGAAAGAGGTTTTGCGGAGGTCTCAATCAAGCTGTAATAAATCCTTTCTACACATCCTCTCGAAGGTATATGAGGTTGTATCCAGTTCACCATTGGATGAGAAGCTATACGAGAGTTCCATGGAACCCCATAGGCTTTGAGCGCTGATCTTAATTGCAGATACACAAATTAAGTAGAAGCTGTGAAAGAGAACGTAATCTTTAATGTCCGAAAGGAGCGAAAACCTTTATCATCATAGAGATCATCAAAAGCGTTAATACCTTTTTTAAGACCAAGTGGGTTCAGTGAAAGGTTGTGCACCTCTTAAAAGATTGTAATTATGCCATAACGGAGTAGAAGAACAGAATTTAAAAGGGTCTCAAATGAGTCTTTCTACATTTGACCAGACTTTGAGAGATTGTGCAACAATAGATCCAAATTTCAGATAGAAATTTTCAGAACCAATATCTGTAAATAACAGATCTTGTAAACGATGTGGCCTCACAAGGATAGATTCAATAGCCCTTCATGGGGTTTTGGATTCTGTATCAATCCAAGATCGCAAAGCTCTTAACTGAAAGGACATGAAGTACAATTAATAATTTTGTACAGCAAAACCACCCAAGTATTTAGGCAATTATAATGTTGTTAGCTTGATTCTAGGCTGCTTATTGTTCCATAAAAATTTGGACACCATACAATCAATTTCAGCAAAATATTTCAGAGGAGCAGGGAGTGGTAGCATAAAGAACAGGAAGTTCAACCGTGGTAATACATTCATCTTGAATGTTGCAATTCTCCCTTGCAAAGAAACTTTAAGTCCATTCCACCTTTCAAAGTCATGTTTAATCTTACTTAGTGTACTTATAAAATTTTCTCTAGCTGATTTGTAAATGTCAGGATAGACATCAATGCTAAGGTAAATTTTATATTTTTATACCTGACATACTGTTGAAAACATTACCTTCTTTCATTACAAGGTGGAGTGAGATGTCTAATTTCCCCAAAAACAAGAGGATGTCATCAGCACAAAGTGAAATAAAATTGTTATGACCTTTAATGTTGATTGGATGTATTGAGGACTTTGCAACATTGAGATGAACACCGTACCAAAACCAAAGCATTCACTGACAGCCCACATATAACTCCACTCAAGCCTATCAAAGGCTTTCTCCGCATCCAAAGAAAATACTGCACAGGGACTAGAAAGTGTAGGTGCAGGAGCCAGAATGTGAAATAATCTTCGAAATCTTGAACATTGTAGTGGGTCCTTACCCCTTTTCAACAAGAGGGATATTAGTGCAGTTCTCTGATCCCTGTGAAAGCTCCCGGACTGAATAGCAAAACTAAAGGAATCCAGTATAAGGTTTCCTACCAAATCCCAAAGCTCAAGATATAACTCTTGTGGCAAGCCATCTAGGCCTGGTGATTTTCCCTTCTGGAGGCCTTTTATAGCTTTATGTAGTTCTTCTAATTCTAAGGGGGCATCAAGGAGATCCCTATCCAAATGTGAAATAACTTGAAGCTGTAAATCATCAAGGAATGTTTTACATTAAACTGCATAAAAAGCTATCTCAAGTTTGCATAAAATGCTTTGAACACCTTATGAATACCTGGAGAATCAGTGACTAGTTGATTGTCCGGATTTGTAACTCCATTGATGTAAGCCTTGGTTTCACATTCTTTTAATCTGAGAACTAGTAAATGACTAGGTCGCTATGCATCGAGATAGTATTTATGTCTTGTTCTATGTAAGATGAATTCAGCTTTAGCAATTGATAGAAGTTTATGCTCTTGCTTTAAAGACCTTAGACAGACCATTTGATCCTCAGAGAAACACTATTTTTGCAGAATTTCCAATGATTTAATATTATTTTCTAAATCATTAAGGCACTGCTCTTGAGATTTTCAAATAGCAGAGGAAAATGATATACAAAAACCCCTAATAAAGCACTTTGTTGCCTCCCACAGAATTTGAGCATTACAACTGTGAGGTCTTTTAGTGGATATAAAAACCTGCAATTCTGCATTGAGTAGACTGAGAAACTCTGAATTGGTCAAAAGTGAGCTGTTGAACCGCCATCATTCCAGGAAGGAGAAAACTGCAGAACACTGCTGAGTGATCAGACAGCAAGATACACAAAATTGTAATAGAAACCTCCATTGAAACAAGGGAAGGACTGACAAAAGTATAATCAATCCTAGAATAAGACTTATGTCTATGTGAATAAAATGTGTATTCTGCAACTGTATTGTTTTTAAACCACCATAGGTTGATAATATCAAGGTCTTCAATAAATTAGTTAGGGGAATTATCCAGGATTTATCAAGCTTAGGATCCATTACTGCATTAAAATCACCACCAACCCAACAAATGGGAATCAGATATGTCTAACATGGTATTGCGAAGCCCATTTAAGAATCCTCTATCTGATACATTGGGGCAATAGACAGAGGCTAACACTAGCTGAATTGTACCCAGTCTAACTTTTATAAAAGCAAACCTACCTTCTTGATCATTCCCCATATAATTGAGTCAAGTCAAGTTTTTTTGTATAGCGCTTTTTACAACAATGTTGTCACAAAGCAGCTTTACAGGAATTTTAAAGCATGAAAAACATGAAGTCACAACACTTTATCCTTTGTGAGCAAGCCAGAGGCAACAGTGGCAAGGAAAAACTCCATTAACTGGAGGAAGAAACCTTGGGAGGAACCAGACTCACAAGGGGAGACCCATCCTCCTCTAGTCGAACAGTATTTACAGTTTATAAACTAAAGCTGAGTCTAAAGGTAAAAGCTTTAGAGGCTGTACAGGTGCTACATCAGGTGGGTGATACAGTGATGCAGTCAAGGTGGAGCAAATGGCACAAATGGAGAGGAGAGCTGGTTGGTGCTGGGTGACAGGGGGGCCCTGGTGGTCAGTCCTTTACAGTATTCGGCGGGACAGGTGGGCGGTTATTACCTCACAGAGGGAAAAAAGACAGAGTTAGTTCTGGTTTAGGTTAGTACAGAGACAAAGTTAGTTCTGGTTTGGGTTAGTACAGAGACAGAGTTAGTTCTGGTTTGGGTTAGTACAGAGGATGAGGAGAGTTTAGAGTGTAGCTGGTGACTCTGACAGATCTGATTATAAACAGAATGAACTAAAAGGAGACAAGCTGCACAGGTGCTACATCTGGAGGATACAGTAATGCAGTCGAGGTGTAGCAGGAAGAGGAGAGCTGGTCGGTGCCAGGTGACGAGGAGGCACTGATAGTCGGACCTCCAACAGTATTCGGCGGGACAGGTGGGCGGTTATTACCTCAGAGAGAGAGAGAGAGAGAGAGAGAGAGAGAGAGAGAGAGAGAAGAGAAAAACAAAGTTAGTTCTGGTTTGGGTTAGTACAGAGGAGTCGAGGTGTAGCAGAAAGAGCTAGTTGGTGCCAGCTGACGAGGAGGCCCTGACAGTCGGACCTCCAACAGCATTCGACGGGACAGGTGGGCGGTTATTACCTCAGAGAGAGAGAGAAAAACAGAGTTAGTTCTGGTTTGGGTTAGTATAGAGGATATGGAGTGTTTAGAGTGCAGCTGGTGACTCTGACAGATCTGATTATAAACAAAATGAACTAAAAAGGAGAGAAGCTGCACACGTGCTACATCTGCATGATACAGTAATGCAATCGAGGTGCAGGCAGATGACATAGATAAAGAGGTTACAAGGTAACAAGGGGGTACTGGTGGTCAGTCCTCCAACAGTATTCGGCAGGACAGGTGGGCTGTTATTACCTCAGAAAGAAGGAGAAAGAAAAACAAGGTTAGTTCTGGTTTGGAGTAATACAGTGGATGAGAAGCATAGCTCAGTCACCAAAAGCTAAACTGAACAAGTACGTTTTAAGTCTGGACTTAAATATTGAGACTGTGTCAGAGTCCCGAACATTAACTGGAAGATTATTCCACAGTTTGGGAGCTTTGTAGGAAAAAGCTCTTCCCCCCATTGTAGTCTTCTGAATTTTAGGAACTAATAGAAAACCAGCATCCTGTGGTCTGAGTGAACGTGGCGGTTCATAATAGGAAATTAGATCTTGCAGGTACTCCGGTGAGAGACCATGCAGGGTTTTATACGTCAATAAAAGGATTTTATAGTCGATACGGAATTTAACAGGAAGCCAGTGTAGCGCTGATAAAACTGGACTGATGTAATCGAATTTCCTGGTTTTGGTTAGTACTCTAGCTGCAGCGTTCTGAACTAACTGAAGTTTATTCAGGTTTCTGCTGGAGCATCCTGACAATAATGCATTACAGTAATCTAGCCTTGAGGTTCTAAAGGCATGTATCAGCTTTTCAGCATCAGACATAGATAACGCATTTCTTAACTTTTGTAGCCAGCAGGCTTAATAGTGAGAGAGGGACTTTTATTTTGAAGGCAGCGCCTGGGGGCGGCCATTTTGGGGGGGTATTTTAGTCCCGCGATAGCTCACCAAAGTATCGTTTGGTCTCGTTTGGGTTCTGCCGGTCTCCGCGTACAACAGGTAGTTTCTTTCTTATCAAGTTAATATGTAACAATTGTTTCTGTGCTTTATACTACGTGTTTTTGTAGATCATTAACGAGAGTAGCAAGTGGCAGCACGGGCCGTGAAAGGTGAAGGCTCCATCCATAGAAGGATTGTTTTGGATGGATCAAGTGGTGTCAGTGGTTGATCCAGCGGCCGGAATCTGTAAGTTTGAACAATGTGTGTTGGAGTGTCTGAGTGATTAGTAGCATGAAGACACCATGCGGTTGTTGTGATCTAAGGCTCTTTTGTTACGGTACGTTTTATTATAGTCTGAGATCGATTTGGATGCTTGGTGGGAGCTGAGGTTCTCAGGGGTACATGTGTTAATACGTCGCTGTACAGGTACGAGCTGGCCTATTTTAAAGGGATGCGGTGTTGAAACTAGGCTCATTTTAGTAACCTTGTACCTACGTTGTCTTACAGGGCGCAGGTGCCTGTGGGATAATAGCCACTGTTTTTTTTTTATTTATGTACATTGATTTTATTATTTTTATTCTGGATTACTGGAAGGTTGAGCATCCCTTGTAGTAGATGCTCAAAGGATTTTTTTATCACATTGGGTGCCTAAATTATATGTGTAGCCATTTTAAAACGAATTCCCTCATGACTGACTAGTGTGGCCTCCGATCACATTCTAGGTGGTCTCAGTTCACCTTGGCAGATAGTATATGCCATTGGGTTTTTTTGGATATATTTTGGTTGAGAATAACTTATTGATTGATTGATTTAGAGTTGATTTGTTTTCTTTTTTTTATATATTTGGTTTATAATTTTCTTGGGCGTGTAAAGATTTATTTATTTATTTATTTATTAATTATAGTAATCTCATTTGTGTGTGTGTATAGGATTTGGTGTGGGGTGGCAAAGTCTGAGGCCAATGGTTGTGTTTTCTGTCTCTTTTGAGACCCTAGAGTCACCTGTGTGTGCCACAGTCTTCTGGTTGGGGAACGGCTACCTGGTTGTGGTAATGGCATGATTGGATGCTGTTTGTTAGCCAAATACTGAAGTTTGTTATTTTTTTTTTTTATTGTATTTGTGATTTGGAATTAAAGAACAAATTGTATTTTTAACTGCGTTTTAGGTTCTGTCTTAAAATATAAAAATAAAATCTTTCTACTGCATCAGTCTCATCAGAACTGTGTGTGTCCTTAATTTGGGGAATTTTAAGAGGTATCACAGTAGCACGTTTGATTTTAGAGATTTCTATTGTGTAACCACTTGATTAGGGCCACACTTTGAAATGTTTCGCAGGTGAAGAAACGCTGTTCTTGTAATATTACCTATGTGTTGATTAAACGTCAGATCTGAGTCAATTGTTACACCAAGATTTTTGGCTACTGAACCAGGAACTACAGAGAAGTCTGAACATTTAGGCCGAGGAGGAGAACTTCCGTTTTATCAGGGTTTAAAAGGAGGAAGTTCTGCAGCATCCAAAGTCTAATATCTCTTACACAATCTTCTATCTTATTTAATCTGGATTTATCATCTGGTTTGGCTGATATGTACAGCTGTGTGCCATCAGCATAACAATGGAAACTAATTCCATGTCTATTTATAACTGAGCCTAATGGTAACATATATCATTTAAATAGTAGAGGATCTAAAACAGAACCTTGTGGAACTCCATATTTCACTTTTTGTATAATTAGATGATACATTGTTTATCTTTACAAACTGGAAACGATCACTAAGGTAAGATGTGAACCAGGATAACGCTGTTCCTGTGATTCCAACCATATTTATCTATAGTGTCAAAAGCTGCACTTAGATCGAGTAACAACAGCAGAGATACGTGGCCCTGATCAGAGGCAAGATCATTTGTTATCTTAACTAAAGCTGTCGTTGTGCTGCGGTGTGGCCTAAAACCCGATTGGAATTTTTCATATGTTGTTCTTATGTAAATATAAACAGTTGTTGAGCTACATCCTTTTCTAAAATCTTAGAGATAAATGGTAAGTTGGAAATCGGTCTGTAACTGGACAGTTCTCTGTGGTCAAGATTTGGTTTCTTTATCAAGGGTTTTATCACAGCTAGTTTAAAAGACTTAGGTACATGACCCAGACTAAGAGAAGAGTTGATGATAGGTTTAATTATAGTCGGTGGGTATTTGAGGTTCAGTTCCTGCCTGGTTTTTGGTAAGTTTTGCGATGGTGCTTAATAAAACTCTAGCATTGTTTTTGTTGTGTTCAATAAGAGAGGACAGGTATGCTGAGCATGTGTTGATAAGTGCCTTTCTATACCTGCTAAGGCTGTCTTCCCAAGCAGAGTGAAATACCTCCAGCTTAGTTAATCACCATTTGCGCTCTAATTTTCGTACTGTCTGTCTTAAGGTGCATATTTCATTGTTGTACCACGGAGCAAGCTTTTTCTGTTGCATCCTTTTAGCTTTTATGGGTGCAACATTGTCTAAAGTTAATCGGAGCATATTTTCTATGCAGTCAGTTAGTCTGTCTAGCTCTGTTGGGTCTGAAGGAGAAGCTATAGTTGATAAATCTGGAAGAATTTCAGTGCTGAGATGTATTTGGCATTATTGAACGTTTCATGCAATAACGGGGTGATGTACATACATTTTCACTAAGACTCAATTCATATGAAATTAGGTAGTTATCTGAAACTACTGAAGTCTGTAGAAGAACAGTAAGATTATGTATATCAACACCTAATGTCAACTATATCTAGTGTGATTACAGCAATGTGTAGGCCCTATTACATTCTGAGTGAGACCTACAGAGTCTAAGATGAGTTTTCAAAGTGAATATTAAAATCTCCTGCAATTATTAGTTTCTCAGTGCTCACTGCTAGATCTGTAACAGTCACTGAATTATTTTAAGAACTCATAGTAAGGTCCTGGTGGTCTATAAATACTGACTAGAGTGAGTACACTTCTGTTAGTGGTTGAATTGGTGATGTTTATGTAAAGACATTCAAAAGAACAGAAGGTGAGACTGTGTTTCTTAGTGATGTCTAATAAATTTTTAAGAATGACACACATGCGCCCTCCTTTACCGGACAGTCTGGGGTTGTTTACATAATTATAACCTATAGGAGTGGCTTCATTAATGCCAAATATTCCTCAGGTTTAACCCGTGTTTCTACGAGACATAATACATCAAATTTTTGATACGTTATTGTATCATTTACAATAAGAGCCTTAGAGTTAAGGGATCTTATGTTGAACAAACCAAACTTTACTTCAGAGATGCTGCAGCTAGATACTGTGTCTGATATTTTTATATTAATTAGGTTATCTGGACAAGCTGTTTGAGAGTTCGCGTTTAATTCGGGGCAATGACAGTCTCAATATAAACAGATATATTGAGACAGTGTCATTGCCCCGAATTAAACACGAATTCTCAAACAGCTTGGTAACAACTCTTTGTCGGCAATGGATACAGTCTCAATATTACTATATCTAGGTAATGACTGTTTATCGTCGCTACTTACGTGGCCTACGTTGTGCAATCAGCGGACAGCCCTCTCGATGTTCCGTGAGAGGACGAACGCTCTGCGATGGCTGGGGTGCAGGCCATCCCCCCAGTACAGCGTTGGCTGCTCTCAGAACGAAGCCCAGTTGTCCACGTAGCCGAGACCGTTGATAGCACATCAACCGCTCCGATCCTCTCCTGTAGGTGGGCAGGGGGCCAGAGATGACGATCCTGGCATCGGTCGCCTTCCTCGCGGTGTCCAGCAGCGAACGGTAGTGCTCCTTCAGGACCTCGCTACGCCGGGCAGAGATGTCGTTGGTCCCGACGTGGATGACCACGGTCTCAAAGGCGTTTTGTCTGAGGGCCGAGGGTAGACGCCTGGCGATGTCTAGGACACGAGCTCCTGGAAAACATGACACACTATAATCAATGGACATATAATCAATGGACAATGGTAGTCTCTTTTCAACTAATATAGCAACACCTTTAGTTTTATTAAGGACAGACGAGGATATAGCAACCTTTAGTATTTAGTATAAATAGTACTTATTTTGAAAGCGAAAGACATCACAATGCTTCAAATGTGTCTCCTGTATTAGAGCTAGAGAGATGGATTTTCGATGCAAATATTCTAAAACTCTTGTTTGTTTTACTGCTGAATTAAGCCCGTTAACATTAAGTGATAGTACATTCAAGGGTAATGTTACTATTTCTAACAGTTTATAGAGTATATGTCAGTTTGTAAAAGAAGAATGCATGATAAAACCAAATTATAAGGCAGGGACAATTCTTCCAAGCAAAGTGTAAGATGGAAAAGTGACAGTGATGCACCCACAATAACACAGTTGCCGTAGTTTACAAGATTTTGGAGCCTGTTGCTATAGGGAATAAAGAAACTAACTAAAAACAGACCGCACAGACATTGATTCTATAGGTCTGTAAGAAACAAAAATATTTACCGATCCATGGCATGTCCGCTGCTCACAGTAGTCGAGATCAACCCACACAACCCACCAAAAAAGTAACTGGTAACTGGTCTTGCTTCCATTTTTAACCAACATGTATTCAAACAGCACAAATGTGCTTTTATAATTCGCCCTTGCCAAAGTAGTAAAAGATGTTAGTTAATTAACTTTCATCCATATCTCCTACACGACTATCAGCAGCTGCTTGTGGTTCCATTGCACATGACTCGGTTTCAACTGGGTTTCCCGTCGAGGTAGTGACTGAACAAAGTCCTCCGCTTTTTGAGGGCTGTCAAACATCATTTTTCCACTGTGCTGTAGCTTGATCGTTGCAGGATAGCGGAGAAAAGGTTATAGACCTATAGCGACCATTATCTTCAAGACTGGATTAAAGCTCTTTCTTTTTGCCGTTGTTGCTGGACTGAAATCAGGGAAAAACAGCAGAGTGTTTTGCGCGTGCTTCACTGGATGTGCCTTTCGAGCTCCATTGAGAATGGCCAATCTATCTTGCCATCTTAGGACTTTGAAAATTAGGGTACGTGGCCGACCAGTGTCATTCTCTCTACCATTGTATACACGGTGTGCACGGTCAATCTCAAAGTCCCGTCCTTTCAGAATCAGAAATACTTTATTGATCCCAGGGGGAAATTGCAGTTTTTACAGTAGCAGCAGCCAGTTATGTAGAAGAATAAACACTCTAATAATAATTTACAACATAAAAGAAATTTGTAATATGTACACATATATAAGGCTTATAATACAATAGAAGAATAAAATGTAAAGTGACTGTGGCTATAATAATAAGTACAGATATACTGTATACAGCAGTAAGAGTTTAGAAGTAAGATTTGAGTTGTTGCCCACATAATTAAATTATAGTTCTATTGTTATTACTGTACATGTGAAAGGTATCGTACGTTAAGAGAGGAGTTATAAAGTCGGATAGCCGCTGGTAGGAATGACCTCCTGTGGCGTTCTGTAGTGCATTTTGGCTGAAAGAGTCTTGCACTGAATGTGCTCCTGCGTCTCATCACTGTGTGGTAAAGAGGGTGGGAGCCATTATCCATGATGGCCTGCAGCTTAGACAGCATCCTCCTCTCAGACACTGCCGTCAGCAAGTCCAGCTCCAAACCCACAACATCACTGGCTCTGCAGATCAGTTTATTAAGTCTGTTGGTATCTACCACCCTCAGCCTGCTTCCCCAGCATGCAACAGTGTATAGGATGGCACTGGCAACTACAGACTCATAAAAGATCCTCAGCATAGTCCTGCAGATGTTGAAGGACCTCAGACGCCTCCTAAAATAGAGACGACTTTGGCCCTTCTTGTAGAGGGCGTCAGTGATCTTAGCCCTGTCCAGTTTATTGTCAGTGTGCACGCCCAGATATTTATAGTCCTCCACAGTGTCCACACTGACCCCCCTGATGGAAACAGGGGTCACCTGCGTTTTGTCCCTCTTCAGGTCCACCACCAGCTCCTTTGTCTTTGTCACGTTGAGCTGTAGATGATTCACCTCACACCACGCAACAAAGTCGTTCACCGTCACCCTGTACTCATCCTCATCACCCCTGCTGATACATCCAACTAGTGCAGAGTCATCAGAGAAATTCTGAAGGTGGCAGGTCCTGCTATTGGCATCACGTTTAGCTTGTCACCCAGAAGAGCAGGCTGAATGGTGTTAAATGCACTGGAGACGTCAAAAAACATGACCCTCACAGTGCTGCCTGGCTTATCCAGGTGAGCGTAGACTCGGTTCAGCAGGTAGATGATGGCATCTTCCACTCCCACATGAGGCTGGTAGGCGAACTGGAGGGGGTCTAGAAGTTGGCTGGACCATGGGCCGGAGCTGATCCAGGACAAGTCTCTCCATGGTCTTCATGATGTGGGACCACAGTGCCACTGGCCTGTAGTCCTTGATGTCACTGGGCCGCCGAGTCTTTGGCACAGGAACAATGCAGGACGTCTTCCACATAAAAGGGATCCTCTGGAGACTCAGGCTCATGTTGAAGACATGCTGCAGGACTCCTCAAAGCACAGGCTATAAGCACCCTGGGGGGGACACCATCAGGGCCTGCACCCTGGTTCGTGTGGAGTCTCTGTAGCTGTCTTCTCACCTGGTCAGCTGTGAGGTTCACTGTAGAGGTGACTGGTGGGGGAGGAGAGGAGGTGTGAAGTGGACTATCACAGGAGGGTGGGAAGCTATCAGGAGGGGGAGGGAGTGGAGTGGGCTGTTGAGGCCTGGCAGCAGAGGAGTCAGAGAGGAGGAGGTCAGGGCTTGCAGTGTCAAATCTGTTAAAAAACAAATTCGTTGGCCCTGTCCACACTGCCCTCTACTCCCCTGTTGTTGCTGGACCTGAAGCCAGTGATGGTCCTCATACCACTCCAAACATCCCTCATGTTGTTCTGCTGGAGTTTCAACTCATGCTTCCTCCTATATCTGTTCTTAGCCTCCCTGATGGTTCTCTTCAGTTCTCTCTGAATCGTTCTCACCTCCTCCCGGTCTCCAGCTCTGAAAGCCCTCTTCTTCTTCTTGAGGAGAGCTTTAATGTCTTTTGTTACCCACGGCTTGTTGTTTGGGTAACATTTAACAGTCGTGGTTGGGACAGTGGAGTCCACACAGAAATTGATGTAGTCTGTGATGCACTCTGTGAGCCTGTCAGTGTCCTCTCCATGAGGCTCATAGAGTGCTGTCCAGTCTGTAGTCTCAAAGCAGTCCTGCAGCACTTCAGAAGTCTCCTCTGACCATCTCCTCACTGTCCTCGTGGTCACAGGCTGACTCTTCACCTGAGGCACATACTTTGAGCTAAGGCTGACCAAGTTATGGAGGAACTTATGGAGGGGGGGAGGAGGAGCAGCTGTATGCATCCTTAACATTAGCATACAGCAGGTCCAGTGTTCTCTCCTCTCTGGTGGGACAGTCCACATACTGAGTGAAGTTTGGTAGTCCTGGCCATAGTGACGTGGTTGAAGTCACCTGATATGGCAATGAAGGCAGTCGGGTGTTGAGTTTGGGGACGCGCTATGGTGGAGTAAATGACATGACACGCCAATGTCGGGTTGGCAGAGGGGGGGGGTATAAACAGCCACGACAACAACATGGGAAAACTCCCGCGGGAAATAATATGGCCTGAGTCCAACAGCCAACAGCTCAATGTCCGGACAACAGATATGCTCCCTGATGCCAGTAAGGCCAACCACCCTTATGTTGTTGCTTTGCCTTCTAGCCTCCAAATCTGTCATCTTGTCAGTGAGTTTATCCATATACCTTCTCAACTCTGCAATCGCACGTCTATCTTCCCTTGCTGTGGCCTGAATGGAGTCTACTCTGTTTTGTTTAGCTCCTTTAGCCTGTAGCTCAAGTTCAGAGCTCAAGATTTGGATAGCATCATTAGTTTTCTGCAAACTCACATGAATGTCACGTAAACCAGGGGTTAAAACCGAGTCCACAGCCTCTCTAACTGCTGCAGTGATGGCAGAATCGAGCATAGCTTGTTGCTCTTTAAGAGCTAACCTAATGCCTTCAGCAATGGCAGCGTCTAGCTCTTCGTAACAAGGCAGTGAGTGAAGCAAGTCCAGTATTTGTCAGGATGTGAGCAGAGCTCAAAACATTGCGTGCATTACCGCAGAGAGGTCATGTGATCCATCTCCTTCTTCCATTATTGATATGAAGCGCAGATCAACTTTAAAGAAGTTAACATGCTCTATGTTTCTTTCATAAGTCTGAGTGTCCAGAAAAGCATATAGAAGAATTTCAAATAACTGTCGACGTATATATGTGCAATTCATATCTTGCACTACTATTATAAGTTGCTTCATTTGTCATTTCATTTATCCATTTAGACTCCCTTTCATTTGATGTTACTTTCCTCTTTGAGTGTTTCCAGGACTTCCTTTGTCATCCAATTGCTCTTTCTTTCTGCCCTCCTAAAGTCGGTCTTCATGCAAACACGTATCTTTCTTTGCACTAGGGGTGGGAGGATCGATCCAAATATTCATATTTTCGATATCAACATTAATATTGGTATTGGATCGATAATAGCGTAATGGGAGGTCTTGCAGGAACATGGTTTAACAATTATTTAACCTTAGGCACTTTATAAATGTCTGTCTCATATGTTTACAGATGCTTATTATTCATCTGGCAATCGGGTGAAATGTTGCAGATTTCCATCTGGATTGCATCCTTTTATTTATGAAATAGGAGAAGGCAATGACTGCAGGCTACAAAGAGATTCAACAAAAAAGTTTTTTTATTGGTATTCTTATTGTTAGCCAATTAGGTAGCTTGGTAAGCATTTTTTGTTTTTGACTACAGTTATTTAGTACCTTAGTGGACTCCCACACAAAAAAGAAGGCTCTGGTACTGGGCTTGCATTATGGACTTTGCTATTGCCTGTACAAGAGTTGTTGTGCTTTCCTCTTGGGGGACATCAGTGACAGGGTGGCGATATGTGACTTCAGAGCAGGTTGTTCATGTGTTTTACTCGAATTAGTGAATACTTGTCTTTAACACTTAGCAAATTATGCAAAGCAATCACACACTAGTGACTCTTTTAAATGTAATGTGTACATATACTTTGACTACATGACTTCATTTGCTCTCACTGTTGCTCTCTTAGCTTTCCTCTGATTGAATCACGGACACAAGGCGTTCTTTGGATACAGGCATTTACTTGCATATCCATGCCATTGAGTATGCAGAGAGAACTAAACAGATAAAAGATACAAATCCCAAAATAGGCCAATTGCAATACATTATCACAGAGAATAATCCTTAACATATATCACAAATGAAAATACAACTTGTACATCTCATTATAAACAGTTAAACTTTGCGGGACATTTGCAGGACATTTGCTGAAACATAAGTAAGCATAAGGCATGAACTAGGTATGCTAACATATGCTCTTTTATATTAATTAACAAACTTTTATCTAAAAGTTTTATCTTTTTATCAAATTGTAGATATACCATAAATTAATATGAACAGTGTTAAAATTACCAGGCAATTCTGACAGCAGCTACACATTGTGTGCATGTTTGCTGGGCCGTGACCTCACATACATGGTTCAGCAAAATCAGTAACTTAGTTTGCAGAGTGTTATTTAAAATTGCTCTCAAAACTCTTTCTTTTTTTTAGTGGGGTTTTTTTTTTGTGGAATGTGGAATGTTGATACATACACTTCAAGCAACATTGCTCAGGACTAGCAGCCTGAGGAAGGTCACTGGTTCGATCCCCTGTACCAACAGGACACGCCTGAAGAAATCAGCTAAGAAAGATACCAAACCCCCAATTGCCCCAAAGTTTTTATATTATTTTTTAGACCATAAATAATCAGAAAATTGTATTAGTATCTTGTAATATAAAAGTACAATGATCTTCAGTTTCTGGAAAAAAATGAAATGCGCTAACATATCGTCACTGTCCAGTGAAAAACAAGCAACTCTAAAATGGCAACTTTACAGTAGAGGCTAAAAACGGTCTTTACTTTTAATGTAAGTCAATGGAAACAGAACATTTTGGAACAAATTTTGGAGCACTTCTACTGGTCCGTTCCTTATGAAATTTTCACATCTTGTAAACAGCAAGTGTCACATTAAAACGATGTAGACAAATAAAAAGTGACAAAAATGGAGATACATGTTTTTATTGGACATCAACGATATATTAAATACATATATTACATAAACGCTATACTATACATGAGCATAGGTACATCTAACTTAAAGATTTTTTATAAAGTGGAAACATTTACCAGGTAACTGATTGTAATTTAAAGACAACAAAAACAGACTGAACCGACTAGCCTTCTTGAGAGAACACTTTATTCCTCAGCTTTATTCCTATCATGAGGGGTCCTGATGACCCTATTTAGCAGGTTATAATTATTACATATACAGTATATCACAAAAGTGAGTATACCCCTCATATTGCTACAAATCTTTTCATAAGACATCACTATAGAAATGAAAATTGGATATAACTTGGAGTAGTCAGTGTACAGCTTGTGTAGCAGTATATATTTTATCTTCTGAAAATAACTCAAAACACAGCCATTAATGTCTAAATAGCTGGTAGAATACTAAATAGAGTACAACTCACAAGGAGCACTTGTGGGGCATCCTCAAGCGGAAGGTGGATGAGTGCAAGGTGTCTAACATTCACCAGGTCCATGTTTCATCATGAATGAATGGAAGAGGATTTCAGTTGCAACCTATTTGGACAGTGATGGCTTGTTTCTTTTCAGAAGACAGTAAATCTATACTGCTATACAAGCTGTACACTGACTACTCTAAGTTATATCCAAGTTTTATTTCTAGTGTTGTCCCATGTAATATTGAATGAAAATTTGCTGATTTTTAGAGACTTCAGATTCCTATCACATAAAACAATTTAAAATTGCTATCATTTTGAAGAGGCACAGACACATAATGGATTTGGAGTCTCTGCAATGAAATAAAGAAAAAAATAAAGTTATCAGATTACATGTACATTATAAAATCAACATTCAAATGCAAACTCATCATCTTTCAGCAAAATGTATCATTTTAATGATAAAAATAACAATGTTTTATGATAAGAAAACACATGAATCATAGAAATTTTAAAGTACTTTTTTATTTGGGAGGAAGTTGATGTGCTAGGAGGGAATCCTAAAAAGAATGTGTAAAGAGAGTGAAGTTTATGTGATCTTTTCGTCCTTGTCTTGCCTATTTTTGTATCTCTTGGTTTTAACATGGACTGTTCTTGTGACCATCCTCTTGGAATCCCCCTTTGATATTCACAAATCTTCTCTTTTAATATCTGCAAGCATTTGCATTTCTTCAGTTGCCATTTGTTCACTCCTAATACTTAACCTAAATTACAAATGGCAGATATTAAAAATGTACAGTCGGCAATTGGGACGCGAGGCCAAGTATTAGGACAACACCAACAACTGCTCGACTCCCTAATTTACTCAGTGGAAATGTTGCTCAGCATCAAGATGAGCAACATCACCAGTTAACCCATGAGTTAACCCATTAACAACATGAGTCAAATCTCTGCTTAATTACAACATCTGAGTATCAACAACCATTCTAATACACCCTCAGCTAGTTTTGCTACACAAACTACGGATATTAGTCCATCCTCTGTCAGTAAACCTTGAAAGAACCCCCAGTCAATGTAGGGGGAGTCTCCTTTATTGCTTTTTTTTTTCTTCCAGAATGATACAAACAAGGCTCGTATGTCCTTTTTGATACCTTGTCTAACCGCCAAGACTCCAAATTAAGCCACAGTTGTTTATACGGGGGTTCATCTTTATGTAGATAAATTTAAATTGGTTTTTGATCGTCCCAACAAAGACTGTTCTCTGGGGGAGAATCGTTCAGTAGTTCCACACGCAATTCAGTAGTTCAGTAGTTCAACATGCAATCCTTTCCCGTTTGATGGAGAATCAATGATATGTTAAATAGGAGAAAAGTGATTTTCATATTTACTCTATATCTTTTCTGGGGTTTGCAATTAGATAGGGTTGTCATGGATGACTATTTAACTACACCCAGTGAATTTCCTTTTCCACAAGTCACACACGCTAATAGGGAATTATTGGCCATTAAATTGGCATAGGAAGAATGGCAACATTAGTTGGAGTGTGCTAACCATCCTTTTTAGTGCTCATAGACCATAAAAATCTAGAATATCTTGGTTCAGGAAAACATCTTGTATGGTTAATCAACATCAGCCTTTTTTTGCTTCACAAAATCGTTATAAGCTCTTTATCACTTACCAGCACACATGTTTGTGCTTTATCTAGGTAGAAACCAGACCCATGGGGTTGCCATGGTAGCCAGATACTTGTGGATTCTGTGCAAGAACATGTGACAAAGATGAAAGATTCTGACTGTGTTGATGCTAGCTGTTTTCCTAATTTATATAAATATAAATTATCATTGTTTACTAATCCCAAAAGCCACATAAAATAAACAAAAGTTAAAAGAAAATTAAATAAAATGATTTCCATGCAAGTGTCACAGATGTGTTTGCTTGTGAATTCCAATGAATTGTTTTGAAATGTTTGTTTGCTCTGCATAGATGTGGTTACACCAGAGACTTTGCCTCTACTTTAAGTTGTAATGTTTTAAACATAAAACAACAAAAGTTAAAGATGGAGGCAGAAATAAAGATGTAGAAATAGGTTAACACAAGAACAAAAATTACCATTTCCTGTAGAATTTTGGATGTTATTTTCTTCAGGTATGTATAAATAACTACATTAAAATAAAACAATGAAAAACTAAGAAGAAAGTTGCAGGTAATCAATAGCCACACAGTACATGTGTGACACAGACCTACTCCAACCAACACACAGCTCATCACAGAATATTATATACAACAACGAATTATTGACATTTTTAAAGCTGTGGTGCTTGTTGTTGTGCTCGCATTGCCATACCTTTCACTCTCCTGAAGCTGTTCAAGCCAGTAGTGAGATGCTATGTATGATACCTTAAAGAGAACTGTTCATGCGACCTGACAAACACTTCACAGACAGCGTGATATTTGATATTTTTTAATTTGTAAAATCATGCAAGAATTAAAAGAAATGTTAAAAGATAGGAAAGGGAAAGGGATAGAAAGGGATAAAGGTAAGGTAGAAAACACTTGTTTCCATTGGCAAAAATGCACCAGTAAATTTCATAATTAGAAATCATCTAATGCTTGGCATGACTGCAATCAAAAATGTTGTAATTCAAATGCAAATTACATGAGACTATAACAGTTGTTATAAATGTGGACAGGCACTTCTGCACTTTCACTGAAAAGGTACCTACTTTTGCAACTATACTGTAAACCATAGTTTTAAGTTTCAAGTTTATTTGTCATTTGCACATCAGGTCAGGACATAACATGCATTGAAATGCTTGGGGTGAGGCTCAGATACAACTCTACAGCAGGGCAGCATTATATATGTACAACAGTGCAAACATACAATAAATAGACAATATTAAAGTAAAAATAAGCTAAAAATATACTTATAGTTATAACTGATATATATAAAGGACTATACAATACACAAGATATATACATAGGATATACAGGGGGACATCTGTGAAAAATTTTGCATAGGCAGGTTCTAAGTAGATATATCTATTTAAAGTGACTTAGTGATATTGTTCAAAGCAGCGATATCAGAATAAATAATATAAAGTGTAACAATGTAGCAGTGGTCGAGTGAATGGTATTGGGGTCTTTCAGCCTCACAGTTTGTTCAGGAGCCTGACAGCCTGTAGGTAGAAGCTGTTCAGTAGGCATGTTGTTTTGGCCTGGATGCTGCGGAATCTCCTGCCTGATGGCAGTATGGTGAACAGGCCGTGTGCTGGGTGACAGCTGTCTGACCTGATCTTCTGGATTTTCCTCAGGCAGCGAGACTGATAGATGTCCTGTAAGGCTGGTAGTTTGTTGCCTCCGATGTATTCTGCTGTCCTCACCACTCCTTTAAGGGCCTTGCGGTCGCAGGCAGTGCAGCTGCCGTACCAGACAGTGATGCAGCCCGTTAGGATGCTCTCTGTAGTACATCTATAGAAGCTGGTGAGGATATCAAGAGGCAGTCCAAACTTTTTGAGCCTGCGCAGGAAGAAGAGACGCTGATGGGCAGATCTCACAATCGAGTTAGTGTGGAGGGACCAGGTGAGGTCATCAGAGAGGTGAACGCCGAGGAACTTGACACTGCTGACTCTCTCCACTTCAGCCCCGTTGATGTAAAGGGGAGAGTGACCACCCTTCTGTTGCTTCCTGTAGTCCACAATCATCTCCTTCGTTTTGCTGATGTTTAGACGGAGATTGTTGTCGTGGCTCCACTCTGACAGAGCACTGACCTCGTCTCTATAGGCTGTTTCATCTCCATCTGTGATGAGGCCTAGGATGGTAGTGTCATCAGCGAATTTGAAGATGAGGTTGGAGGAGTGTTTGGCTACACATTCATTAGTGTACAGGGAATACAGTAGGGGGCTGAGTACACATCCCTGGGGGGCCCCCGTGCTCAGAGTCAGAGTGGAAGAGATGCTGTCACCCACCCTCACCACCTGCGGTTTGCTCGTCAGGAAGTCCAGTATCCAGTTGCAGAGATAAGAGTTCAAACCCAAGTCTTTGAGCTTCGGGATTAGTTTGGCTGGGATGATTGCGTTGAATGCTGAGCTGTAATCTATGAACAGCATTCTCACATACGTGTTCTTTCTGTCCAAGTGTGTGAGAGCAGTGTGTACAGTTAGTGCAATGGTGTCGTCTGTGGATCTGTTGGAGCGGTATGCAAACTGGTGAGTGTCCATGTTGGCAGGAAGCATAGAACAGATGTGAGCTTTGACCAGCCGCTCAAAGCACTTCATAGCTGTTGATGTCAGTGCAACAGGGCGGTAGTCATTCAGACAGGTGACAGAAGGTTTCTTGGGAACTGGAACAGTGATGGTTTCCTTAAAGCACGTAGGAACCACTGACAGTCTTAGGGGGAGGTTAAAGATGTCTGTGAAAACCTCAGCCAGCTGGTTGGCACATGCTTTAAGTACACAACTGTGTAACTGTGTTAGGACCTGGTGCCTTGCGTGGGATAACTGCCCTGAAGGATTTCACCACCTCAGACAGAGAGATGGTCAGTGTGCAGCTCTCCTGATGTATTGGGAGATTTTCAGCAGGGGAGGTGTTGTTTGCCTCAAAGCGAGCATAATGTGCATTAAGCTCATCTGCAAGTGAGGAGGGTGACCCCCTTTCAAACCTCATACCTCCTTTATAATCACTGATGGTGCGCAGTCCACTCCACATACGTCTGAGATCAGAGCAGAGGAAGTTGGATTCAACTCTGTCCCTGTAGTTCCGTTTGGCTAGCCTGATGGTCCTCTGAAGGTCATATCTGGCCTTCTTGTAGCTAGCCAGATCACCAGAGTTGTAGGCAGAGGTTCGAGCTCTTAGTTTGGCACGAACCTCAGTGTTGATCAAGGGTTTCTGATTGGGAAATGTTCTGACATTGATTTTTGGCACAATGTCATCAGTGCATTTACTGATGTAACTTGTGATGGAGTCAGTGTATTCATGTCACTGCCAGCTGCATCATGAAACATCTTCCAGTCTGTGGATTCAAAGCAGTCTTGTAGTGTGAAGATGACCTCCTCACTCCATTAATAGACTGATCTGAGAACTGTTTTTTCCTGTTTAAGTTGTTGTTTTTAAGCAGGCAAGAGAAGAATGGAGGTGTGATCAGCTTTGCCAAAGGCAGGGCGGGGGAGGGGTTTGTAACTGTCATTAAGTGCTGTATAGCAGTGGTCAAGAGTCTGTTCTCCTCGGGTTGGAAATTTAATGTGCTGATAGTATTTGGGCAGAACCTTCTTCAGGTTTGCCCTGTTAAAATCCCCAACCACAATAAAAGCAGCCTCTGGATCAGTGTTCTCATGTCTATTGATGAGCTCATACAGAACTTCCAATGCACGTGACTTATCAGCCTGAGGTGGGATGTAGACTGTAGTGAGGATGACTGAGCTGAAGTCTCTGGGCAAAAAAAAAGGTCGAACTTTGACCATTAAGAGTTCAATGTCTGGAGAGCAGTGACTGGCTAGAACTGCTAAATCTGTCCCCCATCGAGAGTTCACCATAACACACACCCCGCCGCCTCTGCCCTTACCAGAGTCCAGAGTTTTGTCCTGCCGGTAGATGGAGAAGCCGGCCGGTGTGATGCCGTTGTTGGGTATAGCGGCAGATAGCCACGTCTTTGTGAGCGCTAAAACGCAGCAGCTCTCGATGTCGCAGTGAAACTTGATCCGCGCGTTCAGTTCGTCTATTTTGTTCTCCAGCGATTGAACATTTGCGAGCAGAATACTGGGAAGCGGAGGGTTGAAGTACCGTTTTCTTGTCCTGCATAGCGCACCGGCACGTCTGCCCCTCATAGTAGGTAATTTATAGGTGCTAGTTATATACAGTACTTTTAGCCCACTTTTTTGTTCATAAACTTATAATAATACCACAAGCAAATATATACATATGCTGTTAGTTTACTAGTTTATCTATTTTATTTTATGCAAGTATGAGTTTTATTTTGTACTGCAACTATATAGCCAAACTGTTTACTTGTTATATACTGAGACAGCCGCCTGGAGGCCAAGCCACACTGGCCCAGGGATACAAAGACACATGAGAGTAACAAAAAGCTCTTTGTTTACATATTAGTGACAAAAAATTGGCCTTCAGATGTCCCTGGTCGGAGGAGCACCTTACACGTGTGTGGGAATGGTCGTGGCAGCTTCCACCGGAAGTTAATAAAGTTTAAGTATATTTGTCTTGTCATATTTTAGCTTAAACACTAAAAATACTATAGTATATTTTTCGATTAACCATTAAAAACACATTAAAATTTATTTGTAATAATACCACTGTGTTCTTTAATCACATACATAGTGGTGTACTCCCGGGATGTTATTAGTATACTCACAATGTTACGGCCTGGTCATAACAGAAAATAAGAGTGGGTTCTCTCCCTTGACCTCTGCCAGACCAAACACTGTTTAAAACCAGAAAACTGCAAGTTTATTTTCCAAAAATGGTTAATAGCAAGATGGGACACTGTCTTCAGGGATGGGCAAATGACAAAATAACAAACAAAACAACTAGCTTACCAAAACTAACTAAACCTGAAAACAAAAGAAACCAAAAAACACACAAAACCCCTAAACTCCCTACATTAAATCAGGGTAAACGGGGTAAGCAAAAGGCTTGTCCCATAGAGATTTTACAGAATCTAACAAAGCTTAACCCTAAATGTAAGTGAAAAGCTATACATTTAGGGTTAAGCTTTGTTATATATATATATATATATATATATATATATATATATATATATATATATATATAGTAAACTAGTTAACTATATGTAAACTATTGTAAACTAAGCTTTGTTAACTAAGTGTCACGCATACGGCTGTTCCTGACACTGACTCGCTTCCGAACTCTATTTCCCAGAATGCTCATCCCGTTGACGTCACTCCCACATGTCTAAACCCAACCAATCACACCCCGTGCGCACGTTCAGCCTCACCTGAGTTTTAACCACACACAGCTGTTTGTCATTCCAACTCTCCATATATACTCTACACACACATTTACCATTTGCAAGTTTTGCCAACCTGGTTGCATTTCTGAGCGTTTTCTCCTTGCCTTTCTCATTGTGTATTCTGGTTTTGACTCCTTCCGTTTTTCGACTCTTCTCTCTCGTCTTCTGCTACTTATTCTGGTTGCCTGGTTATATCTCCAATTTTGGCTTTGATCTCCCTTCCGTCTTTTGACTTTCCCTTCAGATCTCCCTCATGACTTGTTCGCCCCATTCTCTGCCTTTCTGGTTACTACCTCGGACTGCTTTCTGGTTTACAATTCTAGCTCAACCCCGTATTGTGTTTGTTTTGCTGCTCTGTTTAACTGCTGACTTTGTTGATAAACCCAGTGTGACCTGTAGCTCTGCAGGCGTCGTGCCAAGTTCTTTGTTTTTGACACAGAGATCTTTTTAAGATTTGTTGGTGTCTTTCCAGTCACAGTGTTTCCCCAACTCTGATTTTAGATAGATAGATTGATACATTTTAAATGACTTTAAAATGTAGTTTTTTTGTGAGCTGTTCTCATTTGGGTCCTCAGCACTCCTAAACCTCTAAGCCTACAATCGCCCCTGGAAACTCAGTCTGATGTCAGTGATATTGTTTTAAAATAGTTTTTTGGCTTAAATGTATTTCAGATTACTTCTTTAATCCATTGAAGGAGGAGGGATATATATAGCACTTTGTAAGGCAGAATTTACCAACAATCACATTACATACACAAACACATATAGGTTCACTGGTGGTTTTGTGTAGTTAATAAAGTAGCTTTGAAAATTTGTAATTTGTTTGGTGTACTTCACTTTTAAATCCTTCAAATGCTTTCTTCCACTCCCACTCATCTTTTGACTTAATTCAAAAAGCAGAGACAAACAGTGAGTCAAATATACATGTTTAAATGCACATACAGTGACATCTAAAATGTACACAAAAAAGAATAAATACTAGTTACTAGTAAAACAGTAATAACAGCAATAACAGATCATAACACAAAGAAAAAACCTATGCAATACCACATAAACTAATTAAATAGAGTAGCAAGGAAAGGATGACAAAAAGAGAGAGCAACACAAGTTTCAGACATTAAATCACAGCTCTATTATTCCCTCAGTGGTCTTTGAGGAAGATGGTCTTCGTGGCAGGATTTCAAGTATATGGTCATGATCTTTGTGACCTCAAGGACAAGCTGTTGAAAACAATATTTTTAAATAGATTTTTGAAAGACAAAACACAAGCTGACCAGCTGTTTTTCTTTGATTTCTGCATTATGAAAAGTGTAAATTCCAAATTATTACAACTTTTCATATGTCATACATTACATTTAAATTAGTTTCAAAAACATGAAACACATTTTTTTCATTATATTGACCCTTTAATTAACCACACAAATAATAAACTCATTTATTGTTTATTAAATATGATCCCAGGTCACTAACAGGTTAAACAGCTAAAAAGTAAAAACGACATTAGGATAAAAAGGATATAATTTGCACAAAATCTTTTTCTAAACTTGATTAATGCAGAACAATAGCATGGTTCATAAATAGATTTAGCCAGCAGCAATATATGATGCGAAAGCAACATATTGTTGCTTGATGTCACTTGGTGATTTTAATTGACAATATGTGCACTAGAAGTGACAATACGTCCACTAGAAGAGTATTTGTACGTACATGAGTCAACATAGTACTCTGTCGATTAACATGAAACAAGACCAAAAAAAAAAAGATTTTAAGATTGCTAGATAGCCTAAGTTTCTAAATACTAACAGTGCAGCGCTGGCTGCCTAATCTGCTCATTTGTAGTAAGACTGGGAGTGAAAAGTAAACACGATATGAATAAAAAAACTTAAAAGCTTCATAGGTAATGTAGGTAAACCAGCACTGCAGGCTTTATGTGAAACCAAAAGTATACTTACCGCTTGTTTCTCCTTAGGCAGCTTCCAGAACCCACAGCAGCAGCTTCACACCTCTGCACCTGATGTGACATCACTGTGTTACCCAGTAACATGACTTTTTCAAGTACAATCACTTTTTTTTACAGATAAGTCACAATTTTAGTATAAAAATGTATTAAAATTAATACATTATTAACACTGAGCTGATTATATACTGCTATCTCTCATCTGCTCTGCTTTAACAGTAAACATTTACTTGGCATAAATACTGTCCTTATTATAAAATAATTAGTAATTAATTCTTTCTCATTGAATTGAAAGATTGTTATTCGTTGGGGGCAATCAGGGGCAAATGTAGGCTTACAGGTTTATGGGTGTTGAGCACCCAAATGAGAACAGCTCATAAAAAAACTACATTTTAAAGTCATTTCTGGCTATCAATCTGAAATCAGTGTTGGGGAAACACTGTGACTGGAAAGACAATATATACAATAAAACAATATATATTTCATCTAAGAGAAAAAAAATATTCATATCAATTGAACATATTTTCTCACATTTTTCTCATTGGATATTGTGGGCTAAAGGGTGACTAGATGAGAATGAGTGAAATTTAGAGCATGAGACTTGGGGTGAGTGTGTATAATTAGAATAATTAGAATATTTAAGATCAGACATCATTTCTAAAAATCAGTTATCAATATTATTAAGATTATTAACAGATTCTGAGCATATGGTCAAGATCATGTCAGCCTTACTCTCTCACCTGAACCTGCCTCTTTTTTTCTGAAAAATAACACACACACACACACACTCACACACACAGTTACGTCATAGTATCATCTATTCATATCTTATCATTCTGTAACATTAATTAGCTAATACACATACAGACAGCACTATTCTAGCACCTTGGCTTTAATAACACACAGGCTAACCAACAGCACAGCAGCTATTGCTTTTCAGTAAAGAGTGCATCAGAAATATGGATTAGGTAACCCTAGGCTGATAATGACTGCAGTGTATTGGTTTTGAGTGATAAAGTACAAAAATACTCCTTTGCAAAACGTACTAGACACATGACACCAGTCAAATAAAGCACTGACCCCATACGCGTGCGATGCTGCACTGAGAGAAGCTGGATCATACCATTTTGCAAGGTAAGGGGAGGGGGGGCTGCTGTATTTTCATTGTTTAAATAATTGGTTTAACCAAATACTCCATATGCCATATGGCTTTGACATTTCCAGTTTGTTAGACACAAATTAATGTTACAAGAAAAAAAAAGGTTTTTTTCTACTATAATCTTTAGGGATGATGGGGTTCAATTTAGGGCTAGCTATGCCCCTGCATGTTATTATAGTCATATAGCTAAAGTTTCGATTGTTTTTGCATTAAATTACTGTTAAGTTTAGAAAATACAGTATGCAATGGCATTTCTAAAGAGCTGGGTACTCAGCTTTGCTATTTCTCATCTTTTGTTAAAACATCATAAAAAGTAATATTGAAAGTAAAAAAAAACATCACAGGGCAGACACACAGACATTATTATTTCTAGGGGGTCAGTTGAACTTATCCAACTCACCTGACTGCAAGTGTCTGGGCTGTGGAAGGAAACCCATACAGACACGTGGAGAACAAGCAAACTTCACACAGAAAGGACCTAGGAGCTGGGGATCCCCAGCAGATCCCCAGCTGGGGATCAAACTCAGGCCCTTCTTACTGTGAGGGAACATCACTGTGAGGGAATCTTACTTTGAGGGAATATCATCACAACTATACCAGCCTATTTCCTTAAGTTGAGTGAGTTGATAGTAGAGATTTAACATCACATTCATCATGAGGAGTGTACGTAAACATAAACTGGTCAAACTACAGTATATCTCATTGCAAGCAGTAGTTGTTGAAGTGCTTTTTCAAGTTTCATGCTGAAGTTTATTTAGCATTTAGTTTGTTGCCTACAACGTTTTATGCTGTCCTCACCACTCCTTCAAGGGCCTTGCGGTCGCAGCCTTCACCAAATTCCTACACAAAAGTAAAGTATACTTGTAACGCTTTGGGAGACTGGACAGGGGGATACACATGCAGATGAGGTTTATGAGTTTTAATAATGTGAATATAGACAGGAAACATGAAAATGAGCAGAACAAAACAGCAAATCAACAGTGAAATACACAAGCAAACTAACAGCTCATCCAAATGAATCTGATTCAGATGAACATGAATAGGAGTTGGTTTGCCTAGAACTTTACTTTGTCAACACAAAGTCATTTGGGTGACACCTGAAATTGAAGGACAAAAACTTAAAATGAAGTTAGACACAGGATCAACCCCGTCAATTATATCGTACAAGGAGTACAAAGACAAATTTGCTGAAATCAAACAGAAACGCAACTCGCTGACATCTGACATAAACAGGTGAAAAAGTCTCCCCACTGGGAAAGTTAAAAGTTAGAGTGAAGTATGAGAACATGAGACGAGTGTTGGACTTGTATGTTGTGCAAACTGACATTGTTCCTTTATTTGGACGAGAATGGCTGCAAAGTATCCAGCTTAACTGGAAATCAATCAAACTAATAGAGACTTCCGAACAAAGCACTCAGCCTCCCCCAGAAAGACTGAGGAAACTACTGGATCATTTTGCACCAGTTTTCAAGACAGATTTGGAACCCTGGCACAGATAAAGTCAGCATTTTTATAAGATAAACTTAGCACACGCCTACCTGCAAAATTATGCTCAAATCGACCGTGAAGGCTTAAGCTTAGTTTGGGATGTTAAGAAATTTAACCAGTACCTGTATGGCAAGCATTTTACAATGATTACTGACCATCAGTCACTAGTGGCTATCTTCAACCCTGGCAAATCAGACCCTGCCTTGATGGCGGCCCGTCTGCAGCAGTGGGCGTTATCATTAGGCACTCATGACTACACTATCGAGTATAAAGGCACCAAGCTGCATGGCAATGCGGTTAGACTTTATCATCTTCCTTATGAGCTAGGAGAAATGTCTGTGTTTTCGGATCCAGCTGAACTGTTTTACCTCACACAGATGGACATTTTGCCTGTCACTTGACTGGAGGTGAGGAGGGAAACGGGCCGAGATCCTACAATGGGATAGAGTGTCAATGATTTAAGGGGTGGCCTCAGAAGGGTTATTTTTACCTGCCTGAATATGCAAACCGGCGAGATCAGTTGTCTGTATGCCAAGGCTGTGTAATGTGGGGCACCAGAGTTATTATACCACCCAAGCCTCGTCACAGAGTGCTGGAGTCTCTTCATGAAGGACATTTAGGTGTGGTTAAAATGAAGAGCTTGGCCAGGAGGTTTGTCTGGTGGCCTGGCATTGATCGCAAAATAGAGGACATCACTAAGTCATGTTCAGTATGCCAGCAAACCCAGTGTCAGCCACAGTTGTCAGCCACACACACATGGGAGTGGCCCACAACTGTCTGGCAGAGAGTCCACATCGACTATGCAGGTCCCTTTCTGGACAGGATGTTTCTTGTGATAGTCAATGCATACTCCAAATGGCCTGAAGTGTTCCTGGTGAAGAAGGCAACATCAACAGGGACAATAGAGGCTCTTCATAATCTATTTGCTAGAACTGGGCTGCCACAGCAACTGGTGAGTGACAATGGGAGTCAGTTCACATCAGCGGAATTCCAGTTGTTTATGAAAGGAAATGGAATCAAGCACATTACCATCATGCAATTTCATCTTGCAACAAACAGACTTGCAGAGAGATTCGTCCAAACTTTCAGGAAATCCATGAAAAAATAGCCAACTTCTTACCGCAACACTGAACATTCCACTACAGGTGAGACACCTTCAGTCCTGTTTATAGGAAGATCCCTGAGATCACGCTTGGACCTCCTAAAACCCGACCTGCACAGGGATGTGTCTAAAAAACAAAGCAGTCAACTCAAAAAGCAGTTGCCACTGAGAACTTTTGAAGTGGGACAATCGGTGCTTGCTGGAGATTATCACCTAAGAAAACCAGAAATGGCAGTCTGGTGAGATTGTTTCCAAGACTGGCCCACTGACTTACATTGTGAAAGTGACACCTGGACTGATCAGGCGCAGACATGTGGATCAATTACTGGACATCACAACAAGACATTCCGCCAACAACCACACAAGACGGGTGCAAGCCACACAGACAATTCTGAGGAGTTTTCATTGTTCACACCAAATGAACCACATGTTTTGCCGGACACACCTGCCCCAGAGACTGATAAACTTCTCAGGAACGCCCTGTTATTACCATGCTGTGAATGTAAGAAAGCTAGATATATAAAAGAAGTAACAGCCAGTTCGTAAACCTGACTCCGGTGTTATCATTTGTTTGTGTGAGAGTAAGAACACAACAGCAGCAAGCTCAGCTTAAGTCGAAGAGTCACGTCTTGAGCCTACATTAGAATCACTCTAAATGGAAAAGGAAACTGAAGTTGCATTAATAGAGGCTACTGCTGATGTCCAAGCAGATCTCTGATTTCCTACAGATGCACAGTGGGTTCATGTTGCACAGCAAACTGATTCTTCTTCTTGTGGCTTCATGAAATTTGTAATTATCTTTTTTATTAACTTTTAACGAACAAAAATGCAGTGGTTCCAGGGGTTGAACACTACAGTGGCTGTGGCCATGCCTAAAGTTGGAAGACAGGGTCTCCCCTGCTGTAGCATACATGTAGGGCATTTGAGCAGAGTTCCTGAAAACATAAGCAAAGTACCAAAAAACAAGGAAAATACAAACATAAGTAGGTAAGAAAATACAGAAAAAATCCAGACACAAAAATAAATATGTGATCATGAACATTTTAAACAATTCAAAGTAAAAAAAAAAAATTATTTAACATTTTCCAAATAAGATTGTAAAGGGGACCATATTCTAGAAAATGTTTCTGGATTATGATGTAAATCGTATGTTAATTTCTCAAAGGTAACCAGTTGGAATCTGACCTAACAACATCTTTGTGGTTGGGACCTCCGGCTTTGACCGTAATAACAAGATGCATTTTTTGGCGAAATAAATTAGCATGCTTAAAAGAATATTAGTGTGATCATCTGACGATATATTTTTTTTAGAATTTAACACATACACAGCTGGAGAGATAACAAATTGTATGTTAATTATTTCCTGTATGGCATGATGAATTCCTTTCCAGTAGTTCTGTAATTTGTCACAAGACTAAAACACATGCATTACAGTTTTTTAGACATATTTTAGACATATTTGGAGATATTTTCTGCAAACGGACTGGGGTAAAATACATCCTATGAATACATTTGAAATTTTGCTCATGGACATTAACTGGGGTACATTTAGGGAAGATCCTGTTACAAGAGTTGGACCAATCCTCTTCACTAAATGACAAACCAAGATCTTTTTCCCAGGTTAATCTAGGTGTATCATAACATGATGAATCCATATTAGACAAAATTGCATACAAAACTGAAATTTTACCTTTTAAATTACTAGAAGTAAACTGTTTCTCAAGTTCCGTCAAATTGAGTCTAAGGTTACTGTCCTTTGGTAGTGATTGGATGAAATGTCTAATTTGAAAAAAACTTGTAGAGGTCACTATTAGGAATCCCAAAAGATTCTTTTACTTTTTTGAAAGATTTAAATTTTCCATCTGTAAGTAACTTAGAAAAGTCTACTATACCTCTTGACATCCAATCTCCTATTCCAATATTCCTAATTTGCGAGGATATATCAGAGTTTAAATAAAGAGGAGACCATAATGATATATAGTTTGGGATTTTTGTGTGTTTTCTTACATCTCTCCAAGTAAGTAATGTATTAAAAACTACAAATTTATCTGCTAAATGTGGTAATTTTTCAAAGCTGTAAATAAATGGTAAAGAATTTAGGGGGGGTTGGAAAGCAAATAAACGATTCTGTGTCCACCCATAATGAATCCTGCCTATTTGAAAACCAACTAATCATCTGTTTTATCTGGGCAGACCAAAAATAGAGCTTCCAGTTGGGCAGAGATCCCCCTCCGAGTAATTTGGGTTTCGATAATGTAGATATTTTTAATCAAGGTTTCTTGTTATCCCAAATATAACTAATTATTAACTTGTTTAGCTTCTTTAAAAAAGTGGAGTGAGGTAACATGGGAGATTCTGTAATAAGTAAAGCAATCTAGGCAAAACATTCATCCTGATCACACTGATCCCGCCAAAAAAAGAAATGGGTAAAGAGGACCATTCTTTAAAATTTTTCCCTATCGTCTCTAATAAAGGAGTATAATTAGCTGTGTACAAACGTTTCAAGTCAGGAGTAACTGTTATTCCTAAATATCTGAAGCCTGTATTGGACACTTGAAATTGGCTCTTTATGCTGATATTACAGGGAATGTTTATTTGCAAACATCTGAAAATGTTTATTTTCAGATTTACTGAAATACATTTTATAACCTGAAAGTTTACTGTATTGGGAGATTAAATTTATGACTTCAGGAACCGAGACATGTGGATTTTTCAAATATAAAAGAATGTCATCTGCATACAGTGAGATGCGGTGATCAAATTCTCTCACTGTTACGCCAGAAATAATAGTACTTGACCTAATGTATTCGGCTAAGTGTTCTATAACTATGGTGAATAGCAGGGGTGAGAGAGAACAACCTTGTCTACAGCCTCTTCTGATTAAAAACCTATCTGACATTAAACCATTTATATTAATTGTGGCCATAAGATCGGAATATAACATTTTGACTGAATTAATAAAACTGTTGCCTAACTTAATTTTACTCATTACTGCAAACAAGAAGTCCCATTCAACTCTATCGAAAGCTTTATCTGCATCCAATAAAACAATTAGGACTGGATCTTTTCTTTTGGTTAAAAGATCAATAATATTCAAAAGTCTGCGAACATTGTCAGACACATATCTAGATTTAACAAATCCTGTCTGATCAGGTTTGACTATACATGGAAGAATTTTTTAAATCTGCGGGCCATTGCTTTAGTTAATTTTTTATAATCAATATTAAGTAAACTGATAGGTCGATAGGATGAACAGTGCACTGGGTTTTTGTCTTTTTATAATATTAAACTGATTGAAGCCATTTTCCAAGAGTCTGGGGTGACCTTTTTCAGCAGAATATCATTAATCATGGGCATGTATATATGACATAAATCTGGCCAAATTTTTTAAATAAAATTCTCTTGGGTATCCATCAGGACCAGGTGCTTTTCCTGAAGGCATTGATATAACAGCTTCCCAGATCTCCTGTGGTGTAAATGGAGCATTTAAAATGCCTGATCATTATCTGAGAGAGTAGGGAGAGAAATTTTGTCTAAATAATTTGTTATGTCAAATATGTTATATTTGCAGAGGAGACTGGGGATTGTTTATTATTCTGCCAATACTGACCGATTTTTTCTTTGGTAAATGTACAAAATGCAGTGTTTTAGATGATTTAGTGTTAGCAGCAGGGAGAAAGGAAGATTTATCCATTTTGTCATCCATAATGCAATTAAAATCACCACCTAAAAATCCCACACCCTTGCAGTCTTCATTAGGTGCGTAAATATTTAAAATTGTAAAATGATGGCCATATATATATAGCTCATAACCAAGATGTATCTACCCTCAGGATCTTGTCTCTCATGCTCCAGAATGAATTGGACATTCCTGTGTGTAAGTATAGCAGTTCCTTATTTGAATTGTAAGATGAAGAAAAAAATTGTCCAACCTCTTTTAAGTTTAGAATGTTCTTGAGCTGATAAATGAGTTTCCTGTAATAAAGCTATGGCAATGTTTTGTTTTTTAGGAAATGTTAGGATCTTTTTTCTTTTTACTACGTTTCCAATGACCTTAACGTTCCATGTTACAAGTTTCAATAGGCTACTCATGCAAATATTTCAAGTATAGTAGCCAAATCACATAGCACAATAGTTTCAAATTGGATAGAAGAATGAAAAACCCTGGACATCAAAACAAACATCCTAAAATTAAAACACTAAATCTAACAACCAGATCCTTATCCCCCACTTCCCCCTTCCCAGCCCTATCGCCAAATGATAAGGCACACCTTGAACAAAATGGGCACCAAAGATGTGATATTGTGTCCGTATGGTGCCCTGAGTTAACACCTCCAGTGACCACAATGTCACGGCTACCATCCAGAGCCCGCCCCCACCCAACCCCTCCACATATTGAGCCACCAAATGTATTATAACGAGAGTGATACGTATCATGGACATTGCATATAAGACAGCAGCAGTAAGTTCAAAACTAAAAATAAAATACAATTACGAAAATATGTTTTTTGTTTTTTAAATCAAATAAAATCCAATAAAGACCAGCACTAGAGCAGACTGGCCCCAGGTATGCAGCAAAATAATAATTTGAAAAAAAATCAGAAAACCAGTCTGTTTGCTGACCGTTTCACTCACAACTTGTAATGTCAGTCAAGCTGTTTGGTGATATACACTTCACTCTATATCAGGTTATGTACAAGAGTCAGTGTTCAGCTCCTACTTTAATCAAGAGATGCAATGAACTTGCGTGCAGATTTTGGACTGTCAAACAGGTGTATCTTTCCGTCCTGAACACACCTAAGCCTTGCAGGGTAAGCGAAGCTCCGGTACATACCTTGCTGAGCCAGGGCCTTTCCCTCTGCCTCAAATTCACGTAGTCTCCGCAGGACATCAGCTGAGAGGTTAGTGTAGAAGCGCAGTTTAGCTCAGTAATGTAAGATGGTTTGCTTCTTCATCGCCGCTTTTAAAATAGCTTCTTTAGTGGTGTAGCGAATAAACCTCACTAGGATCTAGGTGTGCTTCTTGGAGCCGAGATCGAAGCGGGAGTTCTGTGAGCTCTCTCAATTTCAATGGGGGTTAAGTTCAGTGGAAGTTCAACCCATGAAGGTATCATTGCGGAACTCTACTAATGGAGTGTTACTCTCTGCGTTCTCTGGTAGCCCTACGATTTTGAGATTTGTCCGCCTTCCTCAGTTCTCCAGGTCGTCAACTTTTTTGCTTTTAGCAGTTTAGTAAGCTGAGCTTCGTGTTTGTTAGGTCTTCTGTAGCAGAGAGCCTTGTTTCAGCTTTATTAAGTCTGTTTTCTGTGTCAGAAACTCTCTCAGTCAAAGTGGTTAGTACAGTTTCCACTGAGGAGACCGAGTTGGCGATATCTCGTAGACGGTTATCCATGCCATCAAGGAGGGAGCCGATGGATCTGATTTCAGTCAGCAGAATCGCCTTGATTGCGAGTTAGCATTAGCCTCTTCCTCCTTGACCGGCTCTGAAACTTGCTTCTGTTTTTCTTTGTTTTTCGGAGACCGTGTGGATGCAAAAATCGGAAAGTCTTTGTCACCCTGTGTGTCAGATATCTCTGCATTAAATCTGGAGCAGTTTTTTACAAAAGAAACGCAGGTAAAAACAAATAAAAGGAGCGGTGGGTACGAAACAAAAACCTAAGCGGCCATCTCCGACAGGGTCACGTGACACCTCCCCTTGGCTTCATGAAATTTGAAGAGAAAATGATTTAGGTCAAACAACGGTTAACACACCATCTTACAAATCATGTGATCACAGTCTGCGTAAAACTGAACATTCGCTTGTCACTGAAGAAAGACTAGGTGGCTTATGTGCTTCTCCCTCAAGTGTGGTAGACTTGGCAAAATATTTGGCTTGACATGACTTACTCACTGCTAGACCACAGAAATTTGATGACCAGCCTGTGCACACTGGAAGTCAGCATTCTGCAATGCAATTGATGGACTGGACCTAAAATCTTCTGAAGAGCTTGACCTCCTAGTCAAATGCCTCGGACCTGATTCTGCAGAGCATGTCAAAAGAATAAGATCAGCTCACATTAAGTATCCTGAAGTTGCACTCACTATGGTATGGCAATAGCTAGAAGAGTTTTATGAGTCAGCTGAAGATTCTTAAAGTCTGCGAGAATTAGGAGACTTGCTTGTTGAAATGGAATCAGGGTACCTGTATGGCGTCATATTAATGTCAAAACTCGAGCGTGCAAAAACGCGAGGTGAAAGATGTAAAACTGCATGTTTTAACATTTCGCGCACGTAAATGTTTCACTTGTGAATGTAAATGTGAAACTGTGTGAAATGTGTGATTTTTTCCTCATGCGCGAAGTGCAATATTGTCAGCTGATACATTTTTGTGCTCGTGTTTTCAGAGGAGGGGGTTTTGACAGTTTGGGGGCGGGACATGGGCCGAATGCTATCGGCTGATGGCACCTGCTTTTGTGACTGACAGCTCACTACGAACAACCTCTCAAACAAGAACTAACATGGTGGACGCCGAGGAGCCGCCAGAAGAGAAAGATGGATAAAATTCTGATTTATCTCACTTACAGTAATGATATAGTTGTCTTATCACTTCTTATCAGCACGTATTCAGTCGTTTCCACTGCAGCTCGCTCAAGTAGGCTCATATATTCAGCGCATATTTGCGTTTCGCCACTGGTGTAGCTCACAAACAACAAAGTAACTAACAATCAGACAGCCTCCGAAATCTCTGAAAGGACGTTTTGTCAGTGAGCAGTCAGTCACGAAAGCAGGTGCCATCAGCCAATAGCGTTCAGGCCATGTCTCACCCCCTAAACTGTCAAAACCACCCCCTCTGAAAACTCCAGTGCAAAAATTTCTCTTGCGTGCAGAGAGCAGCTGACGGTAATGCACTTTGGGCATGAGGAACAAATCAAATCGCATTACAAAAAAAAGCATTCAAGGTGGAAAAAAGACAGTTTGAGCACATGTTTATGAAACATTTATGTGCGCAAAATGTAAAAACATGCAGCTTTAAATCTTTCACCTCGCGTTTTTGCGAGTTTTGACATTAATGTAACGCCATATACCTGCCTGGCTTGTGCCATCTGGATAGTGCATGTGGTATATACCCCATCCTGGAGAAACTCCTATTTAGTATAGTCAAGAAAAGTCAAGTTTATTTGTGTAGCGCTTTTTACAACGATGTTGTCACAAAGCAGCTTTACAGGAGTTTAAAAGCATGAAAACATGAAATCACAACCTTTTATCCCCTGTGAGCAAGCCAGAGGCAACAGTGGCAAGGAAAAACTCCCTCAACTGGAGGAAGAAACCTTGGGAGGAACCAGACTCACAAGGGGAGACCTTTCCTCGGAAAGAGAAAAGAGACAGAGTTAGTTCTGGTTTGGGTTAGTACAGAGGATGAAAAGTACTTCAGAGTGTAGCTGGCGACTCTGGCAGATCTGATTATAAACAGAATGAAATAAAAGGAGAGAAGCTGCACAGGTGCTACATCTGGAGGATACAGTAATGCAGTCAAAGTGTAGCAGACGAGGAGAGCTGGTTGGTGCCAGGTGATGAGGAGGCCCTGACAGTCGGACCTCCAACAGTATTCGGCGGGACAGGTGGGCAGTATTTACCTCAGAGAGAGAGAGAGAGAAAAACAGAGTTAGTTCTGGTTTGGGTTAGTACAGAGGATGAGGAGCGTTTAGAGTGTAGGTGGCAACCCTGGCAGATCTGATTATAAACAGAATGAACTGAAAGGAGAGAAGCTGCACAGGTGCTACATCTGGATGATACAGTAATGCAGTCGAGGTGCAGCAGATGACATAGATGAAGAGGAGAACTGATTAGTGCCAGGTGACGAGGGGGTACTGATGGTCAGTCCTCCAACAGTATTCGACAGGACAGGTGGGCGGTTATTACCTCAGAAAGAAGCAGAAAAGAAAAACAAGTTTAGTTCTGGTTTGGAGTAATATAGTGGATGAGAAACATAGCTCAGTCACCAAAAGCTAAACTGAACAAGTATGTTTTTGGTCTGGACTTAAATGTAGAGACTGTGTCAGAGTCCCGAACATTAACTGGGAGATTATTCCACAATTTGGGGGCTTTGTAGAAAAAACTCTTCCCCCATTGTAGTCTTTTGAATTTTAGGAACCAAATAGAAGACCAGCATCCTGTGATCTAAGTAAGTGAGGTAGTTCATAATAGGCAATAAGATCTTGCAAGTATCCAGTGCAAAACCATGCAGGGCTTTATACGTCAATTAAGAGAATTTTATAGTCGATATGGAATTTAACAGGAAGCCAGTGTAGTGCTGATAAAACTGGACTGATGTGATCGAATTTCTTGGTTTTAGTCTAGTACTCTAGCTGCAGTTCCTGCTGGAGCATCCTGACAATAATGCATTACAGTAATCTAGCCTTGAGGTTATAAAGGCATGTATCAACTTTTCAGCATCAGACATAGATAACGCATTTCTTAACTTTGAAATGTTTTGCAGGTGAAGAAATGCTGTGCTTGTGTAGCAGTCCATGCATGAAACTTTGATTGCCTGTTGCGAAGAATTACCTTAAAAATGTTTAGTCTCTTCTCTGCACATGGAAGAAACCCCCAACCCCCATGTTCTCTGTAAAAGACATGTGGCTCTCTTTCACTGTTGCAACCGGATGTCTGGACATCCTGGCCGTTGGGTGTTTCAGATAAAAACTGCTTTATCAACAGTTAGCAGGGCTTAAAGAAGAGCTCTGTGTTCCTTAATTGACCACATGATTGATTTCATCACACACAGAGTCCGTTGGAGACAGAGGAAGAGCACACACACACACCCACCCACATGCACAGACATTCTGCTGACCTGTCTTTTTTTTTCTCTCTCTCTTTATTGTCTTTTCCAAATTAGTACAGAAAAAGGAAAGATAAACAAAACATAATTTCAATGAAAAATCCCTATATAACGTGACGAATATATATAAATAGACAATCCGACCCGGTTCCCTCCTCCATTCCCCTACAGTGGTCCAGGGCAAACTATTCGAACAATATTTTTAGATTTAAATATACATATATATATATACACATATACATACACACACATACACATATATATATATAAGTCCAGGCTAGTAATAAGTAAAGCCAGTTTTGGATGAGAAAATTGACGCATACTGAACTTGTCCACCCTTAATCCTCCAGCGCTGTCATGTCCTTTAGCTCAGTGTCCGATGCCACGGTTGTCGTAGGTAGTACATGGCGAGCGACAAAGTCAGATGCTTCCTTCGGGGACTTAAATTCCAGCCTGGAGCCGTTAAAGAAGAAACGGAGCGTTGCTGGATGGGTGAGGGAAAATTTCACCCCAGCCTGGTGAAGTTGCCTTTTCACTGGGTTGAATTCGGCTCTCCTGCGCACTAGATCGGCGCTAAGATCCGTTGAAGAAGCTGATCTTGTTTCCGCGGTACGTAAGTTGCCCCGCTCGTTCATATGACAGCCTCAGAATCCATTTCTTCGTCTTGTAGTGAAGCATGCGGGCAATCATGGCTTTGGGTAAGCGTTTGGCGGCGGTAACGGTCGCAATGCACAATGAGCCCGATCAATTTCGGGTTTGCAGGGAAACTGTCCTCTCCAAAAACCTCAAATAGAACGGATTCAAGAAAAATTGTAGGTTACCTTTTTAAAGCTTTTCTGGGAGCCCCACCACTCGGATATTTGGATGCCTGGACCGATTTTCCAGATCGTCCACTCGCGCTTGCAAATGTGCTCTTTCAGTTTGCAGCGATGTCACAGCACCTCGAAGCTCAGACTCCAACTTCAGAAGAAGCTCTTCCCCATTCGGGGAAGCTCAGAGCCTCGAGCCCTCCTCGGCTCTTCGACTCTCTCCCTCTCCTGACTTCAAACACCGCTCTTCAACCGGGCTCGGCTCATGCGCAGAAGAAGCTCTCCGCCTGACCGCGCTCTTTGAAGACTCTGAAAACTCATCGCGCACCGTCCAGATCTGCAGAAACGCGGGAAGCAGAGAGGCAACTAAGACCCAAGTCCACTTCGACTAAAAGCGTTCGACGCGAACCAGCGCAAGGTCGCCGTCACTGAAGACACAGCCTCTTCCGCACGACCGTCGCCATGGAAACGGAGACGCGAGTCCACGTGATCAGCGCGAAGCAGCCAAGCCATTACCAGTGTGTGGATTCCTGAACTCAAACCAACCTCAGAAAACAATTTTTTATAAGGGTAAATTTGATTTATCTAAATCAATGAATTCGATTAATTAATTGGTGGATTAAATAAATTTTCCCTAGTTATGTTACACTTGTAATAGTACCTATGTGTTGATTAAATGTCAGATCTGAGTTAATTGTTACACCAAGATTTTTGGCTACTGAACCAGGTACTACAGAGAAGTCAGTGAGATTTAACATTAAATCCAAGCATTTAATCCGAGCAGCCTTTTGGCCAAGAAGGAGAACATCCGTTTTATCAGGGTTCAAAAGAAGGAAGTTCTGCAGCATCCAAAGTCTAATATCTCTTACAATCTTCTATCTTATTTAATCTGGATTTGTCATCTGGTTTGGCTAATATGTACAGCTGTGTATCATCAGCATAGCAGTGGAAACAGTTTCAGTGTCTGCTTATAACTGAGCCTAATGGCAACATATATTATATAAATAGCAGAAGACCTAAAACAGAACCTTGTGAAACTCCATATTTCACTTTTGTAAAGTTAGAAGATACAGTGTTCAATGTGTCAATAAAAGTGCAAGACCTATTTTCATCCAGATAGTGTTTTTAAACCAACAAGCAATGAGTTTACATCTAAAGACGTACTAACTTACTTTAGCTATAGTGCAAAGAAACACGTCTCATACATCAGGGTTAATATATGGAGCACTGCATAACCTGGTGCTGTTGTCCACAAAACCAAAGTAACAATCCCAGAAAAAATTAAATCTTTCTTAATATCTCAGATAAGCTACAAGACATAGGCTTGTTCCAGCCAGTTTCAAACCAATAAGTAATGTTTGCACATTAAGTGCAATTTTTAAAACAATGTATGCCAACTGCACTGCAAAGTGGAATACTTGCAAAAGCACATAACTCCCTCATAATAGACATGCTACTCTGGGAGACTGTAAGATAACTGACAGTTGGGAGTTTATTGTGCAGTTAATTTCCAAATCATGTTATTCATAGTGAGAGAAACAATTGTCATCATATGTACTTTATTTGTGGAGACTTACCAAATTAACTTTAATGACCATCTCATACAACAATCTCTCTCTGCAGAGAGTTGGTCAACCCCCTCCATTGTTTATCCTATCTGCCAATCTGAGGTGGTCAACTGCCTGCATTGTTGGTATGGCCCTTTGAGTGTCGATGTTCGCCGTCCTTGCAGGGAGTTGGCACCTCTGTTCTTTGATAAGGTAATACCAATCACCCCCAAGGTGGCAACATACCAACCCCCCTAAGGGTGACATGCAAATACTGTCACCTTCATTCCCCCGCTTACCTTTCCTTAACTCCTACTTAAACTGGAGTTACTGAGTTAGACTGAGAGAGAGATAGACTGGACCTCAAGAGACTGAGCAAGCAACAGACCGATGACCTAAGATGTGCCCGTGTGTGTGATTCTGCATGCACGTGATTAAGACTACCTCCTGACTGCTAACAGACTAGCTGTGATCGTCTAAGCTGTACTCATATATCCTGTGTGTCAATAAACTCAAGTCTACGGTGAAGTTCTCCTGACCGCTGATTCCTGAAGGCCAAATTTCTGACAATTGCCTCCCTGTAACACACTAGCTATGAATAACACGGTCAGGTAGGACTTGAGTAGAGAATGTGATTTAACCCTTTCTGCACCTCTAGATTGATGAGAGGTTGACAGATCAGTGTTATTTTTTTGAAAGGGATCAAATTATTGGTGGGAACAGTTCAGTAATCGCTGGATATTCATGGGGACACGTCACTTCCGTCCATGCTAATTCTACGCCCTTGTCAACAGCCATATAGCAATACTACACAGTGGGCCAGCTCCATGGTTGGTGAAAGACAATATTGATGCCTCTACACAGCATGGCAGGGAGGAAAGTTACTCTTTCACTATTCCTGTCTTAAGCATTCCTGTACTGAGGTATGTGGAGATGGTTTTCCAAGGAGGTCAGCCTAAATCAGCCAGGGATCTCAAAGAGTGAATCTGTTGTCTACACCAAGGAGGATTATAAACCAGCTCCTTTCATGGAGGATCTTGCCTTCTTGAGGCTATTGGACAAAAAGTTTCATCAGGATAGCAGTAACAGTTGAGTTGCACCGCTTCCTTTTTGTAGCCCTCGACAAAGACTTCAAATTACCAGGAGACACCAGGAGCAGGTAGCTAGCCGCCTAAAATCACTTTCCCACATGCTCAAGAATCACCCAGTACTGAAGAAGCATTTCATTGATTTTATGATCAAACTCTTTGAAAATGGGCCCACAGAAGTAGCTCCACCTCTGAAGCCAGAAGAGGAGTGGTGGTATTTGACAATATTTGGGGTGTCTCATCCCCAAAAGCCTAATCAGATAAGGGTAGTTTTTAATTCCAGCGCTAAGAATAACGGTGTGTCACTTTAATGACGTACTTCTAATTTATCCCACAGGCATCCATTCCCACAGAGAAGCAGGCAGTCTCACTTCTTCAGAACACCCAAGGCATGCTTGCACTCTCAAACATGCACTTACATAAAATTACTTTCAACAGCTCTGAGGTTATGAAGGAGTTCCCTCCAGTGGACTTGGCCAAAGGACTTAAAGACTTAAACCCTGACTCTATGTAGAGAAGTCTATGGGTGAGCTTGGACATTGTTGAAGATGTCTTCACTTTCCAAGTGTCAGTAGTTGGAAAACCCTATACAAGACGTGGGGTTTTGTCGACAATAGACCCAGTGGGTTTCAAGGCAGGTCATTGCTTAGGGAGCTAACCATAGAGTCATTTGACTGGGGTGCTTCTCTCCCAGAAAAGAAACTGAAAGAATGGAAAGTGTGGAGAGATTTACTTACTGAGCTTGAACAAGTTAGAATTCCTCATCAGTACACCTCCATCTCATCAGGAAAAGCAAAGCTTGCACCACATCCAGAGATCACTGTTCCTTAGCTAGAACTGCTGTTTTAGCAGTGTTAATAGCAGACACAATTCAACCACTAAGCGAGTGACATTGAGTTTCACTCAGTAACATCCTACTAGAGTAGTCTTAGGTTACATTCACAATGAGTCAAGACGATTTTATGTGTATGTACATAACCAGGTGCAGCAAATAGGGAAATCTACCAGTCCAGGACAATGGAGGTACATCTCCCAGCTGACCAAGCTACAAGATCAGTTCCAGCTGATAGTCTGACTTGCAGTCTATGGTTAACAGATGCAGAGATTCACCCTCAAAATTGTTTTCCACTCTACCTATGTTTCCAGCAAGAATTTAAGCCCAGAGAGCTTTGAGAGATTCTCAACTTGGCAATCGCTTCTGCAAGCAGTTGCAAGGCTTGTACACGTTGCCTGCTCATTCAGACAAGGAGCTAGCTGCAAAGGATGGCACATTTGTGATGAACCCCGCCCAAAGGAAAAATTAGAACACGTGTACAAACATGCGTGTACCTGGGCCTTCAACCCTCCTCACAGTTCCCACATGGGGGGCAGCTGGGAACGACTGATTGGCATCAGCAGTGTTCTTGATTCAGTGTTTCTCAAGATGGCACCTACAAGGCCTACTCATGAGGTTTTTATTTACTACATTCATGGCTGAAGTTTCAGCAATTTTGTAGCACTATTCATTAGAACAATTTGGGATCTAGTTTTACTGAGTTCCAGGCATACTTTTCCACTGGATGGTGAACAGCAATAAATCCATTCAAATTTAAGAGTGCTTGGACATCTGTCTGCCTAGATGAAGAATCAGGATTTTCAAGTGAGGACAGAATAATGACTGTGGGTCTCTACATAGGTAGCAATCAGAATCATGGTGTTCAGTACCAGTTCATTTTGGTCTGTTGCAAATTGTCAAACATCAAAAAACATAAATATCATGACGCATACTGAGTATTGTGTTATATGATTGCCATACTGCCTACTATTTTAAACTGTTTATATTTGTATGACACAGGCAATAGCAAGACTTCTGTTGCACAGAGAACAAGCTCTGAGAGGGAGTGAAGTAATGTTATTTAAGAGATTTAGGTGCTATTTGTTATAACACAGCAACTTACAAAAGTAAGCAAAAGTGCTATCCATTTGTCATTGTCTATGTAACTTTACTAGATACTGGCAGTAGAAGAAAAAAATATTCTCACGCAAAATGAGACTTACAAAAAGTCAGAAATAATACATTCTAACTGCAGAATGATAAAAAAAAATCTTTTAATAATATGGAACATGATCACAGTGTTCAGTAGTGTCCTGACCTCCTCCCAAAAAATGACATGCTGAACTGGAGTGTGGTAAATTTATGCTGGTTTTGATAGGCTGGACAGTGAATGGGCATCACAAACTAGTGGCAAGAATAATGTACTGCGCAGAGATATGAACATCAAGTTCCTCAAAAGCTGTAGCACAGAATATTAACAATAATATCAACAGTAGTACTGATAGCTGTAATAGTCAGTGGAGTGCTACATACAGGAAATAGACACTTATAAAACAACAGTAATACAATAATCACACACAACATAGAAACCAAACAAATAATCTGAATATATATATATATATATATATATATATATATATATATATATATATATATATATATATATATATATATATATATACACACACTTTTAAGAATACAATAAAAGTGAAAATAAGACAAACAAAAATCCACAAAACTCTCTCATCAACCTCAACAGTTAATCCTAGCTGTAGTACATTCCCAGAGAGCAATATCACGTAAATACGTAATCCATAGGATGTGTACAGAAATGGAGGGTTCAAACCATATTTTAAGTATTGTCTTTTTGGCCTCAGTGAGACCTTTTTTGATGAACAGAGAGTAGTTCTGCAGAGTCATATAGCAGAAGGAATGTCCGTGGATCCTTTTGGATAAATTTGTCCCAAGATGTTAGAGAGAGTGTCTTGGACATAGGATCAGAGAGCATGTCCAGAACATATATATATACACATACCAACTATTGTTAAGCCACATAAATGACAGCATGGATTTTGTCTAGCTTTAAATTTGTAGAGCAAGTTGGGTGTAACATGTGTTTTGTGTATAGACTTAAAGTGGATCAAAGTGGATTGGTGTGCTGAGTTTTTGGAAACAGTGAAGCAATTCTTCCACAATTACATTCTTTCCCAATTAGATTTAACATTAAGTTCACTCTCCCACAACAGAGGTACTGCAAGATTAGAGTAGGTTTGTTTAAGAAGTGACATGTACACTATAGCTACCATGTCTTTTAATGTAACTGTACAATCTATCCATTCTTGTAGAGGATGTAAAAGTAATTGGCTGGACCATGGGACGCCATAGGCTTTTAAAGCAGATCTTATTCTTAAATAAAAGAAGAAGGAGAAACCAGGTAAATTAACTCCTTTTTGAGGTCCTCAAATGATTTCAAACCATCCTAATTAAAAATATATTCGTAAGTATGTATGTCTTGCTTAGACTAAATATTTTATACCAAGAACTTATTGTCCGTATTAAGGTTGCTGTTGTGCAAAAGAGGTGTTTTGTCAGTATAAGGAAAAGGGCCGCCCATAATAGTTTCCACTTCCTTCCAGATTTGAATAGAGTGGGTAACTACAGAACCAAATGTTTTAAAATGGTTTTTTTTAGAAATCCCCACCAGGGCAGGTCCTGGAGTCTAATGGGATGAACAATATTAGCTACTGCTACAATATTAGGTACTGGGGAGTCCACATTGATCCATGTCTTCAGAGGTCTGGTTTAAAATGCCAAATAGTATAACCAAGTCTGGAAGAGACAATCCTCCATCATCTTTAAGACGCTGCATAGTTTTAAGTCTTTTTTGTTCCATATAAATGTACATATAGCAAAATTAAGTTTTCTTTTTGAAAAAAGAAAATGTAGTCTAGAAAGGACATTAATTTTAACAATTGCTATTGCATAGCCAGACATAATGGAGATCATCTGCTGAAATCATGTTTGATCCTATCTAAAAGAGAAGAGTAATTATTTGGGATAATGCTGGGAATACTGTAATGCCCAAGTATGTGAACTGTTTGACTTATGGGGGGGGGGGGGGGGGGTACAACATCGCAGACTGAGTTTGCACTTTTATTTAAGGGTAATAGTTATGACTTATTCCAATTGATTTTATAACCAGAAAGATTGCTGAATTTTTCAAAATGTTTTAGATACTCTTGAAAAGAGATTGTGGTATTTGATATGTAAAGTAGGATATCATCTGCGTATAGTGAAATTTTGTGGGAAGTATTCATACACGTTATAGGATATATTGATGAGTTTAGTCGCACTGCTTGAGCCAATGGCTCTAAAGATAAATTGAACAAATATGGTGCTAACGGGCACCCCTGACATGTGCCTCTACAACGGTGATTGCAAAAAGCCAGGAAGTACACATGCTGAACAGTTACTATATATTGTTTTAACCATTTTCAAAAAGTAAGACCCGAAATTTTCCAAAACTGACCAGAGATGGTTCCATTCGATTCTATCAAAAGCTTTCTCCGCGTCCAAAGAAAGAACTGAAGTAGAAAACATATAGGAGTCAGACCAGTCGATAATATAAAGCAATCGTATTATATTGTCTGAAGCATAGCCCTTAAGGAAGCCAGTTTGGTCATAATTGATCAGATCTCCTATACATTTATCCAGTCTAGAGTCAAGCACTTTGGCAAACAATTTGGAGTCGGTAGATATCAGACTGATTGGTCTATAGCTGGAGCAATCTAAGGTATCCCTTCCTTTCTTTAATAGGAGCGTTATTAGTGCAGTGTTTTGATGTCTATGGAGAGAACTTGTTCTATAGCGAAATTAAGAGAGTTTAGAACAAGGGAACGGATAATGTCCTATAAGGCACATAGTAATTCAGGAGGAATACCATCCAAGCCTGAAGCTTTATTTATTTTCATTGAGTCCAGTGCTAACTTTTATTCTTCCATTGATGAGGCACGGTCCAGGTAATCACGCTGATCATTTCTTAATTTAGGAAGTTGTAGGTTGCCTAGGAAGCTTTGATATTCATTATAGCTCACCTGGAATTCTGAGGTGTATAGCTGTCTGTAAAATATCTCTAAATATCTTAATAGAGTGAGTGTTTCATATTCCATCATCTTTAATTGCGTGTATATTAGCTCTTTGTTCATTATATTTTAGTAATAAAGCAAGTAGTTTACTTGGTCGTTCACATTAAAGTAATAGGCCTGTTTAGTACGAAGCATAATGAATTCTGCTCTTTTTAAAAATATGCCCTTTAACTCTGACTTCAGAGCATTCAGCTCCATGGCTCTCCCCAAACTATATTGGTCTTTCTGCTCTTGCTCCAACATAATAATCGAGCACTCCAGCTCTCCACTATGCATCTACTGAAAAGTTTAATCTGAAAAGAAGAGAAAACTATACATTTTCCCCTCATGTAGCATTTAGTTGTTTCCCACAAAGATTGGGGATCGCATGCTGAATTACTATTGAATTGCAGGAATTCTGTGAGTCACGTAAAAAGGGTATAAATTTTGGGTCCTGTAACAGGGAGGTGTTTAACCTCCTGCGATTAGGCTTGTGTAATACAGGTGTAGGCAGAAGCTGTGCAGATAGAGAAGAATGATCAGACAAGAGAATAGGTAAAATAGTTATATCTTCAAAAACGGGACAAGAGAGGGTGAAATAAAGAAGTAGTCTATTCGGGAATAGCTTCTGTGGCGGTTGGAAAAGAAATTATAATTCTTTACTTCATTATGCATAATGCAACCTTAATATCTAAAATGGCAACAGTATAGTTTCTCCACTGACCTGCTATTATAACTAAGAAGAGAAAAGATTCTTGCACAGCTCACATGGGCAATCCTCGGCGTAGAATCCAAAGGGGATGAAAAAAAACACAAAAAGAAAAAAAGTAAAAGAACAGAACATTAAGACAGTATGCAAAGAGCTAGAACAAGCTCTTCTTTCTGTCTCCAAAGTAAATCCGTTTGGATATGTGGGCAAAACGGCATTGGGTCGCCTCTGTCAGCCATCCAGCTCGGCTTCCATGTTAAGCCCTGTTAAGGATATTTCTTTAGAAAATCCAGTTATGAATCCATCCTGTCTTTAATTATCGCGGCGGTGTTAGGGGGAAAAGATGAGGAAAGTTCAGCTGCAAGTTGCTCGACATCTGCAGGAGTCTCGAGAAGAGAAATCTTCCCTTTGTGAACAACCTTCACCACAGCAGGACAGAGCATGAACGAGGATACACCTATCTGCGTGAGCCGTTTCCTGGCCAGGGCCATCACTCTTCTCTTGTTGGCTGTGAATGTGCTGTAGTCTAGAAAGAACCAGAGCAATTTACCTTTGTATTGTATCGGCCCTGCAGTGCGCCTTTGAGTATGGTGTTGTATGGCAGTCCCGGTATCGAAGCACTTTAAAAATGAAAGTCTGTGGACCCACTTTTGCCCGGTCTGCACTATACATGCGGTGTGCTCTTTTCACCTCGAAAGAAGGTTTTTCTAAGAATCTTACCAGGTCTTTCTCCCTCTTCGCCCTCTTTGAGGCCAACAATGCGGATGTTTGACTGACGTTTTTTTCTTCCAGAGACGCCATCTTTATGTGAAGAGCCTTTATAGCGCACTTCTTTCAACAGATTCTTTCTTGACATTACTAATCGCCAACTGCATATTTTCAAAATTGCTGCTTATTGTTTTGATCTCCTTTTCCAACATACCAATCTTCTCGGAAATAGGACTGAATTCTTCCTTCAGCATTTCTCAAACGCTGTCAAGTTGCAGCCACAGCTCGTCAGCCACCACAGCACGCAGTTTTATTTCGTCACTTTTGGACGTTTCTTCTCTGGAGACTACAGCATCAGTTGTCGCTTGGCCATGAGCAGGTCTCAACAGAATTCGCAAGATTACTCAGTAGGATTGGGTTTACGTAAAAGGATGAATTAGTATTAAGCCAAACAGGAGCCACTGAGCTAAGCGGCCATCTCTGTCAGAGGTCACGTGATCTCCCCCGACAAGCAAGGTTTTGATGATGCATTGTAAGTGATACTACTCACTACTCACATAGAAGCGTTATACATATTTTTTCTTTACATCAACATAGCTATGAAATTGTTGATTTGTACTCTCAGTAAAGTATAAGCACAAGTATTTGGAGGCTATAATTTCTGTTGCCTGATATTCAAGACGCTTGAAAAAAACCCACATCACCCAGCGCAGCAATCCAGCCTAAATGTAAGGAGCATTATGGAAGATTGTGAATTGCTACTGTCTTCTGTGTGCAGCATGTTTAGCTCTGTCTCTGTAAGAGCAGTGAAAATAGCTTTTTTGTGAGAAGTGTATATTAGTCTCTTAGTATGACAGAAAGAATTACACGGTTAGTAGTGTGCATCCGGTATTGAGAGAAGAGCAGGTAAAGTCAGCAGGCCTCAGACATTTAGAAGCTCCAGATGCAACAGCTTCTCCTTTTAAGGACACCAGTAGCATATAGCTGCATACCGGGAGCCATACCGGGGGGGAATTATATATATTTTAGACTCTTCTAGCTTCATACAAAATATAAGGGGGCCCATCCATTACTGCAACTTGATTTAATTTTAACCTTCAGTGTAAACATAGATCATTTAACTATTCTTCCTTAGACCACAGTAGTCTCAGATCTTTACCTAATCTCCTATTAAATTAACTTTAATCATAGTGTTTGTTCATTCACACCGTATCGTTATTATTATCTGAATTAAATATTCTAACCAAATGCTTGGAGAATACTTTTTTCCACTGTAGATAACATGGCTACACTAAAAAATAAAATAATAAGGCAAGAAAAAAAATTGCAATTACCTTACCAGAACATTAAAACAGTCTGCTTAAAACAAGTATTCCATTCTGCCTAGAAAAGAGTATAATGAACTATAGAAAAGCGCTAGTGGTAGCACGTTTATCTTATCTCTCCTCCCTGAATAAAAATAACAAGAATAATCCAAGACTATCTCTAACCAAAGAGGTACTGAACTCCAGATAACATCAGCCTACAGTTCTTCAATAATACAATTTAAATGATCACACAAAAGAAATGCACAGTTAGCAACTTAAGTATGCCGCCCTGTAAACTTAACTTTTTAGCACCTTATAACTACTACAGAGAGATTGGAATTCTTCACCTTACTTCAACAAACTGAGCTGGCTCAAATTATTTCTTCCTTAAAACCATCAGCTTGTATATTGGATCCAATTCCAACAAGCTTACTTAATGATGCGCTACCATAAATGACTTATGACTGTGTTGCCAAAACACAGTTCTAACAGCATCATAAAGTTCGCCGATGATACAACTGTGCTGGGTCTCATCAGCAAAGGCGATGAGTCAGCATACAGGGAGGAGGTACAGCAGCTGACAGACAGGTGTACAGTCAACAACCTTGACTGGAATGTAGAGAAGACCAAGGAAATGGTTGTTGACTTCAGGAAATCAAGACAGGACCACTCTCCGCTTAACATCTACGGCTCCTTTGTGGAGATCGTTAAGAGCACCATTGCACAATTTGCACACTACCGGCAATTATTTATTATTCTCTGTCTGTACTGTGTTGTGTTGTCTGTCCACACTTGTTTGTTTGTGTTGCACTTGTGTCTTGTATGCACTGTCTATGTTGCACCATGGTCCTGGAGGAACGTTGTTTCGTTTCACTGTGTACTCTGTATGTAGTTGAAATGACAATAAAACCCACTTGACTTGACTTAATTAACCAATCTGTTTGTACTAAAGTATGGTGTTCCACAGGGCTCTGTCTTAGGTCCTATATTATTTGTCTTATATATGCTACCATTAGGTACCATTATCAGAAAACCAGATAATACATTTCAACTTAATAAAATTGAGGACTGGATAAAAGACATAAAATACTTGACATCAAACAATTCCCTGTTGCTCAACTCTGACTCTATTATTCTCCATGGACCAAGATTTACTAGAAACAAACTGTCTACATTAATGCTTATTCTTAATAGTTTTCAGTCACACACGTTACAACTGTAAAAAAATAGCCTTGGTATCACAATCGATCCTGATCTGGCCCTCAATGAATATATTACTTCTATCACTAGAATGGCTTTCCTCCATCTCCACAATATTGCTAAACTAAGAATCTCACTGTGCCTAATAAAAGATCGTTCATGTCTGTATTACATTAAGATTGGATTAATGCCCTGCTTTCTGGCTGTTCAAGCAAAGCAACAAGCCAGAGTCCTAATGAGAACTAGGAAGTTTTATCTGTCCCACACTAGCTACCAGTTAAATTCTGCATTAAATACAAAATTCTTTTATTGACGTAATGCTTTACATGGCATCACACCTCAATACCAGAGTGACCTTATCTTTTACTATGAACCAAGAGTGCATATTTGCTCTTGACATTGGTGGGCACCGAGGTTAGACAGGCTACTCTGGGAGACCATAAGAGAACTGACAGTTGGCAGTTTGTTGTGCAGTTCATTCCCAAACCATGTTATTCATAGCTACAGACGATTTTAGGCTGCAGTATGTTGCACGCCAAAGCCTAGCATCACCATAACTGTTATTACGATGGACTCATTTCATTAGAGAACTTTAAGGGACTTTGAAAAATGGCTCATGCCCACCTTCTTTTTTTGCTGCTTTTGACAGCCGTGTCACCCACGTCGCATCCATGAAAGCTTGCCTTCCTGTTTTGACTCTGCTCACAACCAAAAGGTAGCTACAGAGTTTCACATGACTGCAGGGAAAGGCACAGCCAATCACACTGGCCATGTGTGTTATTGGGAGGAAGGACTCGAGTAGAGAATGTGATTTAACCCTTTCTGCACCTCTAGGTTAATGAGATGTTAACAGATCAGGTTTTATTTTGAGGGGATAAAATTGGTGGGGACATGTCACTTCCAACTATGCTAATTATTTGCACTTGCTATGATCCAACACATCCACTCAGATAACAACAGGTTGGTTTAGGATTAGTACCTAGAATATGAAAACTACATCAGGGGGTAGAGCCTTTTCATATAGAGCCCCCCCAGTTTTGGAATAACGTGGCAGATTATTATTTTTATAATATTACTACTAATAGTAGTTTAATCCTGCCAACTATGCCAGAATGTGACATTGTGAGCAGGGAACTACAAGTTGTATAAGATTAAATAATTAAGCAAGACTAGTGTAGCCAACTACACCACTCTGGGAATTGCACCCAGAGAATTTTAAATTAGGAACACAGGCTCGTGGGTACCACAAAGGAGCAGTGAGACTAAGATTTCCAAAGTTTTATTTAATCAAAATCAAATTTGGAGAGAGAGACAGAGAAAGACAAGACAGCTGAACAAATAAACATTTAGTATTAATAGCAACAACAATACTAAAAATAGAAATGTATTAATAAAGACAATAGAATGAACACCATTCTATGGAGCGTCTCCAAAAACCCTTTTATAGGGGCGCCACGTCACTCAAATAAAATCCCCAGCACATTAGGAAGTGGCAAGATTATTTGTTCACTTTACTTTTGGGAATGTGTATTTTGGTTTGTTTTTCTTTGCTTGGGTGACTTTTGTGGTATTGCTTTGTGTTACCTATAATATTAACAAAACCCAACTACGCCACCTGGGGAATTTCACTCCAGGATATATCCTATAAATCTAAACAATCAAAGGCACCTAGACACACAGGTAAGCCTGAATAATATGCAGACACGTGGGTTGAGGTAATGAGAAGGCTTTATTCACAACAGATCTATAAAATCACTCATTTATTAAATATCATTTAAAACGTAATAACCATGATAAAGAAAATAATGGAATATCAAAAATACTAGAGCTCCATAAAACTGGGATACCAGCTGTGGGCATTCACTTATAGATGGCCTAGCCCTGTCATTCTAACGTCTCCACTACACACACACAGAAGTGCAGTGCAGATGAACACACCACTGCAAGTAAGGTGCCAAACCGTGAGTGAACGGACAGGAAAAGAGCATCCAACTGTCCTATAAGAAGAAGAGACGACACAATTAGAACTTTACAATGGCTATGACCACTAAAACCAGCGGAAAAAAAAAATCTACAGTATTTCTTTAAAATATTCCACACAAAACTAGAACTGCTGCAAAATTGACACAGTAAATCAATTAAACATGAGTCATCAATTGTAACCAAATCGTAAGGAAATGCAACAAACTAACAAAAATCAGTTCTAATAGAACACAACCAAGCAAGAAATCAAACAAAACAATCAGCAAAAGCAAAACAAAATAAAGTTGGGAAAACAAAACCAAACAAACAGCATAACACAAACCCAGCAAAACAAAACAAAACAGCAGCGGCTCCAATGTCACTATGTAGGAATTAAAACAAAAGGTGACGAGTAGCTGCTTCCAGCTACCTGTCCGGCGCCACCTGGACTGGTCGATGGCGACGCTCACACAGAGCCTTTTAGCTGTTGCTATGCACGAGCTCACACCCCGTTAGCTGCTGCACAAATCCACACTACACCCACATAAGACATTAGCCGCATAAGCTACCAAAAAAAAAAAGCCACAAAAAAAAAAAAGCTTTATACGGCGTACCTACCTACTGGTAGACGCTGTCCCAGCATAACCTGATTACAGGAGTGGTAAAACGCAGTAAAGGCACAACAAACGGCTACAGTGTTTCAGCCGTTTCCAAGAGCTCTGTGCCAATGCACCACAGACACGGAAAAGGAGCAGGGGGAGGAGAGAAGCTTGCATAGGCCGGCACGCCAACACACCTGCACAGGGACATTACACCTTACTATTAAACCACAATTAAAATTAGCACCGCTTATAGAAAAAACCTACCGTCTGATGAGCGTCACTCAAATCACAACAGACCACAGCAGAACGAAGCCATCCATACACCCAGCTGCTACAGCTAAATATGCTAAAGCTGATAACCCCGATTGTATTCACCTGGCACTTCCTTAAGGGGAGGGGGGAAACAACGCAGTGCTCCGACTACGGTGGCTGGTTGGGCTCTTAAAACATACCTTACGCTTGAGCAAAAGGGAGGGGGGAGGAAACGGCGCATCACCTTGGCAACGGTGACAGACAGGCCTCAAAAGACGCTCCTAGCCAGGCAAGGGCTTCACTGGTTACATTTAGGTAGTCTGCCTCCCCTGGTGTGTCTCTGTTTGTTTGTTTGTTTAAATTGTATTTTATTGAATTAGCTAACAGCCAAAATGTTTTAATATTCATTCTATTGTCTTTAATAATTGTAGTATTAATAATTTTCTATTTTTAGTATTATATTGTTGTTGTTATTAATACTAAATGTTGCAGCTGTCTTTTCATTCTCTGTCTCTCTCTCTTTTCATATTTGATTTTGATTAAATAAAACTTTTGTTTGGGAAACCTTAGTCTCACTGTTCCTTTGTGGTACCCACGAACCTGTGTTCCTAATTTAAAATTCTCTGGGTGCACTTCCCAGAGTGACATAGTTGGCCACACTAGTCTTGTTTAATTATTTAATCTTATACAACTTATAGTTCCCTGCTCGCCACGTCACACATGGAAACAAAAGTGGCATATATATATATATATAGCAGAAGTTGACCTCCACATTTAACCCAGCTGTGCAGTAAAACACACACATAGACACACTAAGGGGCAGTGAGCACACTTGCCCTATCTACTTGCTCAAGGAGTCCACTTGCTCCACTTGCTCAAGGGTATATCAGTCGTGTGCTGTTGGTCCAGAGCAAGCTTCTGGTCACCTTCTGCCTACCTTTTCTGCCTAACCTTTTGCCCCTAAGATGACAAGTTGACATGCTTAGAGAATTTAGTTTTATTGTAAACCAACAAAAAAATTACTTTTTAAGTTTAAGTTATACTTACATTTCAACTGACAAGGTCCCTAAATTTCTATTTCATGATTTGAGATGAAAGGGAAACTTTTAATGAGAATCTCGTAAAGAATAAAAAAAAACTTCACATTGTTTGCGGTGCTATAGCAAAAAACACAATTTAAATATAGTTGTAATTACAAAGTTGTATGGAACACTGTGCTACATGATTTGAAAGCAGTTATTTGACCATAAGTAAAATAAAACCTGTTTTTAGAAAGTATCTACATGGAGGCACTTTTCTGGTCAATGGGGCAATCCCAGCATCATCAGGTGAAGGCGGGGTACAGGTCGCCAGTCCGTTGCTGCCATCAAGTTCTAAATGAATTGTTAATTTTCACAAAATGCTAAAATGTCTCACTTGAACATCTGATCTGGGTGTTGGGATGTTTTATTGCAAATAAAATATGGATCTATGAAATTCTGTTTTTATTTACATTTGTTTACACTTTGCACAGTGTCCCAACTTTTTGGGAATTGTGGTTGTTAATATATACTGAATAACCCAAGTACACAGTATTACAGATTAAAAGTAAACATTTAAAAATAACCCCTGCCTTCACTGTGACACATGAAAATTAATCATTTAGTTTTTTGGCTTTGGCTATTGTGGCATTAATTCAAGACTCACTGTGTTATGGCTACCACATTCATTGGGTCTCACTTTGGCCACCCCAGCCAAAATGCTCATTGCACCTAAGAAAATATATATTCATTCATAGCTGTCACAAAAGGCTGTACGCTGTAACTGATGCTCAGAGTGGCAACATATGTTAATAAAAAGCAAAACATTTAAGATTTTGACAAGGCTATGTAGTCTTTGAACTTTGTGATGTATGATTGCATAATACTAAATTAAATAAATACCAATTAAAATGTAATATGAATGATGATGATAAATGAAGACAAATAGCTTAATCTAAACACTAATACTAAATAATTTTTTTGTTATTTCTTTACATTATTTTAATACCAAACACAATAACCATTTATATGATTTCTGTGCAGTAACTGTATTGCACAGTTTTTACTGATAGGGGGAGACACAGAGAAAGCAGACAGAGGGAATAGTTTTACTGTATTATGAACAAGGAAATGTTTAAGAAAATCAAGAATATTAATTTCATGACATTTTAAATAAGATATAAGAATGTTGAATAATTATTTGTTGTATAAACTGTTAGGCTCTGACCACTGGCTAAATTATAACAGTATAAAGTTTAATGTAAAGTTTTGCTATAAAATGTGTTAAACTTTCATATAAATATTATATTAGCGTTTAACAACCTTGCACTATAATCGAAAAAGAAAGAAGTCTAACACTAAATGTGTTTTAAAGGTCTTGTACACCTACATTTTATGGGGAGGTGCTAAAACATTTAAACAGCTTTTTTAACAGCTAAAACAACACGAGAGGGGATATGAAAATGAGCAGGAAGTAAAAGGGGAACTGGTAAAAAAATCCTGTGAAAGGGTGGGGTTTACTCAACTGTTGCACACATTCACACTTGCAGAATAGGAGGAACCAAGAAGTCAAACTTATGTGCAAGCACAAAGACCGTGTCTAAGATTGTGTTCAAGGATCACACTGGGTCAAAAGGATCAGGTAAGCACTCTAAAGAACTTTTGAAGACTGAATTATGTTGAGCAATTAAAATGTCAGGCTTGAAATAAGAAAATCAGACTATGGCAGTTCTCAGCTGTTGGGCAGAAGAAAGTGTAGGCAAAAAATCAATGTAGTACTGTATACAGTGGTATATATATATATTCATTCTCTTATTTACGAGCTGTGCATATGCATTATACAATGCTAAACGTTGTATAATCAGCTTGACATTCTTTGATGATAGTAGCTTTTTTTTACAGTCAGCTTTTAGTTGCTCTGGCGGTTTTTGTCTTGTGCATTAGAACTTTAGTCAAATAATTATGAATATGTTGTGTCTTGAATGTGTCTTAATCTAAAGTTTTGAGATTCAATATTTTGCAAGTTGTTGGTTACATCATACTATGAAAAACAAATATGGAAACAGGTTAATATTCTTAAACATAATATTAATAAAAAAGTAAAAAAAATGTCTTTATTGATTTACCAGTAATAATAGGGACTAATTAATTAGCTTTAAGCATAGAATAGTATGGTAAACATGTCAAACATGATATTAGACATAATCACATATCATGTGACAATATTTGAACATATTTTAGAATGCATTTATAATGAGAGAAATTATTTACTGGACTGATCGCTGCATTAAATAATCAACTTTAGTGAACTTTAGTGGTGAGTTTGTTCTGTATCAGTAGTTTTGCATTTAGAAATTAGGTCATCAGATCATGAGCAGTAATTTCTGTTTGCTATCATGCAGAAAATATGACTTTTTATGACCACTTTGTATGCCTAACTTAATACATGCCTTAATCTTAATACAAACAGCAGGGAAAAAAATCAGATAATACTTAGGTCAAAGTATGTCATTGTTAGCTATTCAAGACGTAGCTATCATAGTGTTGCTATTTTCAAAACAAATCAAAACAAATTGGTGATTGTGTGTCCTCCACGTAGTTTGATCCTTGCTTGTATATACACAACTTGTAATTAATATCAAAGAGATTATTATTATGCTTCAATGATTTTAGAAAAGCAGAAGCCAAACAACTTGCTAAAAGGAAGCTTTCACACATTAAGCAAATACTTATTGTTCATATCACTGAATAATCAGGTTTCTCTTGTTTTATTAACACAACGTCTGTCTTCTTTCAATATTCGGAACAATATAGTACTTCATTAGTTTAAAAAAATAGTTTATCGTTTTTCAACTTTGTCTTTGCAGACTGTCATTATGGCCCTCTATGTACACTGTCAATGTTCAAAACATATGTATATATTTTTGTAACATTTTTTTACATAGTTTAAATGCATTATGTCATTTAAATTGTGTAAAAACTTTTCCAAATTTACTTGGAACCTTTTTACATTAACTTATATTAACAGTTCATGCTGTTTTTGGCTTTTTTGTAAAGTTGCAATTTTGAATTTAAATGTTTTTAACAGCAGTACACTGACTCCTATTTTAGCACTATGACATCATAAATTCCTTTAATTTCTGACAGTAACAAAATTCTATCTAACATGATGCAATGAGTGCTTTGAACATGACTATTTGAAAATGGTTAATGACTCAACAATTAACCTGAAACTTGTATAAGGCTGCGCTAATGCCAATTGTCATGTTACTCTAAAGTCCACTAAGGAGAATTTTTTTTAATTCTTACTGCTTTGTTTTGTTTAAATATATTGACCTGTTGTGTGTTGGACTGACTCTGCCCCAAATGTCAACAATATGCATGTTTTTATTTTTATTGTTCTTGTAGTATTATGTCAAATTATGTTGTATTATGCAATATACAGGGGTTGGACAATGAAACTGAAACACCTGGTTTTAGACCACAATAATTTTTTAGTATGGTGTAGGGCCTCCTTTTGCGGCCAATACAGTGTCAATTCGTCTTGGGAATGACATATACAAGTCCTGCACAGTGGTCAGAGGGATTCTAAGCCATTCTTCTTGCAGGATAGTGGCCAGGTCACTACATGATGCTGGTGGAGGAAAACGTTTCCTGCTTTGCTCCTCCAAAACACCCCAAAGTGGCTCAATAATATTTAGATCTGGTGACTGTGCAGGCCATGGGAGATGTTCAACTTCACTTTCATGTTCATTAAACCAATCTTTCACCAGTCTTGCTGTGTGTATTGGTGCATTGTCATCCTGATACACAGCACCGCCTTCAGGATACAATGTTTGAACCATTGGATGCACATGGTCCTCCAGAATGGTTCGGTAGTCCTTGGCAGTGATGCGCCCATCTAGCAAAAGTATTGGGCCAAGGAAATGCAACAGTCTGGGTGGTATGCTTTTTTGGGGCTTCTCCACACCATAACTCTCCCGGATGTGGGGAAAACAGTAAGGGTGAACTCATTAGAGAACAATACATGTTTCACATTGTCCACCGCCCAAGATTTGCGCTCCTTGCAGCAAAGGTTTGGCTATTGCAGCCTGGCCATGTATATTGACTCTGTGGAGCTCCCGACAGACAGTTCTGGTGGAAACAGGGGAGTTGAGGTGCACATTTAATTCTGCCGTGATTTGGGCAGCTGTGGTTTTATGTTTTTTGGATACAATCCGGGTTAGCACCCCAACATCCCTTTCAGACAGCTTCCTCTTGCGTCCACAGTAAATCCTGTTGGATGTGGTTCGGCCTTCTTGGTGGTATGCTGACATTACCCTGGATACCATGGCTCTGGATACCAGCAAGACGTGCACCAACAATTTGTCCTCTTTTGAACTCTGGTATGTCACCCATAATGTTGTGCGCATTGCAATGTTTTGAGCAAAACTGTGCTCTTACCTGCTAATTGAACCTTCACACTCTGCTCTTACTGGTGCAATGTACAATTAATAAAGATTGGCCACCAGACTGGCCACAAACCTCCCACACTAAAATGACAGGTGTTTCAGTTTCATTGTCCAACCCGTGTATATAGAATAGCTAACACTGAACAGAATATGAATATGCAAATATGCACAACTCCCTGCTGCCATGAATCTCTAGACCATGCACTGCCCCATGTCAGTGGTAAAATGGTAAGAACCATTTACATCCTAACTTCCTCTACTAAACTCTTTTATGTTGCTCAAATAAAACCCAACAACCTAACATGCAATACAGTTCGTAATAGTTTTGCAGCAAAAAATGATTAAGCCAAATGCATGGTTTTGTATGTGTATTAATGCAAGATGAATAAGTAAAATGCTGAGCACCCTTTGACATGTAGATAAGCGGTGGTCCAGTGTTGCCTAATTTCACATCAGTAATACACACATACTTATCAGTTAGAATTTTTTTCTGGACGAGAATATTCGAGAGTTCCTGTTTCTTAATATCATGTTTAAGTTAAATATCATTTTAACAATTTCAGCACTTAACTATACATGACTACTGCAGGTTCACAAAAAACCCATAAGGGAGGATCTAAATTACAAACTAACAAGTTTAACTGTAGCCTCCCTTTAATTGTAGTGCTAGAAAATAATACTTTTAGTTATTGACAGCCAAGAACAGTACAATGTTCAATTATCTCCCCTTACACTCCCCATTTCCAGTGAATCTGAGCTAACTGAGTAACTGCTAAATACTGTTTGCGCTAATGGGCTAAGACATTTTTGAAGACTGACTCTTTCAGCATTTGCTCTATAGAGAAATTACTAGGGATGGGAATCATCAAATCATTTATCAAAACTCTCTTCATTAATTGGCCAAAAAAAACAAAGATAGTACATGAAGGCCATGGTCATCTGCCTACAGCTGATATCATCAACAACAATAAGGAATACAAAATTAGTTATAGATGGTTGCCAGCTGAAGTTCAAACTTCAGCTACCTAGTTGCTATGGTAGACACACTGCACTGCTTCATATAGAATGTTATGTTTGTAAGTGTTTCATTAGGTGCTACCCAGTTCACACACATCTATGGGTCTACATATGTTGCATTTAGCTGCATTACCATTAAATTTTGCATAGACAGCCCACACTTTTGAACATCTTACTCTTTCAGTGAGGACTGAAGAGATCAGAATGACGAATGAAGTGGATAAGGTAGTTAGAGGCATGCAAATGCTTTTGTCACATGGAAAAAGTGCTCTTCCCGCTGATCTCGTGCCAACTATTCAAACATGCCCACTATGTAGAATGTAATATAACAAATACAGTAGCATCATTTGTCCAGGAGCTTATTGACATTTCAGTAATGACCAGTCAGTTCCTCATATCTATCCTTTAAAAAAAACACAAAACACACTATGTGTCTAAAAGGGACAGCCTGGATGTACTTGTAGAGTTCACATAGAAATCCACAACAAATAAGAATAAACAACTCTGTTGCACATAGTGAACACAAAATTATGCACAGAACACTAATGATAAATAGAATGAACTAATAAAAACCTTTTGTGTTGTTGAGTCTTCACACATAACGAATATCCACAATGGAACAACCCACTAGTGTGGTAGAGACAACATTAAATGCATTTGTTAATTATATCAGTTTTGTTATCACTGAATTACTCTGAGATTATATTTTTTTCCTTACCAATAGATGTAGTAGAATATATTGAAGGTCTGTCTCAATTGACACACTTGTGGACATTCACACGTGCCCAAAATGCCATAGATGTGGACTCAGCCTCTTTCCCAAAATAAAGTTAAAATACATTTTTTTTATTAATTTAACTTTACATTTAGCTGCATTATGGTTGCATTTCAAACTGAGCCAGTGTACACTGGCTCATTTACAAAAAAGTGAATTTATCTGCCATGTTCATATTATGCTGTGCTGTGATCACATGATGTATGTTAAAAATAAATAAAACAATTATATATGAATTTACCACATTAAAATTTAAAAAATGTACTCTCTTTTTACATCTCAGAAAGTACAGGACGTTCAGTTAATTAACCATATAAAAGTAGACAAGCATAGGTTTGCATTCTGTAAAGGCTGGCAGAAAAAAGGAAAACAGATGTGAAACAGAGACACGGTTAACAGTAATTATCTGACTCTGGTTACTGATACTGATACAAGTAGAGTTTTCCCTTCCTTTATAAATACTGAGCAACTACTGATGAAACTTCCTCATGCCCCATGTGTTCCACAAACTTAGACTAGTGAGTCATTGCCAACTAAACATGTTAAACAAAGCTGCTAAAAGTTACAGACATAAACTACAGGCAGTTATTTGCAATGTTTGCAACTTGCAGCAAGCTTACAACCTTCTTCAGAATACACAAAACAGTTCACCAAGAATCACAAATAACTTGTTAAATGTGATCTAACATATGAACAAAACAAAGAAGGGAAAGACTGAACACTGATAATGAATTGTTGAGAAATGGTAACAGCAGCTGAAGAAACCAGGAAATGCTGAGATGAGATGATGTTTAAAATAGTAAGTTCAGTTTCTCTTTCACAGAGCAGAAAGACATGGCAAACGACTGCTCAACATTTACCAAATTTAGTGAGACTGAATACTGACAACTGACTTGCTGAGGTGTGGATAACTGAAATATTTTGGAATGTAGTCATTATACTTTTAATTAAATGAATGTTTAGAGACACTAATATTTTATGTGCACTAAACATTGCCTTTTACTATAATTATAGTAAAAATCTGTTATATATCTGTCGTACATGTTCAATATAATTTAATTCAATTCAATAAAAAATTTATTCTTTTAAGTCTTTGTTACGTAGAAACATTCAATAATATTTGCATAGGGTTAGATCTTTAGTGTCACAAACAAATCAAAAAGAGGAATCACAGTAATTATCCAATAATCTAGTTTTCTAAAATGATCAACTGCATTTGGAGCACTTTATAGTTTCAAGTTTCTTTATAGTTGCAAGTTTCTTTATATCATATTAAAGACTCAGAATTACATATATTCACTTGTGTAGCATACACTAAAGCATGCAACACTGAACAGGAAGATGTTTGGAGAGGAAACAGATATGCTGATCGAGGACACATTAGCAACAAAGATCACCATTGACGTTGAAATGGGAGCACATGCAAATGCCAAACTAGATATTGATACCCATCACTTTGTGTATCAGTCAGACCAAGTTAGACATCACCTTTGCTACTAAAAAAAGCTCCTGAGCATTGATGCTATGGAGGAACAGTGATAATGTTAGAGTAGATTTGTAGGCTGAACTTTGCAACTGTTGCCTGAGCAATCTGGCTGTGGACTTCGGTTCTGGATGACACTTTCTTTTCTTGGACCAGTAACCCCAAATACTTAAATTCTTGCACTTCTTCAGTTTGGACACCATTGAGGTGAACATTGGTCTATGATCAGTTAAAGGAGCTTTGGTCTTTTTTGTATTGATCTTTAGGCCATACGGTGGTGCAATGCAAGCACATCAGTGGTCTGATGGTAATACAGTGTCATCACTTTGTCAACTATAGTTGATTGAACGCTCAAAGTATTGCTGCAAAAATAATGGATTACAGATCAAATAATACATTAGGTTTGTTACTAATGAATGAGCATGAAAAATAATTGTTTGCTCCCTCACATCAAATAAAGTACATTAATAGAATGAATGTAAAATAAATACTGTCCTGACTTGGCATCTTCACTGACAATTAACTATTCAGTGATGCATTCTGAATATGCATTGGTTTGTTATTCATTCATGAAACTAAATAGCCTATAGTATTTTGTTTCAAATATTTAGCAGGTGTTTAATGATTTGTACCATGAGTATTTAAGCATGTATGTCCAGTTTCTGTTTTGTTAATTTACATAAAACAAAAAAGTCTTTATTAATAAAGCATAACATAAAGCATGGTATTGTTTTACATAATTATTATTTTTGGTCATGATTTGCCTTTCATAGTTACTAAAGGTAAAGTGCTTTAATTGTAAAGTATTGCCAAGTATAAACATGTGACATTTGACTAATAAGCAAACACATTGTGGCACATTGTCTTTGCTTATAATTCTAATGATATGTTTGTATTTTCAAGGTAACGCCATACCTAAATGAAAAATGTCTGAAAATATTCTGGAAGAGGTTTTTATAAAGCGCTCCCAACAAAAGAAGAAAACGTCACCCTTAAACTTCAAAGAGAGATTGTTTGTGCTCACACAGGATAAGATTGCATACTATGACTATGACTTTGAAAAAGGAGTAAGTAATACAACTGTTTTTTTTACACTGTCCATTGGAATAACTGAAATTCATTGTAGACAGAGGTGGATTTTGTTGGCAATGAAATTGCACTGCATTTGGTATAATATGAAGAACGTTCAGCAACATAGCCAACATTTTGTTTTTCATTTGTTTATTAAGTCTGTTTAAAAAACTGCTAACTTTAATAAACCTTACTGACTGCAGAAAAAGAAAGGATTAAAGGGGTCTGTGGACATTGACAAGATTAAATGTGTTGAGATTGTGATGCCAGAAGACAATGCTCCTTCAGAACGACTGTTTCCATTTCAGGTAAGGTGACATCCTTTGCCATAATGAGTATCATGCATATTACATATAAGTATCATATTCCTTATCTATTACTCCAGTTCAGGTGATAGTTATTACTCCATTAATATCCATCCAAAACATATAAATGAGGCATGCACAACCACAAGAGATAAAAATGGTCCTTATTTTATTTAAAGCTGACAGGTTTACTTTTAATGTTTTTCTTTTCTTTCAAACTGACCTAAAATCAACCTTTATAATGCAATGAGTATTATAAAGTTCACTAGGCAGACAGAGAGTGAGCAAGCAGAAGTGAAACTCTTTGTTTGGTCTCTTTTTTAAGTACAAACTTACAGGAAGTACAGCAGGCAGCAGGTGTTAATACATAAGGCATACTGTACCTAGTATAAGTACTATAGTAAAGTTTTAATTGTGTGGCTGGCACTACATATACATGTAATACCATGTCAAGCATATACATGTACAATCTAACAGAGATAAGTTTATAAACATAGATATTACATGCAAAGATAACAGATTTAAAGTCCATAAATCATTTTAAATATTATATTCTGCCGCATTGTCACTTGTTTGGTTATTCAAGGTTCAGTGTCACCGCTGAATTGAGGAACTGTGAAGAATTGCAGGGTACTTGCATTCATATGTTGGTTCTCCCCTGCTGAAAATAAACAGCACCACCATTTGTTGTGTTTTTAACATGTGTTTGCTGGTACCATGTTTAAAACACAAACAAACTGCAATGCTAATATTAGTGATAGCAAATAAGTTGGAGGCCTTCCAAATATATGTTTACATGTGTAAGATTTGAGGCTTACTTTTACTGAATCCACATCCAGCAAGTAAACATTGAGTTTGGCTAATACTAAGAGAGAATTCTTCCCAGGAAACACATAACGCTGTCACAAAGTGGTCCACTTTCCTACAACGTTGCTACAACGTTTTTAAAGGTGGTGCTTTTTACATTGTCTGAACAAGGTTGTCACAACATTGTCACAACATAGCATTTTAAATACACCTGGCTAAACATAAGTGTCAATGAATAAGCTAAACCAGTAAAGACAGACCATGCTGGTCAAAAACCAACATAGACCATGCTGGTCAACAGATAAACCAGCAGAGACAATGCTTGTCAACCAGTTTTACCAGCATGTTTTTACTAGTCAGTCAGCTTCACCAGCAAGGTATTGTACACGGTTATGCTGGTGACCATCAAATTCATGCTAGCCAATGAGCAAGATCAGCACTAACCAGCATAAACAAGCTTGGACCAGCATGGATCAGCAGGGTTGGAAGGACAAAATTTTATATCCTACTCAATGAGAATGTCTGAATTTGTTCTTTGAGATTTTTATTCAAGCATAAGGTTTTCCCCTCGACTTCCCACTCCACATTGACCTAACTGCAAAAGTATAAGTTTGTTTGATGAAATTGTTGCCATGAAAAAATCTTAATTGGATGTTTCCAATGAAGATAAAAGGTTTAATTATAGGGCTTCAATCATTTATATGTGTTCCACTTTGGCAGTGCCCGTAGCAAATTTAACCTGTGGTAATGTATGATGACAAACAATTTTTTTTTCCTTTTAAATGTTTAAGCTTATAAATTAAACTCTTAAATTTCAGCTTTATTTAAAAGTACCTCCACTACAGAAATAGTTGGCCATTTAGTACTTCCTACACTAGAGAAAAAGTCAGCCATTTAGTAAACAATTGAAAATTTTCTGCTGTTACTAAAATTTAAAATAGTAATTCCAGGTGTCTGCTAGGGTGTTGCTAGGTGGTTGCCATGCCTTTTCTGGTAGCCACTATGGTGTTGCTATTGCTATAGTATTCCAGTGGGTTATTAGGATGTTGCTTAATAGTTGTTTAACAGCTGCTAGTTTACTGTCATACTATTTATATTTGGTGGCTAAGCAGTTGCTAATGTATCCACCCAAGGAAGAGTGTTACTAGGAGGTTACTATAGAGTTTTAAGGTGGTTTCAGGGTGGTTGCTGGGATAGAAGACTTTTTTAAATTTTGTCTGTGGGTGCGGTGGTCAAGCACTGATAGATTTAAAACAACAGCTACAAGAAATAGTATTTCATACAGTTGATCTGTAGCTTGGTAAAGAACTCGGTAAAGATTTATATTTGATATTTGATGTATATTTGTGTTTTTGCTATAGCTCACAAACCACCTCCTAAAATCTCTCAAATTACATCTTCTAAATCGTGGTAAACCAGAAAACAAACTACAATCATTATCGTCATAGTTCCCAATTTTTCTTTTTTTCTGAGTACTTTCGATCACACCATATCAGGCATGTGAAGACAGCAAGAGACCATCTCTAAAGTGCAGTACTGTACAAAAACAAATAGGAATGAGGAGCCTGGCGGTGTTATTTATAAAAGCTTGAAACGTACTGAAATACAACGATTATGTCAAACTCCACTGCTTTCACAAAGCTGTGTAAAACAATGCAGAAATACATCAGTAAAACCAAAACATCCTAAAGCTATACTGAGACACAACACACAAACCTACTGCAAAATATCCTTTAATCTATTAAGACATCTTACAAACACACTACAATCTTTACTTTGGTATGATATGTATTGGTTGATTTTTAATTATTCATTAAATGTAATTAATTACTATTGTGAAACATTCAGATGATATACAGATCTCAAATTTTTTGTAGTATACAGAGACCCAACCTTTAGTTTGTTAAGATGCACATCCTCTGCAGTCCCGCTCAGCTCCTTTACTAGTATTAAGCATTTTTCAAGGAAGCGTTCACCACTATTGTGCAGGGGCCTTGTGTTGCTAAGCTGGCGAACAATGACATAGCATTAACTGAATTCAAAACCAGTGCTAAGGACACACTGTCTTTAACAGAGCAAATATATTGCTACATTCCCATCTGTGCTAGAGAATTACACTGCACACTTTTGTGTACTGGAGTATGACAATGCAGCCCCGCTGGTAGCTACTCTTTTCTGGGTCCTTATGCCAGGATGCCAGGGGTGCCAGGGGTCCCAGGGTTCTGCTCCTCTGGCACAGACCATAACCTCAAGTCTGTGGCATCCAGAATTCCTATATATATATATTATGTCTGTGTTTTTGCTTTCAAAGCCGTTCCTGCTATAAACCCAGTATTTATATTATTCATCCACTAACTGGTTTCATTAATCAGTCCTTCCTTAAGGCAGGGTTTCAGCACACTACAAGTAATTTTTTCACACCTGACATCTGGTCATATGTAAAAAAAAAAAAAACATTAAAATGAAACAAAATCTTATCAGACAAAACTAAATGTTGTATGTTTGTTAGCAGGGTTGCTGTGAAATACAAGTAATTTTTAAATCTGTATGTAATATGGATGTCTTACAGTAGTAATTTAAAAATGAATTAAATATCTAACTAAAGCATATCTTGCCAAACAGAGGACTGTAGTATTTTTGTCAGATAGGTTTCTGTACACTACAAGTTATTTTAGATCTGTATGTCATTTGGTTGTTTTACAGTTGTTAACAAAAAATCAACAAAAAACGAATGGTTGTAGTATGTTCATCCAATGGGTGTCTTTACACTATGATTAATTTTAGATCGGTATGTCATTTAAATGTTTCACCTTAGCAACTTTTTTATTATGAACAATTACATTTTACCAAAACATTTCTTACCAAACAAAGAGTTGTAGTATGTTTGTCAGATTGGTCTCTGTACTACAAGGGCATAAAATTAGCATGGACGGAAGTGACGTGTCCCCGCCGATATCCAACGATTATTGAATTGTCCCCACCAATAATGTGATCCCCTCCAAAAAAAAACCCTGATCTGTCAATGTCTCATAACCTAGAGGTGCAGAAAGGGTTAATACACATATCTGTGTGATTGGCTGTGCCTTTCCCTGCTGTCACGTGAGACTCTGTAGCTACATTTGGTTGTTGGCAGTGCCAAAACTGGAAGGAAAACTTTCTAGACATATGCAAGACTTACTGTGCAAGACTCAGGTGCAACGTGGGTGACACATGGGTGTCAAAAGCAAGTGAGGATGGCAGCAAAAAAGAAGGTGAAGGAGCTATTTTTCAAAGAAACATGTAAGTCACGTAAAGTCAAGTTCTCCAACGAAATGACAATGTTGCAGAGCATACAGCAGGCTAAAATCATCTGTAGCTTCTGTAGCTTTTCTTACAGTCTTACAGAGTAACACACAATAACTTTTAATTCTAATGGTACTGACGTGTTCATTGGGTTAATTTTGTTTGAGACATAAAGTATTATGAGGAAGTTATTTCTTTTGCAAGTATTCCACTTTGCAGCACAGCTGGCACAAATTAAAAATGCACTCACTGTGCAAACATTACTCACTGTTTACTGGTTTGAAACTGGCTGAAATTAGCCTAGGTCTTGTAGATTAATTAAGGCATTAAGCAAGATTAAAAAAAATCTTTGGTTTTGTGGACAACAGCACCAGGTTATGCAGTGCTCAATGTATTAGCCCTGATATATGAGACCTGTTTTATTTACCCTATTGCTGAAATAAAGTTAATAAGTCTTTAGATGTAAACTCAGTACTTATTGGTTTAAAAGTGGCAACACTATCTGGATGATAATATGTCTTGCAATTCCTTGACACATCATAAGAGTTTTTTCTGTGATTGTTACTTTGTTACTTTGTGGAGATTATGCAGTACTCAATTTACTTTTATTATTGCTGATGTATGAGACCTGTTTCATTTGTACTGTGGCTGAAGTAAACTGAAGTCTAAACTACTTCTTTGTCAGTCATTAGTTCAACATTAATTCAACATTATATAATCCATAAATTAAATTATGAATTGTTATTCGGAATAGTTTAAAAGCATGTAGAATAGCATATGTAGTATATCAGCCCGTTATCGTTTTATCACAGAGCAAAGAGAAAACAAATAAAAAAAAGTAGATTCATAGGTCCCCGCCAATGTCTAAAGCAAATCTATGCCCTAGTTGTACTGTATAAATTAATTTTAGATCTGTCTCATTTAGATGTTTCATAGTAGTATTTTCTAACCTACAGAAATTAACTGAAATTCAATCATGGTATATCTTACAAAACTAATGGTTGTTATGTGTCATCCAGCGGGTATTTGTACACTACAAGTATATGTGCACATATGGAGGTAGTCACAGTAGTATTTTATTACTCAACAACTAAAACTAAAAAACTAAAATTCATATAAAAGTAAAATTAAAGTCATATCAAACAAAAGTAAATGTTGTAGTATATTTATCAAGTGGGTCTTTATAAAACAAGCAATTTCATATCTGTGTACCATCTGGATGTTTCACAATAGTAATTTGTGACTTTTAGTAAATAACTAAAAATCAACCAAAACATAACATACCAAAGTAAAGATTGTATTATATTTGTAAGACCTATCACTACAAGTGACTACAAGTCGTTTTTATATATATACAACTTCATACCTAGTCTAGAATATATCTAGAATAAGTTTCATCATCACTCGAATAGTCTTTTGTTGCCATCTTATCTACTTGTAGTGAAATTATAGGCATGTTCCTAACTTGAATTTTAGAACAGACTCCCTCTAACTGTAGTATTACATTTCTTTCTAGCTTTAGGTTTTCAGCTATGTATTCAACATATTAGCATTATTGAGAGCTACGTGGCCACCGCTACCTAGCCTGTTGCTAGCTAATGTTTGTTTCCTCGAAAACAAGCTGGATGAGCTGAGAACCAGAATAACAACTCAGCGTGAGATCAGAGAGTGTTGTGCTCTGATCTTCACAGAAACCTGGCTTTCTGGCAAGACGCCAGAACAAAGGCGGTGGTGTCTGTGGGCAAATAACACGTGGTGTTCAGACGTGAAGACAGTTGAAAAACTTTGTCTAGCAGTCTTAGAAATGCTGATAGTGAAGTGCAGACCCCACAATCTGCCGAGAGAATTTAGCGGTGTGTTTATACTGGCTATTTACATTCCGCCTCGTGCGAACTCCGCTGCGGCGCTGGGGCTGCTGCATGACGTCATCAGTAAACAAGGGACCACGCACCCGGACTACATCAGCAGCTGCATTGAAACCACTGTCCCTTCAAAGCGCTGCATAAAGTACCCCAACCAAAAGCCATGGATAAATGGTGAAGTTCGGTCCATGCTACGTGCTCGCCAGACTGCATTTCTCTCTGGCAACGCTGATGACTACAAAAGGTCTAGATACGTACCTGCGTAGATCTATCAGAGAAGCTAAGAGACAGTACAGGCTGAAGCTGGAGGGCTACTACATTACAGCAGACTCCCGGCGCATGTGGTGAGGACTGCAGCACATCACCAACCATCAACAAACAAGCAGGGCACTCACAACCAGCCATTCTGCATTGCCTGATGAGCTGAATGAGTTCTATGCTCGCTTCGATGTCCTCAACCTTGACCAACTGAAGGACATTGCGGCCAAGAAGAGCATACAGAACCCATCACTCACCAGTGGATGTGTGCAGGAACCTGATGAGAATAAACCCACGCAGAGCAGCAGGCCCAGACAACATTCCTGAGCGCTCAGGGTTTGCTCATCAGAACTGGCTGATGTGTTTGTAGACATATTCAATCTGTCACTTACACAAGCTTTTGTGCCATCCTGTTTCAAGACCACCACCATCGTGCCCCTCCCAAAGAAAAGTAATGTGAGATGCCTAAATGAATATCACCCTGTTGCGCTCTAGAGGATAGTCATGACTCACATCCAGAAGACCATTCCCAACACTATAGATCCTTTACAGTTAGTGTACCGTCAGAACCGGTCCACAGACGACGCAATCAACGCTGCTCTTCACAAGGACACATATGTCAGAATGCTCTTTCCTGATTACCTCTCCTATCTGAACTGGTTTGAACTGGTCTGATTTTAACTGCACCTTACACTTACTGTACTGCTGTTTACATACCATACTGTTTACATTCGCTACATTATTGTTTACATTTGTTACTTGCAACTTGCACATAAAAGCAAGTGTAACTTTAATTTAGTATTTTTTAACTATATAAAAAAAATACTTTTATTTACTTCAACTTATATTATTATACTTTGTATATTTTGTATATATTTTTATTATTTCTTTTTTGTTATCTTATCTACTGGTGAATGGAGAAAGAGCAAAATAAGAATTTAATTGTACAGTTCTGCTGTGCACATGACAATAAAACTCTTGAATCTTTGGATGAATTTCTGCAATAAAACATTTTGTTACTGCAGTAGCTCGCACCTCATGTTTATCATTTTCACACTGTCTCTGTAAAACAATGATCCTAATAAATTAGAGAATAGTGCATTGTAAGAGAAATAGGGGAAGAGGGAAATTATAATGTGAAAAGTTAAATGATAATCAAGGAATTATTTTCACGTATCTGATACACTCATACCAACTGATGCCACTACTAGGTCAGTGATGGTGCAAAATAAAGCATAGAAACAGATGAAATACAATCTGTAATTGTAAAACTACAAAATGGTGAGAGGACCTGATAAAATGGACAGAAAGTATAGATATGAAGAGGACACACATTAATACTCCTACCATAATGTTACAATTAGCAGTAATGTGTATAAAAGTCACATCCACAATTACCAAATAACAGAAGACATTGCTTTCTTTACCATAGATAGTCTATGATGAAGGACCTCTCTACATATTTGCCAAAACAGATGATGTGCGAAAGCAGTGGATACACAAACTAAAGCATGGTCAGTGTATTCTTTACAAACATAATTTGGGACACAAGTTTTTTAAATCTGCCTTTGAGTTGGTTCATTGTTTTTTTACATATCTGTCATAGTGGTGCGGTTCAACAAGGACCTAATGCAGAAATACCACCCTTGTTTCTGGGAGGATGGCATGTGGAAATGTTGTCAGCAGGAAGTTAAGCAGGCTGTGGGCTGCAGAGTGCTGGAGACAAGAAATGGAGGTCTGTAAAAAAACCACAGAAAGTAAACAAATTAGCCCACAGTAGCATGTCTGAACACAGCACAGAAGTTAAAGCCTGTTTCTAGATACTTCTTCATATAATTGAATGGTATAACTGTAGAAAAAATAAATGCATAGTTTTAATTTATTTACACAAACATAAACATAATCTCCTTTTTCCTTAAAGGGTTTTCCAAAGGATCTCGGCGTAAATCTAGAAAACCTCTCCCACCTACACCAGAAGAGGTCAGCCTATTACCATTCAGGATCATTTCACTTAGTAGCCAATTAAACCTGCTGATTTAAAATTATTTTTAATTGTTTCCTTAGGAAAAACTCTCTAGACCTTTGCCTCCACAGCCACCAAAGCAGTCAGGTTTCTCAGTCGGCATGACAGTCATTGCTGAGTATGAATACACACCAATGGCCCCCCAAGACCTGGAGTTAAGGAAGGATGAGGAGTATACAATCCTGCAAATATGTGATGCCAATTGGTTTAAAGCCAGAGATCAATATGGGTAAGGCGGAGATTTAAAAAATTAACATAATTAGACTTTTGTATTGATATACAGAGCATGTGTTAACGTCTCAAAACTACAACCCCAAATCAGAAGATGAGACACCATTAAAAATGCAAAACAACCAACCAAATAAACAAAAAAACCCACAGTGTTTCTTACATTAACGTATTATTACACTGCAGACAACATGAACCCAATAAATATTATGTTGCTTTTTGTTAATATACTACCATTCCTACCTTTCAGGTCTACGGTACATTCCAATAAAGTTGGAATGGTAAAACATGTACCATTTTTTTAACCAATATCTTTATTTGATTTTTAAAATGACAAAAGAGATTAGAGCAATGGTCATCAAGACAGTTCACAACTTAACAACAGCACATATCAAGAACCCCCCCTCAAAAAAAACAACTTATAATTCACTTTACATTTATGTGTTATATATGTGTCCAGTTCTTTGTAGTGTTCGCCTAAAGGAATCTTCACTTAGCAGGCAAGCTATATTTACGCCATACCAAAGTACACATCCTTGAATTGTCCATCAGAATCAGAAATACTTTATTGATCCCAGGGGGAAATTGCAGTTTTTACAGTAGCAGCCGGTTATGTAGAAGAATAAACACTCTAATAACAATTTACAACATAAAAGAAATTTGTAATATGTACACATATATAAGTCTTATAATACAATAGAAGAATAAAATGTAAAGTGACTGTGGCTATAATAATAAGTACAGATATACTGTAACAGCAGTAAGAGTTTAGAAGTAGGAAAGTTAATGCACATTTGAGTTGTTGCACACATAATTAAATTATTGTACTACTGGTATCACTGTACATGTGAAAGGTGTCATACGTTAAGGGAGGAGTTATAAAGTCTGATATAACTACTGGTAGCCACTGGCATCTCATCACTGTGTGATAAAGAGGGTGGGAGCCATTATCCATGATGGCCTGCAGCTTAGACAGCATCCTCCTCTCAGACACTGCCGTCAGCGAGTCCAGCTCCACACCCACAACATCACTGGCTTTGCGGATCAGTTTATTAAGTCTGTTTCTGTATCTGCCACCCTCAGCCTGCTGCCCCAGCATGCAACAGCGTATAGGATGGCACTGGCAACTACAGACTCAGCATAGTCCTGCAGATGTTGAAGGACCTCAGACACCTCCGAAAATAGAGACGACTTTGGCCCTTCTTTTAGAGGGCGTCAGTGTTCTTAGCCCAGTCCAGTTTATTGTCGATGTGCACACCCAGATATTTATAGTCCTCCACAGTGTCCACACTGACCCCCCTGATGGAAACAGGGGTGACCTGCGTTTTGTCCCTCCTCAGGTCCACCACCAGCTCCTTTGTCTTTGTCACATTGAGCCGTAGATGGTTCAGCTCACACCACGCAAAAAAGTCGTTCACCGTCACCCTGTACTCATCCTCATCATCCCTGCTGATACATCCAACTAGTGCAGAGTCATCAGAGAACTTCTGAAGGTGGCAGGTCTCTGTGCAGTAGTTGAAATCAGTGGTGTAGAGGGTGAAGAGGAAGGGAGAGAGGACAGTTCCCTGTGGGGCTCCAATGTTGCTGACCACTCTGTCTGACACACAGATGTACATACAGTGGTCTGCCAGTCAGGTAGTCAACAATCCAGGACACGAGGGGGGCGTCTACCTGCATAACGTTTAGCTTGTCCCCCAGAAGAGCAGGCTGAATGGTGTTAAATGCACTGGAGCAGTCAAAAAACATGACCCTCACAGTGCTGCCTAGCTTATCCAGGTGAGCGTAGACTCGTTTCAGCAGGTAGATGATGGCATCTTCCACTCCCAGACTAGGCTGGTAGGCGAACTGGAGGGGGTCTAGAAGTGGCTGGACCATGGGCCAGAGCTGATCCAGGACAAGTCTCTCCATGGTCTTCATGATATGGGACGTCAGTGCCACTGGCCTGTAGTCTTTGGCACAGGAACAATGCAGGACGTCTTCCACATCACAGGGACCTTCTGGAGACTTAGGCTCATGTTGAAGACATGCTGCAGGACTCCACAAAGTTGGGTGGCACAGGCTTTAAGCACCCTGGTGGGGACACCATAAGGGCCTGCAGCCTTGTTCGTGTGGAGTCTCTGTAGCTGTCTTCTCACCTGGTCAGCTGTGAGATTCACTGTAGAGGTGACTGGTGGGGGAGGAGAGGAGGTGTGAAGTGGACTAACACAGGAGGGTGGGAGGCTATCAGGAGGGGGAGGGAGTGGAGTGGGCTGTTGAGGCCTGGCAGCAGAGGAGTCAGGGAGGGGAGGTCAGGGCCTGCAGTGTCAAATCTGTTAAAAAACAAATTTAACTCGTTGGCCCTGTCCACACTGCCCTCTACTCCCCTGTTGTTGCTGGGCCTGAAGTCAGTGATGGTCCTCATACCACTACAAACATCCCTCATGTTGTTCTGCTAGAGTTTCCACTCCAGCTTCCACCTATATCTGTTCTTAGCCTCCCTAATGGTTCTCTTCAGTTCTCTCTGAATCGTTCTCACCTCTTCTTCTTGTTGAGGAGGGCTTTAATGTCTTTTGTTCCCACAGTTTGTTGTTTGGGTTGTTTGGGTCCTGGTTGGGACAGTGGAGTCCACACAGAAATGGATGTAGTCTGTGATGCACTCTGTGAGCCTGTCAATGTCCTCTCCATGAGGCTCATAGAGTGCTGTCCAGTCAGTAGTCTCAAAGCAGTCCTGCAGCACTTTAGAAGTCTCCTCTGACCATCTCCTCACGGTCCTTATGGTCACAGGCTGACTCTTCACCTGAGGCACATACTTTGAGCTAAGGCTGACCAAGTTATAATCAGATCCACCCAGAGCGGGGAGGAGGAGCAGCTGTATGCATCCTTAACATTAGCATACAGCAGGTCCAGTGTACTCTCCTCTCTGGTGGGACAGTCCACATACTGAGTGAAGTTTGGTAACGTCCTGGCCATAGTGACGTGGTTGAAGTCACCTGATATGGCAATGAAGGCAGTCGGGTGTTGAGTTTGGAGACACGCTATGGTAGAGTGCATGACGTCACACGCCGACGTCGGGTTGGCAGAGGGGGGGATATAAACAGCCACGACAACAACATGGGAAAACTCCCGCGGCAAATAATATGGCCTGAGTCCAACAGCCAACAGCTCAATGTCCGGACGACAGATACGCTCCTTGATGGTAATGTGACCAGGAGAGCACCAGCAGTTATTAACTAACACAGCCAGCCCTCCCCCTTTCCGCTTCCCGCTCTTGGTGCTGTCCCGGTCGGCCTGAACAGTCTGAAAGCCAGCGATTGAAACGTTTTCATCTGAAATGTTCTGGTGTAGCCATGTCTCCGAAAAGCCCATTAAACTACACTGGCGGTACTCCTTCTGACTCATGGCTAATGCTGTTAGCTTGTCCATCTTATTAGCCAGTGATCTAACGTTGCCCATGACGAGAGTGGGAAGACGCGGCTTATATCCTTTTTTCTCAATAAGCCTCCGTCTTTTCGCCCTCGCTTTCCCCGTGCGCTGTTTAGTTCCTCCTCTACATCCCCTGTGCATCCGTCTCCAAAGCTCCTTGGGGATGTTGGCAGTACTGGTCTCCATGCCGGCCGGCTTCAGCGTGATCAGCTGATCCCAGGTGTAAACAAAGGGACCATGCTGCTGTGCCGCGGTGCACCAGGAGAGTGAAAGTAGAACTTTCACAGCGAACAAACTGAGCAAAACTCTCTCTACTAGCATGATTCGAGAGGGCACAGCTTCACTAAATTACCTTGTAAAAATAAATAAATATTGTTAAGATAAAACTATAGTTAAAGAGAAAAAACGAATACACAACCGGGAACAACTACAAAGGCTGCACGCACTTACGCGCATGCACACTAGAAACGATCAGCAAGCTTCCCCTTTAAAAAAAAAATACCATATATCTCGGAATTCATTTATTTTTCCTTTAATAGAATATTTTATTTTTGTCCAATGCGAGACTGGAGGTCATTCCTGTTATCCACTGTGATAGACCAGGAGCTTGCACGTTTAGCTTCAAGGAGACACAGGTTAATGAAGGAGGACTATTTTTCATTTAAATTTATTTGGGAATATTTGAAAAATGCACAGTTTAGGACTAAGAGGAAGAACCTTGTCAACAATCAATAACACTATATGGATTACCCTTTTCCAGAGATTCTGTATTAGAGACCATTCCCATATACAGTGGAACAGTGTATCTATAGTCTGTTTGCATTTAATTTAAGTATCTGAAATATTTGAATTAATTTTGTGTAGTCTGAATGGTGTAATATACCATCTGCCTAGGCATTTGTATTGGAGAAGTTTTGAATTTAGGTATTTAGCGCTTGCATCTGGGCCTTTACACAGGCCTTTACTACATTCTTCCTCAGATGTTTCCTCCTTTAGGCTGTTCTTCCAGGCTCGAAGTTTACAGCTAGAAGATTCTTTTAAGTTCCCCACCATAAAACTATAGAGAACAGAAATCTGGCCTCTTACTTCTAAATGATCTAGAGTTTTTTTCCTAATGAAGATAGTGGTGGGATATCAAGAGATTTGTCTTGAGGCGATAAAGCTTCTTAATTGAAGCCATTTATAAATATGTGTTTGAGGGATATTATAGGTGTTTCTAAGCTACTTAAATGTCATCATGACTTTCCCTTCCTTGACCACATCCTGAAACCTAGATCAGATTTCCAAGGACAAAAGTTATTATAACCAAAAAATTGGACTAAAACAAGAAAATTTACACAGATATTGTATTTTTAAGAAAGCATTTTTTGTTTGTTTTTTAATAGTTGTGCCATCACATGAGAAGAGATTTATTTAATGGGAGATTCTTTATATTTAATGGGTGATTCAATTAACATCCATGCTAGTTGTGGCTCTGACATGAAATAAAACATTGTGGCATGTACTTGAGCTGCCCAGTAATACCCCTTGTACCATATGAGAGACCTATTCTATCATATGGTGGATGAAGTAGAGAATATCTCAGCTTAGGATTTTTATCGTTCCATATGAAATGTGTGATAATTTTTTTAAGAAGGTTAAATAGAGAAGGCGACAGCTGTCGAGGAATTGTCTGAAAAAGATATAAAAATGTAGGTAAGACAGACATTTTATTTATATAAATTTTACCGATCATAGATATGGGCAGTCTGGCCCATCTGGAGAGTAAATTTAATGCGACAACCTGGTTATAATTTGTTGTGATAAGTTTCCTCATATCAGGGGTTATTTTAATTTCAAGATATGGAGAAATTGTTCTATATGACTTTCTATCTGTTGGACATTTCCCAGGTTAGACCAACAGTGCAATTAGTGCGCAGTTTAGAGTCAGGGGTAGAGTGTCAGATTTGTGGGCCTCATTACTATTATCAGTGGCAAGAAAAAGTATGTGAACCCTTTGAAACTACCTGGTTATCTGCATTAATTGATCATAAAACGTGATCTGATCTACATAGACAACTTAATGTGCTTAACCTAATACCACACAAACATGATGTGTTGCTTTTTGAGATCTTTTAGCCTACTTTATAGCTATCAGGCCCTGTTACTATATGCATCAGCAAGCTCTTCATCTTCCAATTTGCATTCCAAAGGAGCAGAATCCACTTGTTCCAATGGAGAAAACTGTAAAGAGTTAAGAAAGTTTGAAGACCTTTGTTGAGATATATGTGAATATTCTAAAATATAGGGGCTGGTAAAATGTTTGAAATTAATAATTATTTTTTTCTGGGTCAGCTGTTATGTGTCCATCCTCACCTTCAATTGTATTTGTAACCCTCCCTGACTGCCAGGTCACACGTTTCACTGCTCTCTCTCCCTGTTCTGCTTTAGGCACCACAAGCTCTTTATTGCCTGGTTTGAATTAATTATATTGGGACTTTAATTTTTCACTTTCCTAAGCTTTATCTAATCATCTTTAATTGTGTGACTATAACTTATCATTTGCCCTCTTAGGAAGGCTTTGAAAGCCTCCCATCTCACTGATGCCGTCATTTTATTTGTGGTAAGTTAAAAATACATCTGTGCCCCTAGGAACTTCAAAAAATCCCTTAGCCATGTTGTTTGAAAATGCCACCTTGAAGGCCCTATGTAAAAGTAACTGATCAGATATAACTATACTATCATACCAGTTTTTTTTAATCTAGGGTGGAGGTGAGCTGACACTAAGAAGTAGTCAATGCGGAAGAATGTCTGATGTGTACTTGAAAAACATGAGTACATTCTAATATTAGGGTTATTATATCGCCAAATGTCTTTTATGTTGAAATCTTAAAGCTACTGATGCAGCTCTACCTTGTTTGTTAATAAAATATGTCTGAGCCTGTCGACCTATCTATATCTGGGGAGAAGGTACATTTAAAATCTCCTCCTATTATAAAATATTCTGGAAAAAAAAATCTTCTTGAAGGCAGCATATGTTGTACTTTTCTCCATTAATGCTGCCAGAAGTACCAAATTACCAAGGACACTGACCTGACATTTGGACTTATTGCTGATAATGTTCTGGACGGTTCTTTTCACACACAACATTAACAGTCTTTTGGTCCTTCCCAGATGCTTCAAAGATGAGGGAAGCCAATGCTGCTTCTAGACTGCCTGTAAATGTTTAAGTGACATTTGTGAGTGTAGTCTTGTATTTAGGTTTGCCTAAATAATCTGTTGTCCATGTGGTTACATGGGCTATTCTGAATGGTGGTTCCTGGTGCAGTGCCCTCAAATCACAGGTGGCCTTTACACACTTCCTCCCAATTCCTTGACTTATATAATGATACCAAGCACTGTAGAGGAAGAAATATACTAATTCTAATATGAGAAACATTGATTGTAAACATTTCAATAATTTAAATTGACAAGTTGGAGATTCTCTGCCCATTTGTGCTCCTCAAATCTTTTAATGTATACTGCTTTTGTACCAAATCCTGATTACAATGACCTACTGGCATCACCTATTTGAAATCACTAGCCCTCATCTTAACTTTTTGGTAATGTATTGCAAACCTGAAATGCAGGAATGGTTGTATATAAACTAAAGAAATTAAGCCAACCAGATAAAAAAAAAGTATGTTAGGTTCATACAGTCTGCAATGAGATTAACGTCTTTTTATTTGTTTGTTTTTTTTTGTCCTGTAAACATTTTTAACTTTTGCCTGAAAGGAGAAAAACATATCAATGTAATGGATATAAAGTCCAGCTATTTGCATCTAAAGAAGATACAAATGACTTGGTGAAATTGTCAGCAGATAATGGCTACACTATGTGCTCTTTACACAAATGATGTGTCCATTTTGCAGCAAGGAGGGATATATTCCAAGTAACTATGTTGTTGAGGCCCTGAATGGATTGGAGAAGTTTGAGTGAGTAAAAGTAACAACTACTTTTAGCAAGGTTTTAAATGCAAACATTAAGATATACAGGAAGGATGTTATGTAAACTGTTGACCCATATGTTGACCAATTCAGTGATAGTTGCCCTCTAGAATTGGAGGCACACTTAATTCAGTTGTTATTATTACTATTACTATATTTACTGAGAGAACTTTATATCTGACAGGATTTCAATTTGAGCTTTTGCCAGTCAAATATCAGCAAATCATTTTGCTTTGCTATTTAAATGTAGTTTAAATTTTACAATTAAACATTATTCCATATAAATATGGACCCAAATGTACTGATTGAAAATATACAATCCACACCTTTGACAGAATAACTGTACTTGTTTTAGTACGTGAAAATGTAAAAAGATTAAAAAAAAAACATTCACAGTGCTTAAAAGTGGAACATAGAAAAGATAAACAACACAAACAGCTATCGTAAGGCATTTTTCTTTTAGCTCAGCTTGACCAATCACTGTAATAATTGTAAATGGGACTGAAGATTTTTGATAAATGTTGTCCATTTGACTGGACTGAACAGATAATACCTATATATTTTCTCTTAATTTAGATGGTATTGCAAGAACATGAACCGTAGTCAAGCAGAAAACTTACTTAAGACAGAGGTGCGTAAAAGATTGTTTTTTAAAAAGTGACTGCTATGGTTAAAGCCTACCACATGTCTATTGGCTGCATACAAACCATACTTTTATATTCAGAATAAAGATGGAGGTTTCCTGGTGCGAGATTCTGGAAGATACACTGGAAAATATACTGTCTCTGTTTTTACAAAAGGCGGTGGGTGAGTTAGATATACACAATATATTACATTAATGGAAAAACACTAACTTTCTCTGAGGGTACTACTATCAGATGACTGTTAAGTCCTCTTGCATTCTGTATTACGTTGGGCACTTTAAACACAAGAACATGACCTCAGAAGAAATTTCTGATCTCTCTTCAGTGAGAATGTTGGCAGCTGTCGACACTACAACATATTAACGACCCAACAAGGCCATTTCTACTTGGCAGAGAAGCACTATTTCAGTAGTATTCCAGAACTCATCAATTACCATCAGCACAATGCTGCAGGTAAAACTTCTGCTTCTGCTACTTATTAAGGCAAATTGTCTAAATTAATATAACTATTCATTTACTCTTTTATGGCTTTAGGATTAGTGAGCAGATTAAAATATGTTGTGTCAAATCGAATTCAGAATGCACCATCCACTGCTGGTTTGGGTTATGGTAAGTATGTATTTTTATGTCAGGCATAATCAAGAGCTTTATTTATTGTTCACACAATAAGTGGTATAAATATTAGCATATTGATGAAGTATATTTCAAATTCTTTAATGTTTTTATTTCACCGTTTTTACGTACTTTAGGTGTCTGGGAGATTGATCCTCGCCAGCTCACCTTTATCAAAGAGCTGGGTAATGGACAGTTTGGGGTTGTCAAGTATGGAAAGTGGCAAGGTCGGCATGATGTTGCTATCAAAATGATCAAAGAGGGTTCTATGTCTGAGGATGATTTCATTGAAGAGGCTAAAGTCATGATGTAAGTGCTAATGTAGCTAATTGTTACATGAAATAGTACATATTTATATATATATATATATATATATATTTTTTTTTTATTTTTTTTTTTTTTTTTTTTTTGATGAATACCTTTGTTCTTCATAAATTTAGGAAACTTCGACATGAAAATCTAGTTCAGCTTTATGGTGTTTGCACGAAACAAAGGCCTATTTACATAGTCACTGAGTTTTTACCCAATGGATGTCTACTGACCTACCTACGGGAGGACTTGCAACACCACTCTGCTGTCCACCTTCTTGAGATGTGTAAAGATGTCAGTGAAGGAATGGCCTACCTAGAATCCCAGCAATACATCCACAGAGACCTTGTGCGTTCTACCACAAAATACAGCAATATAAAACATAGCAGTTAATTATGAGTTTGACTAATGAAAACTGTTGTTTTATAGGCTGCCAGGAATTGCTTAGTAGATTCAAATGGGACTGTTAAAGTGACTGATTTTGGATTGTCAAGGTAAAAAAAATTATAAATCTGAGGGTTACTAAAGCCTTAAATATCACTTGGGTTTGTTCATTATTGTCCTTTCTCCACAGCCCCAATAACAGAGTGAATTTTCTCTTTATTACAGGTATGTCCTTGATGATGAGTACATGAGCTCTGCTGGCTCAAAGTTCCCAGTACGCTGGTCACCTCCAGAAGTGCTGCTTTACTGCAAATTCAGCAGCAAGTCAGATATTTGGGCATTTGGTTAGTATCTCTAAAACTTACATGCATGCTGGTTTTAAAGTTTCAGATTTACATCACCTAATGTGTGAAATCAGTTTATATATTTACAAACTGTTTTGGCAGGTGTTTTAATGTGGGAAATCTACACACTTGGTAGAATGCCTTATGAACGTATGAATAACACAGAGATAGTGGATAAGGTTTCTGCTGGGTATAGGCTGTATCGTCCTCAGATGGCCAATGACAGAGTGTACTCCATAATGACCAGCTGTTGGCATGAGGTACAAATTATGCTGCTGTCTTGAACTGATGAATACTTCCCATTGTTAAATGTTCTCAATTAGTAAAAAATAACCAGCTGGAGAATAACAAAAGTCTTTTTTCTCTCTCATCACAGAAAACTGATGAACGGCCAACTTTCCAAGATCTTGTGATAATTATTCAAGATTTGCTGGACAATCTGTACTAGACCACAGGTTAAAACACTTGCCATAGTTGAACCTGTAGACATTAAAGATAAAGGCAAAAAATTCCAAAAGCCTTGTCATTTTGATAGAGTGAAGACTTTGCCCAGTGCTGGTAGTGGAACTTTTTCTTCAGACCTAAAACATTTAGAATGTAGTTAATTACCTACACATTTTAAGATCTGTAATTTTCCATAGTCTGAACTATAAAGCTGTATTTAGAGCTGCAAAAGTTAAATTTCACACTCCAACAAGATCTACAATTTAGCTCCATGCTTGTTTAGCTTGCTATTATACTTTATGTGAAGAGCTATATATGCATTTATATATGATGTATTTGATTAAACTGAGAGCAACAAATTATTGCATTCTGTATAATCATTCATGCACCTCTTTTTAAAGAACACAGCATTTTGACACATTTTTAACACAGAACTGATGTAAATTTATTGTGTGCTAGTGTGAATTATATCACTATATAAAATAGCACAAGGCTTCCCTTTTTGTCAAATATTTTTTACAGTTTAGATTAGTAAGCAGTTCATTTTTAATGATAAAACACAACTGGTGTGTAATTTATATTATCATTTATGTGTTTCAACCATTAACCACTTAACTCGCCCTAAATATATTTAAGGATATATCTAAAGATCTACAGTACCACCAAAGACAATCAAGTTACCATATGAAAGCTTAGAATCTCTACTTTTCGGTCGTTTTGCCATTTTTTCTTTATTGTCATTCAGAAAATAAATATTTTGGTCAAAAACTAGCGTATGACAAAATATTAGGTACACTACGAACATTTTTATTTTTCGTAAAGCCAACGAACGGGGAGACCCTCAGGATTACGATGGTGTAAGCTATTATACTCTGAAATGTAGCAGTATTTAAATAAAAAATAAAGAATAGCTTTTCCGAACAGTAACACGCCCCCTAGCGCCGCCACTACTTCTGCGTTTCTCCGACGCGTAAAGGCTCTCAGCCGCCACAGGTACACACCACCAAACCACCAATAAAACCGCGACATACCTCAGAGTGTCAGCTTCAAAACGAGACCAAACTTGCGTTTTTCCATCAATCCGATCGTTAATAATCCGCCATTTTGTGGAAGGAGTACTCCGGAGATCCGACAGGTCAGAATAAAAGCCTTCGAATTAAAAAAATTATTAAAATATCTTACAGTTCGAAATCCGCATTTTCGCCACTTCCCCTTATAGTCCCGCCCTTGCTCTTTCCAAAAACGTGTCAACCAAGTCTGTGGACCAATCAGGTGCGGAGATATCTGGACGCGTAACCGAGAAGGCGGGTGGGTCAGAAAAACGGGTGGGTTTTGAGACTCAGCGCGCATTCAGTGCGCAGAGCGCAGAGAGGAAACGCGCCACGCAGGACGCACACAGACACAAAACAACGATCAAAACATTAACTATGAACCCTAAACAAAGTCCCAAACCAACTGGTGAACCAACTGTTCACCCTCTACTCCAGCTTGAATAACTTCAAATCAGTAAAAGAAATCAACTCCAATTTTTTCTGGTGACTGTAGACACTTGCAGACACACTTTTCTAAAGGAAAAAGTCTGGGGACACAAACTGTATTTTTGGTAGGCATTAAAATTTTATTTTTAAAATAGAAAAGCGCCTGTTTTTTTTTTTTGTTGGTTTCAGCATATTTGCAGCATTGCAGATTAATTTCAATGCCTTTTAGTGCTTCTAGTACAAATTTGAAGGCTTTTCAGGAACATTACATCTTGAAAATTACACTAATTTATGCAGTGTTTTAGTGAAAAGCTTCAAGATTTGGGTATGTATTTTCAGGCGGAAATTTGTAAAAAGGGGGGTACGGTTAAGAGGTTAACATGTAATACAATCAAAACTGAAATAGAATTGTTGGGAAATAGCTATCATTTCATTCTGCAGTGAGCAGTGGAGAAGCAAGCTTCAGAATTCACCAGCTTATGTATATATGTAAAGGGAGTGCCGTGAAGTTTGTGTCCATACATTATGAAGACACAAGCAGTGTTAAACAAGCTTGTGATGTAAATCTTACATCAAATATCATTTTTTTTATTCTAAAGGCGGAGTATGTTTATGCTTCTGTTCCTGTATATAACTAGCCACTGAACACAGAAAATCAGTGATGATGAAAGGGTATTTTTCATGCTAGAACATTGCAGAAAGTGACCAACAAGGATACAATATTGTGGGAAAGTTTGTAATACATGAAAATGAACATTACATATCTGTATACAGTATTGCTGTGATTATAATAAATGCTTAACAGCATTCTAAACAACTAAATGACCAAAACACAACAAAAAACATGAATAATTAACTAAAAAACAACAAATATTAGTTTACCAAGATAGCAGTAAGAAACATGCAAACTGACATTTAGTCAATTCCTATAGTCTGGTTACAAACTAGAATTTTAAAGCAAATGGTTTAAATGTAAGCATGGGATATACCTTGTATACGTTGTTAATTAATATTAATGTAGAAGAACATTGGTTCACATGGACATTTCTTGGCTGTTCTAGATGAAACATTGCATAGTTAAAAGCATCCATTTTGAAGCTTGAAATATTTGAAGCAATATATTTAAGCTTGTAAGAGGTGTTTTACTTTGTATGTTGCAGTTTTACAGTCAAAAATCTAAAGTGCTATATCTAGGACTTATCTAGATATATCTAGAAGACAAAGAATAGTGTGTGTGGTCTCACCGACTGTAAATCAAAACCAATAACAGATACCACCAGGGAATCTTTTTTGGACAAATTTCTATTAAGCATTTCAAGATTTTAACACTTTAACAATATTTATTAGTTTTCCTTAATCTAATTAGGCTAATAGGAGTCCTTGGGTTCAATGCCAGTCACTACATTAAACTTTCCATTTAATTTGGCATGAGCGTTTCTCTATTTAAACAACATTTTTTAAAAGATAAATTCATTTCAGCAATACAGAAAAAAGAAACAGCAGATCCACTCATAGCAGCATAACCCACAAAACATGCAACCACTACATTAGAGTCACAGCAGTGCTAACAAAAGATCTACCAACCAAATAATAGCTGATCTGTTGATAACAGGATAAAAGGGGGTTAATAAAGGATGCAGAGAAACAGATGGACAATACTGTGTAACTGTAGGACTACAAAGTGCACCTGTATGGTGAAAAGAGCTGATAAACTGGACAAGTGTAAAAAACAAGGAAGTGTATCTAATGGAGTGGCCTGTCAGTGGAACACATTTATGAAATAAATGGTCTGGATTATCCAGACATTACTGTGGTACTGAGAGACTGTAACAAAGTAAAATAATATACACATTTATTGGTCAGAGATTAAAATTAAGGATGCATCACAAATATGCAAATGTACACATTTACAAATCACAAATTTATACAAGAATACTCCATTTTACATTACTGTTGAGCACACTGTCTTTCCATGGTATTCTCGGGATCAACATGAACAGGCACATGGTGCTTCTTACGTTCCACTGCTCTCCAGTTTTCTTGTTCTTCATGACATTTAAGCATCTGCTGCTCAGTCAAGCTACTGCAGGCTGCCACTGAAGACCTACAAACCAAATGTAACATTTAGTGGTATATTTCACAATGTAGTATTTTATCTTCACCAACAATGATTGTAAATATATTGAATTTAACATTATGCTCTGAGAAATGGTGGAGAGAAAACTGGTCAGAAGAGTAAGGCGGCTATGGTTGAGCACTAAAACTACCAAGACAAGTGGGCTTTTTGGTTGGTTTGATCCACATAATTAGGCGCCAAATTTCTAAAGCTGGCCAAAAGAGCATTTTCCAGGCTTTGAATCCTGTTTTTTCTGAATACTCGTACCCAAATATTTACTCTCAAAACACTCTTCAAAACAAGAATATTTATTTGCTGTAATTAACCATAATTTTAAGTATGTTAAACGCTGCAGTTTAAAATATAATCAGTAGGTTCTGATGAAACAGTTGCACTTGCATTTTAATCAAGGTTTTAATTCACACTGGCAGCACTGTAAATCTGTCAGAACATTGGTTCATCCTTATTTTTTATGCTATTTAACTCTATTTTATAGCATTCTAAAATATGTGATATACTTACTATAACAATAGTAAGAGGATGATGTTTGGTTAATATTGTAGCAAATTTTTTTTTAAAAGAAAAATCTTTATTAATTTTGATATAAATATACTTATCACAATGTCAATCGTTGCACTCCTGTTGCTTTTGTAATATATATATATATATATATATATATATATATATATATATATATTTATATATGGCTGGGCGATAAAACGATAACGATAATTATCGCGAAATAACGTTTCCTCGATAGAACTACAAGCCGTAGTCGATAGAAAGTCGATAGAATTCAGTTCCGTCCGTGTTTTGAGAGACAACACGAACAGTCAATGAGAATTGCGCCGCCCCCAAAGCAATCAGGTGGCTGAACTAAAGTTCCAGCCACATCATGTTTGGTTGAAACACACAGCGCAGGTGTAGGCGTAGCGGCGGCTTAACCCACATGCTGGTAATCTGGTTACTGCAGGCGTCACAGTCGAGCAGAGAGAACAAAATAAGAGAAAATGACGACAGAAAACGTTAACCACTACTGAAAGAAACATGTTACATGTGTAAACAATCTTAAAATAATCTGCTAAAATAAGAACAACTAGTAAACAGGTGCTGTCTTGTTGCTGTGTTGATAAAGCGCTACGGGGTGTTTGAGCTTCAAGTGCTCGTGTGTAGCAGCTGTACAGTTGTGTTGTGCAGAGCTGACAGAGCAGCACACTGTTGTTTCTGTGTAAAACACTCCCACAACTTTAGATGCACACGAGCGATTGTTTGTAACTGCAGCTTGCGCTCCGGATAAATCCATGCTTTCAGTAGGCGCGGCCACCTTAGCGACGCATCGATGCATGTTATGCTAATCGACGTGATTTCGTAATCGATGAACATAAACATGTATACTGTATGAGTTCGAGTGAGAGGCAAAGTTGACTTTAGAATAAAAAAAACAAGCAGAGAAACTTTATTTTCTACCGAAACAGAATCGCTAAACCAACTCCCCATTTGAGCCGATAGAGAGTCGACTCACCACTATGAGTCCTTTCCTCAGACTGATCTTAAAGGGCCAGAAACAGCCTGCTTAACACAGTATCTGTGTGTGAATACTGTTCATACTAATGCTGCCCCATATACACAACATTACACAACTGTATTAAACACACACATATATGTGCGTGTGTGTGTATGTGTGTGTTAATACAGTTGTGTAATGTTCTATAGCACATTTGTCTATTTGTCTGAAAATAAAAAACTATTTAAGAAAAAAAAAATTCATCTCACAAAGTAAAAAAGGAAATAGTGATTTGATTTATATCGTGATATATATCGATATCGACTGATATTTTAAAAAATTAGCGTGATAAGATTTTTTCCCATATAAAATGGCAATATAAAATTGTTAGACCTACATTTGATGGTACTCTAATGATCACTAGTTACTTTATCGACATACCAACCACTTTTTGCTATTTTAACACAGTGTGGGAAAAGTTTTAGTTCTGCAGGACTTCAAGCAGCAAAAACTGAAGCATGTTTAAAGATGCTGCTCCAGACTGGCACTTGGGCGCGTTCAACCTCACCAATGACAACAAGAAAGTCCTCTTACACACTAAGCAATAACCAGTAGCATATGTGGCAGATGATCTAAACAGTTTCTGCCTACTGGGGCAAAAAATCTTGTGAGCATTCAGTACTGAGAGAGAAGTAAGGATTATACCATCCCCTAACTGGTACCACAATCATGTATTGTCTGTACAGATAATGTAAGAAACCCTCTGCTGGAGGTGAACCAGAGCACAGCTGCTGGTACAGACTTCAGTTCAGCCATCATCATGGCAGTGATGATTTATCATTAAAAATTCTATTAAAATTATTTTTACTAGAGATGGAAGGATCGATCGGCCATGTATTGGTATTGGCCGATTTTTAATCAAAATGTGATCGGCCGATCGATTGCGGTAAACAAATGAGCCTAATTTCTGTATTTCCAGCTAGCGTTACATCCAGAGAGAGGAGCCCTCCATAAAACTCCTTCCGGCCAGCTCCCTGCAATACCTATCTGAACCGCTAGGTGGAAACACATACCCTTTTGTTTTCGTCAGACTGACTAAAACGGCGGCCAAACAAGAACAGTTAAAGCGTTCACCGAATGTCCGGAAAGAAAACATCGTCCGTCTTGCAGTTTGTTACCGTATGTGAGTCAGACTCATCCAAGACAGTTTGTAACATCTGTAAAATGTGTAAAAATCAGCAAACAGCGGAGCTAGCATGCACAGCCCCGAGAACCATGCAGACCAGATCTGACCGATTTGAACAGAACAGCAGCAGAAACAGTCAGAGAGCTAAAGAACCACAGCTAGATTGAGTTTATTAGTTCTAGATAAGCAGCTCTTCTCGGCTGTAAAAGACGTTCATTCTGCTGCTTAATATTCTACCTGGATCCACGCTCTGCCGTTCCTAGTAGAAATACTTTTCAGATGTCGCTCTTCCGGAGCTGTATCAAGCGGTTTACTCCCACATAGAACAACTTCTAATTTAGTTTAAAATATTATACTGTTTCATATTAGCTCGTTAAAAACGGTAATAAACCAGTTTAGACCATGCTTTTGCTAATAATGTGTATCCCTGCCGTGTCTAACAGCCCCGCCCTCGATCGGTATCGGCCGATCGCGCTGAAAGGTGATCGGCGATCGGAATTGGCCTCAATAACGCTAAACGGTCCATCTCTAATTTTTACCAAATTCATTGGCACAGATAAAGACTCAATTATCTTAGAGCCAGCCTACATTTGTCATGCAGATGACCAGATTTACACATTTACCTGATGCCAAAAGTTTTCTAGAGTCTTACATAAATGTTCTAGTATAATGGTATAGTATATAGTAAAACATTTTATGCCATTTAGACGTTTGAAACACTTGGAAAAAAACCCAGATCAAGCAACATAGCAACATAAGTATTAGTATTACAGATGTGCGTTCTTGCTTTGCTAAGAATGCAGCATGGTGTGTTATGCTTCTCGCTCCAGAAATGGAAATAACTTTATTTGCGAGAAGTGTAAATCAGTGTCTTGTCTGACAGGGGGAGTTATACAGTTAGAGCTGTGCATCTGGAATTTAGAGAAGAAAAGAACTAGTCAGCAGGGCGCAGACTCTTAGTTAGAAACTCCAGATGCCTCAGGGAGAGTTAGCGCGTCCTTGACTCCAGCAATAAAGCCTTTAAAGCAGGGCAAATGGGTGGTTTATCGGCAGCACGGATGCTAAGCTAAAGCTAATGCTAAAGCTTTCCCCTTATAAGCACCACTCCTCCCCAATCTATGTGCAAAACAGGCTTGTCCCACTCTGTAAAGTACCCTCTAAGACACCTCCTAAAGTGCTCAGGTTATAGGTGATTCTATTTTGGGGCATGTGAAAATAGCTTCTCCTGCAGGGGGTGCAGTTAGCTGTATACTGGGAGCCAAGGTATCTGACATTAGGGTTAACCTGAAGTTGTTAACAAGCCATAGATATTCACAGATAGTTATTCATGCAGGGACTGACGACATTTGTCTGTGGCAGTCAGAAATAACCAAGGCTAAGATTAAAGAGTAATATGCTGTAACCCCATCCCAGTTCAGCGTGGTGCCTAAATCTAGAGCAGGTTATGGTCACTGAACCGCAGTCTGTCAAAGTGGTGCTTTAAAAATAAATAAATAAATAAATAAAATAAGGTCTTTGTAGACAGGATGATACCCACACATTACAAGAAGGTGCATTCTAGGCCAGTTTACCCACCATGGAGTTCCTTCCTCTTGCTTTAAGGAAGTTTTTGCTTGCCACTGTCTTGCTCACTAGGGACTTAGACTGTAAAAATTCATAACAAGGCTTTCCATCACATCAAAAGACATGTAACGTTTATTTTTTCAAAACATTTTTTACCAGCATAAAAATCGCACTACTTGTATGCAAATTACTAAATAAACTAACCTAAATGCATTTCCAATATGTTAGACATCACAGGTAACAGTAATGCCAGTTAACAGTACCTAGAACTAGATGTGGACCGATTAGCGTTTTAGAGGCCGATTCCAATCGCCGATCACCTTTCAACGCGATCGGCCGATAGCTGCTACCTATATGCCATGCCAGGGCTACAAGTAGTTATTAATGCAAGGAAGTCATGAAACAGTCTAAACTGGTTTATTACTATCTTTAACGACCTCATTTGAAACAGCATAATATATGTAACAAAGTATCAGTAAATAAACAAAGTAAATCAAACACACATCACCAATACTGCAACCATTAAATTCAGACCCTTAATTTAAAACGAAAAAAGCTAATTAAATAAATGCAGTAAAAACTGCAGTCGTTAAACGCAGACTCTGTTATTTTAAACGACAATCTGTAATCATTAAATGTAGATGATGAATTGCTGCTGCTGTACTGTTCGTACCAGTTAGATCTGGCATGCACGGTTCTCTGGGTTGCGGTTCTCTAGCTGCGCGTGCTAGCTCGTCCTGGGTGAGTCTGTCACGTACTGTAAACACTACCAGACGGACATGCTTGCTTTCAGCACATTTTGTTTCTGCAACGTCGCTGCTCTGTCGAAAATTAAAGGGTGTGTATTTCCTAGTGGTTCAGAGCGGAATTGCAGGTTGGGGGTTCTCCTCTTCCTGGATGAAACGCTAGCTGGAAATACAGAAATTAGGCTCATTTGTTTAATGCCATAAATCGGCTCTAAATTGGAGAAATATCGGCCGATCTCCGATCGCATATTTTGATTAAAAATCGGCCGATACCGATACATATCCGATCGATCCTTCCATCTCTACATAGAACCAAAACAAGGTAAACTAGACTACAGGCATTATCACTTGGAATAAACTCCTAGAATCTGTCAAATGTGCTCAGTCTCTCCAATTCAAAATTCACTCACAACAATACAAAAAGCAGACTCAAAACTATTGTTTGCCCTACGCCACTGAACATTTTTTTGAGCAATTGCACTTGTATTATTTGCACTTTACTCCTTTCTCTACTCTTTTACTGCACTTTGAAATACACTGATAAACAATTTTATAAACTTGATAAACTTGTTTTTTACAAGACCTATGATGGCAATCTTAGACAATGGCATCTGATTGTATGACGTGTTTTTGGATTCTGATTGGAGCTCCTCTCATTCCATAAAGAGATACAATATACAGGGTAAAACATAACGTCCTTAAAAACGTAAAAAAACGTCCCCATAAACTTCTCCCCTCAATTAATTAAATAGGTAAACTTTCTGTTTATGCGTAGCAACCAAGAACCACAGTAGTGTGCTTAAAAAACAAGTTTAAAATGTCAAGACGAAGAGAGAAAAGAAAGAAAGAAGAGGGTGGAAAAAAAGCTTCTGTGCACACAGGAATGTACTCACATTGGGGTGTCAAGCACAGAGATTGAGGTATCTTCACAGATGTGAACCCATTTACTGCCGCTAAGTAAGACAGAGCTACAGTCTGGAGCTTGTGCTTTAGCCATCTCTTGTGGGTTCTCATTTGAACAATGAGCGGTTTCTGCAATCATGTCTGGGTTCTGGTTTGGGTCATTCTCTTTGGTTGAAGTTTCCATGATGCAGTGGTCAGACCTTTCCTCAGGGAAGTTCACTGGAAATTTTTCTCGCTTGCGCTTTTGAGCCCGAGCCTTATTCACCTCTGAAGACAAAATGGATTGTTACTCACAGCATTTTTTAAAAATATAATAAGACAAATGCAGCTATTTAATTCACATAAGCATGAACACTAATTTGGCTGAACTCCAAAGATGTGTGTTCAGAGAATTTGTAGCGATAGGCACTTATTAATGAATGGGTTTGAATCATTATGAACCATCTGAGCAAAACAATAGTTTTTATGTTTAATAATTTTTTATAGTAGAATTCATGGATTTCCTGAACAAACAGCATAAAAGTTGTTAAACATTTAGCCCCTGCCCCGCCCCCTATAAAACCCCCCTGTAGCCAGCTGTAATGCGTTTCACTCCTAACCAACACCGACGTGATAACCAAAATCATTAACCAATAATTTGCCCTCCTGTAGGAGAAGCTGCTAGAACCTTTTGGTATACAGTGAAAAGTAAATGAGGTAATGAGTGAACCATTCTGCTGGCAGCTATAAAGTCTCTGTGACTCCAGTATACAAGGCCATATTTGTATGCTGCACATTGAATACTTGTCACATTTGTCTACATTTGTTCATATTTGCTTATTTTGTCTTGCTTACTATTATAGGAAATGGCTATAAAGCCAAAAGCAGTACATTTACCCTTTTTTCAGGACATTAACAGCAGTGTCTCTCCTACCTAAGTATATACTTACTTTAATTAATTACTATAAAAGTGAAACAATGACAAATACTTAAGATTTTTATTATCTCACATTTTTCTGTTTGTTCCTTTTATATTAAATAAAGGCAAACAGATTTTAACAAAAAGTATCTCTTTAAGAGTCAGTTTCAGTTGTCCTGAAAGTGAGTTTTCCTGAAGTGCTTCCTGAAAGTGTGCACTGAGCTTGAACTAAAAGGTCAAAGTTCCACAGTTCAAAAGCATAATAAACAAAGAAGGACTCTCTATGTTTTCTGTATTTAATGGAAGTTATTTGCAGAATCAAAAATCATACGTTGAAACATAACACAGACATATATTCAGTGATGGGTCCTAGGTCAGTCTACACCAAAAGATACAGTTAGTGCAGTTCTTTACAAACATGGTTTGTATGGACTCTCGGTTTTGTTTTTGCTAGAAAAAAAGAGCATTACCAAAGTCAGCTTGTAACATTGTTCTGCACTACACTGAGGTAAAACAGACCAAAAAAAATTGCAATATTTTGCAAATGATGAAGTCACTTTAGGGACTAAGCTTACATGCAAGATAAGATTCAAACATTTTATTTGGATTTTAGTATCAATGATACATATCAAAATTTCAGTTGGTTTTTATGTAGTAATAGAAAATGTTGTGACATCCACTGAGAAATATCTGTCAATAGAGTTTTGATTTTCAGCTGGAATGGAAACGTATAATTGTGTCATCAGCTTAGCTATGTAATACACAAAGAGATAAGCAGAGCTTTTGTGATCAGTGACATTAAATCCAATAAGCCCAAAATAGAAGCATTTTGTGAATCTCACCTTGAACTGCCTTCGCAAGGCAATTTAGTAAATAAATCACTGCTAAGACACACTAGCAGAAAGATTACTAGAGAATTCATCAGTAATGTCTCTTCACGTCAGTGCTGTTGTGTCAGCATACGGGCAGTAGTGGGCTGGAGGTTAGGAAACCAGCCTTGTGACCTGAAGGTTGCTGGTTCAATCCCATGAACCAACAGGACACGACTGAAGTTCACTTAAGCAAGGCACCTAACCCTTGACTTACACCAGAGCGCTGTGGTAGGGCTGTCAATGACCATCTTCGTAAATATGAACAAATTTATAACTGGGAGAATGTTTGCCACTTTGTTACATCACCTTTCCTTTAAACATGTTTTAGTCAATTGGGAACAGAATAAAGTGTTGCAGTTTTGTCTATTCCTATTCTCCTTGCTGTGGCTGTATTAAATACAGTAACTTCATTGTTTCCCATGTAATGCTGTTTTAAGGCTTGAAGGTCAGGCACAATCAACAGTGGATTCTGGTCTTGCCCTACACGGACTGATTTTTTTTTCACAATAATATGTACAGTACTTGGTGGAAGACCTACATTCTTTGCAACCCCTGGACTAATTTCAGTTCAGTTTTATCGTAATTATAAATATATAATTACGATAAAACTGAACTGAAATTAGACCTGTGCAAAAAAAGTATTTATGGTGTATGTAGCCAGAGCTTTGTGAAAAGCACTTCAATAACAAGCATTCAATAAAGTACTGTCTTCAGCCCTATTTGAGCTAGACAAATATTACCAGAGGAGGCCCAGTAATGTACTATATAAACTGGTTGATTCGTACGGGATTAGGGATCTGTGTAATTTCTTGGAATTATCTCACGTAGCCTGGAATGTAACGTAATTGCGCAAATGTTTACAACAGTATTTGGTGCCAACAATAAACCCCAAAATGCAACACTTATCAATAGAAATTCAAAAAATGGTGCATAATCATAGCACATGCTCTTTATGACTTGTCCAAGAACTAAGAAAGTTATTAGAGATGGAAGGGTCGATGATCGGTATCGGCCGATTTTTTATCAAAATATGTGATCGGCGATCGCCCCATATTTTTACAATTTAGCCGATTCCGAGAGCCGATCGATGATGTTAAATGAGCCTAATTTCTGTTTTTCCAGCTAGCAGTTCATCCAGGAAGAAGAGCTCTCCAGCCAGCTCCCTGCAATTCCTATCTGCACCTCTAGGTGGAAATACATACACTTTCATTTTCCACAGACTGACTACAGCAGTGGCCTCACGAGAACAGTTTACGGCATTCACCGCATGTGCGGATAGAAAATGTCATCTGTCTGTGTATGTGACTCTCATCCAGGGCATCTTGTAACATCTGTAAAATTAGTGAAATCAATGTGTCTCCTTGGGGAACCAAGACAGACATTAATCATGAAACAGCAGGGCTATCACGCACAGCTAGCACAAAACAAACAACCCAGAGAACCGTGCAGACCAGATCTGACCGGTACGAACAGTACAGCAGCAGCAACAGCTAGAGAGCTCAATGAAGCACAGCCAGAGTGATTGAGTTTATAGCGCTAGATAAGCAGCCCTTCTCGGCTGTAGAAGACGTGTCATCCTGCCACTTAATATCCCAGCTGCATCCACGCTATGCCGTTCCTAGTAGGAAATACTTTTCAGATGTCGCTCCTCCGGAGCTGTATCAAGCGGTTTACGCCCACATAGACCAACTTCTAATTATGTTAAAAATATTATGCTGTTTCACATGAACTCGTTAAAACCGGTAATAAACCAGTTTAGACCATGTTTTATGACTTTCTTGCACTTATAACTACTTGTAGCCCTGCTGTTGCATATAGCTCCGCCCTCGATATCGGCCAATCGCGTTGAAAGGTGATCGGCAATCGGAATCGGCCTCAAAAACGCTCATCGGTCCATCTCTAAAAGTTATACTTAGAAAATGCTGCCCAACAAGATAAAAAACATACTGCCTTGTGAGAGGTACTTTCTAGATAGTATTTCAGTTTCCTTTTTTTAGACATTTGGCAATCACCAAAAATGTTGCTATTTGTATATTAGAACATATTAGACCATAGGCACTCATGACTAATAAAGTGCAATTTAAATCACATGACGGCAAATACAATTTAACAGCCAAATGAGATATGTCATGGAATGTATATTGATCAGCACCATGTTTAACACTACAACCTGTATCTGTATTATCTGTTATTATACTAATATGTCATTATACTACATCAAGTGCCAGTTAATCTTCCATAAATTCAGAACCTGTGCATTTTGTTTTTTGACTTTCCCATGTGCAAACATGTAACATATTTATTAGGCTACTGATTTTGTTTAGGAATTTACATGTTTATCATAAAGCATGTAGTGTTTGTTTCATTAATATAGATATTGCTCTATATTATGGTATGAGCATAATAACCCAATGTCACAAAGGAAGCAGATAAGTCCTTTTTTTTTTTAAAAAAAAACAAACTGCCTTGGTCAGTGAAGGGAATCCACTGTGGGTCAAACCAGTATACTAGCTAATGGTGGAACAAACAGTTTACCATTAGAAGAGAAGCAGTACTCATCCTATATACAAATTAAATTATGTTTGGCTCAGTAAACATGTTGGCTTGTCAACGTAACACTGAACAGAGAAATATCTTTAACGCCAGGTATCATGGTTAGCCACATAAAGTTATTTTAGACTTCTTAGTCATGTCTGTAGCAAGCTAATATAGCATATTAAGAGACCACACTGAGTGAGAAGTTATTAACTAAACATGTGACCCTAATTCAGAACACTGTTTAAACGTAAAAAAGCTTTAGAATTTACATGTCTATGAAAATGGGTGTACCTTCAGGCTCATATTTCATCCGGAGTTCCTCAAGTTTCACCTGGAGCTTAATATAGTCACTTTGCCCTTGCTTTAAGGCATTTTCTGCTCCAAAAAGCTTCCGCTCTAACTCGAGCACTCTGTGACTTTCAGAAAGAGCTTTCAATCTTGCCATGGACAACTCATCCTTCAATGTCCCTGCAACTTTCCTACCAAACATAAAAATATAATATATATACCAACATAAGTAATGTTAATTTTGCCAACAACAACAACAGCAACACAAAAGGAAAATCTAACTTTAAATACAGCACTAAGCATTTTACTTGACATCAACACCCAAAAGTTTGCATGACCCGAATACATTTTAGCCCTTAGCTAACTAAGGCTCATGCTAGTAAATGTCAGTATCACTAGTCTCCATGCAGAAACATTAGTAGTGTGTTTATTTTAGGTCCCATCAGAGTATGTAATGAGATGGTGCACAGCATGAAAGGAAGGGAAAAGGTTTTCAGGACTTACTATTCTCCATAGTAATATATACTCCAAAAGTGCAGGCTTAAAAAGTCAACAAAGTAAAAATAATACATTACTTCGAATTTGAAAGTTGCATTTTCAGTAGGTCTGTATAGTATGTCTCATCCACAAACTCAGTTGGCTTGGAGGTGCTAGTGGATGGCTGGTCATCAACTGTCATCTGTTGAAATATACAAATAAAAGCTTGTGTTTCACTCCCCATAGGTTCACATGTAACATGTAAAATTCAGTGTCCTAAAACTTTACCTCCAACTTCTCCAAATGCTGCACTTTCCTCATTAAGGTTTCTATCTCACTGTTCTTCTCTGACAACATAAACTGTAGCCGCTCGAGCTGAGCTGGGTCAGCTCTAGCACCCTGAAGCTGCATAAGGTTAGATATCTGCACCTGTGACAACAAAAAGAGGACATTACATAAAATTACATTTAATAATATTATAGTTTAGCTTATCTCCCTTTTGACAAAAATACACCTTTTAAATACCTTCATGCGAAGCATTTGTTGTTTTGTGAAAGCATGCTGCTTTTGAAGAGACTGGTACTGCACTTTCATACTGATCAACTGCCTCTCTATTTCCACACGCCTGTCCTCTACCTGTAAAACAATGCACTTTTTGAATCACAACAAATAACTTAATATGGGAGGAGACAATAATTAATTATATTGAAGACTATACCTCAGAGAATAGGGAATTGCCTTTGCTGTTTGGATCTTGTGCCTGCTGAAATGCCTGTTCCAGTTGTATTTGAAGGTCTTGGATGGATTCCCTGGATTTCTATAAGATATGAAACAATGTCTTTCACTGCACCCTACTGGTAACATGACATAGTCTTAATCTTGAATTTATGGAAGAATATATGCCAAGAACTCAGCAGCTGAACAGGCAGTGTGCAGTTTTGAGTCATTGTGCAGAGGAAGTGAGGAGCTTAGCTCTTTGAAACCTGCAATGTAAGAGCTTTGTATCTGATATGTGCTTCCACAGGAAGCCAGTAGAGTAATCTCATCAAAGGTTTTGAAAAAAGGGTGAAAAAGTCAAATTTGCGTAATGTAAGACAAGAAACTGCTACTTCTGCTGGCATAGCATATATTATATCAGAGCCAGTCATGACCTCCCTGGGGCCAGAAGTGAAATTCTACAAAAGGGGCCCTCCTACCCGACCTGTTCTATGCAAATCATTTGCACCTGCCACACACCTGACACCCCAGTGCACAGATCAAAAGTTGCACAGTCTAACATCTTGTTGAAACATCTTAAGCCTTTATTACAGCGTAAATTTGCTGTGGCATCGCTTTAACGACCTTGTGCAATGTCACAGCATTTCTTTCTATTCACCAAGATTACGTATTGTCAACGGGACAGTAAGACTAATCTATAAAGTCTTCTCCAGCACATCACAGACATAGGTTCAATAGGGTTAAGGTGAGAATTAATGTGTGAAAATGATTATTCATGCTTCCCAAACCTGTTTCACTATCATCCTGTCATTCTGGAATATGCCCATGCCATCAGGAAAGAAAATTTTTTTATCCTTACCAACAAACGTTTTTCTGCTAAGCCAGACATGTGTATCAGCTAGTCAGTAGTGTTTTCTTACAGAGTTTGGCAAAAAAAATTTCCTTTTTGTTACAAAGTGTGAATAAGCCACTATCACTATCCTCAAACCGCCTTCATGCCAACATTATCTAGACTACAATATAGGCTTCTCTGGTCACTGAGACAAAGATTTATTTTGTGCACACCTTTACAAGCAATGCTGCCATCTCTTCACAGCTGGAGTTTGTAAACACTTATCTTTATCGATTAAGAAATTATGTCGATTAGCACAACGTGCATCAATGCATTGCAAAGATGTATTTCACACAGGTACGCCACAGTGTGGTGCTCTGTCAGCTCTGCACAGTGGAGATGATCACAAGAGATCACAACTGCTATACACAAGCACTTGAAGCACAAACATACGCTAGCGCCTTGTTAACACAGCAGCAAGACAGCACCTGTTTACTTGTTTTTCTTATCTAAGCATATTGTTTTAAGATGAACACTTGTAACGTTTCTTTCAGTAGAAGTTTTTTTTTCAGTAGAAGAAAAATGACGCTTTCTGTCATTTTCTCTTATTTTGTTCTCACTGCTCAAGTGTGAACGCCTGCAGTAACCACATTACTAGCACATGGGTTAAACTGCCGCTATGTCTGCACTCTGTGCTGTGTGCTTTAACCAACTATGAAATGGCTGGAACTCTGGTTCAGCCACTTGACTGGTTTGGGACAGCGTTATTTTCATTTTCAATGGCTATTCGTGTTGTCTCTCAAAACATGGACGGAACTTATATCAAGGAAAAGCTTTTCCGTTATCGTTTTATTGCCCAGCCCTACCAAATAAAAATTAACAAGCCATAATTTATTATTAGGTTTCTATAATTCAAAATGCAATAACATTCATTAAGAAAAACACAACCCCAATTCCAAGAAAAGTTAGGGCACTTTGTAAAATGTACATAAAAACAAAATGCAATGATTTGCAAATCTCATAGACCAGAATTTTATTCACAATGGAACATATCAGTTGTTTTTACCATTTTATGAGAATGATTAACTCATTTAGAACTTGATGGCAGCAATCTCAAAAATGTTGACAAGAAAAACAAGACTGTAAAAGTATGTGGTACCAAAAACATCTGGATGAGTGCAATCCACAAATGCAAGTTCAAAAGAGGATACAAATTAAAAAAAGAAAACTACAGGTGCTGAAATTCCCTGCCTGCAGTCCAGATCTTTCACTAACAGAAAACATTTGGCCCATCATGAAATGATGCGTCCAGTAAAGAAGGCCCAGGAGAGCAGCTAGAATCCTACATCAGACAATAGGACAACCTTCCTCTTTCAAAACATCAGCAGTTGGTTTCCTTATTTTCCTTAGTTCTAAATGAGTTAATCATTTTTATGAAATGGTAAAATGTCTCACTTTCAAAATCTAATGTGTTCTACTGTGAATGAAATATGGGTATGCAAATTTGCAAAATACTGCATTCTGTTTATATTTACATTTTACACAGTGCCCCAACTTTAAACTTTAATTTAAATATGGGGTTATATATAACAATGACAGTGACATTTCAAAAACGTGTGACAGTGACTACACTGTTCTGTGTAAGGAGTTTAGCACTGTAGCCCTCAAGTCAGTTGTAAGGTATGAGCTTGGCATAGCCTGCGCACTGTGTAGTTAAAAATAAATAAATAAACAAACAAATAAATAAATAAATAAATAGTGTGCTTCTAATTGCAAAGAAAAACTCCAATCTGCCTACATGGACAGCATATTATGTCATAGTATGCATGCTCCCGACATATAGGCTGTACCAATTCTTAGATACCTGAAACATGCTGTCTACTAAGGCACCTTATTTTGGCCCGATTTTAAGGAAGCATCGAACGCTTCCTCAGCCGCTAAGGCAATCCTATGATGCAACGCAGGCAAATCTGCGAGCAGTGAAGTCGTTTTAAAATGTGAGTTATTTTGATTCTCTCTGGTGTTTTAATGTGTCTCTTGTCATATAATCACACAAAAAGCATTTTATTTGCAACTTTTCAACGAGTCATTGACCATTTCGCAGTTTTATTCTCGAGCCATTAGCATTTATGCTAGTGGATTTTTAAGCCTCGGGCTATTGTTTTGGGTGCCGGCTGGTAACTTAGCAACCAGCTAAACTCTCTAACTAGAGCATCTTAATAATCTATTTTTTGAGGAGAGATGTCAGATAGAACGCTGCCTATTTAAACAGTTGCCTACCTAGACAGTGCCTACTTACAGCTCACTAGGTTTTGAGACAGACCCATAGAAAGTTCAAAGAAGTTCTGACCAAACTAGAAAAATAAATCTTCTATCAGCACAAGTTCAGGTACACAGTATTTTAAAAACATAAATTTTGATGTGAATCAGTTGACTGTAAATTGTATTTGTATGCAAGCACTGGTGATTAGGGGCAATCTCAATGTAATCTCAAATAAAGCGGTTTTTTGATATTTATTTGCATTTTGATTCTTTGCTAGTTTCAAAGACTAAAGACCAGATAAAATTTAGTTTCTAATAAACCTTGTAGTAAAAACTAGTAAGAGCTTACCTCACAAGCACTGTACAATGACATTACTTCTTTCTCTTTTTCTTCCTTAACACTCATCACTGCCTCCAGCTGCCTCTGGATGATGGTATTTGTCAGCTGCAACTGCTGTTCTTTGTAGTGTGACTCCTGAAGCTCCTGCTCCAAGGTTGCCTATTTAAAAAACAAAAAAACCCAACTGTTACTTCAAAACCCATTTCTTTTTACCTGTCTAAAAAGATTTTACATGTAACAAGTGTCATGCTAATATTATTACATAATTATTACACAAATGCAGTAACGCCTATTGGCGTAATGGGCCACAGTCAACCCATAATCTGTTGGTTTCATCTGTGACTCAAAACTGTGCTTCTATAAGAATTGTGAATTTTGTGATCTATTGCACACATAATACCACTGAATATCATGCATGTATCATACCCGTTACTGTTTTGAAGTGAAATCTGGTGTGCTACAGTGCCTCTTCCCAAATATAAGTCACATCATTTTTAAATGAAAACCAAGTCAAAACTGAGTGGTTGTTAGACATGGGTATTGAGAACCAGTACTAAATTTGTGTTGGTTTATGACAGGTCATTATCAAATTATCAATAAACGTCTAGATAAACGGTATGTATGTATCTATCTGCATAGCAAGCAATTTTAAATGGCTGGTGCTAGAGTGAAGGGGCACTCTACTTTTTTTTCTACTGTTTGCATGCCTCAGAGTACTTTACTTCAACAGCCAAGCATTATTTTGTGCCTGGTCATGACTACAAGGGTAAAATATTTTTAAGAATCTTGGCTCAATTTGTAGTAAATGTAGTAATAATACAGCTAATGCAGCGGTGTGTAGAGAGTAACAGCAGCTACCTCTTGAAACATTAACAAATACAATATTATATTAATCTTAGGTAGTGCTGATGCACAATTAATTGCATATTTAAGTCACTACATAAAATTATTGATATCATTTGATAGTTTAAAACACCACATTAAAAAAGCTATTAGCATTTAAAACTATAAAGTCAGCTTTTTTCACATTTTCCCATTCCACCTTAAATGATGCAGCAGTTACATGCTTGTACCTCGTCGTTAATATAATACTTGCTGTACAATTTAAGATGGAGAAGCTGGTGGATAAATTGACAACTTCAGACTTGTATCTGGAGCACTAAGATCATAGGCTGGCTGGCAGTGTCTCCAATTTAAAGTGCTAAATTATTTAGTGCGATGTGGGATGTAATAAAACAGAGCTCAGTGCCTAAAATGGAAAAAAAAACAAAAAAAAAAACAAACAAACACACACACCAAAAAACAAACAAAAAAAACCCTCGTTGGTCCACCCTGTAGATGTAAAGTAAGAGGCAATAGCTCATCTGTTGCTGGACAGTTTGTGTTGGTCATCATTTAGTCCTTCATCAGTGGTCAGAAGATGCTGCCTATTTGACACGGAGAAAGAGATGGACTACAGTCTGTAATTGTAGAACTACAAAGTGCACCTATATGGTAAGTGGCACAAATAAAATAGATATTGTAGAAAGACCTTATATATAGCAGCAGCAGAGAGGCAGAGTTTGGGGAGGAGCACCAGCAGCATAAAGATGGGAGAAAAAAGGACACGAAAGTGACTACAATTTTAAAATAAATAATAATAATAATAATAATAATAATAATAATAATAATACTACTCTTAGGTTTGGTGATTATTTTTACATAAAGCACTGTGGTTGAGGGTCACTGGTGTCTGTCTGTGTCTCTAAGCTATCATAGGCCTTACCAATCAGTGTGTGATAGTCCCTTGCCTGGTTGTGCCACAATGTATATAAACAAATTCAAATAAAAAATAAAAATAAAAAAAACCTAAGCAATATGAATGTGTTCTCCAATCCTTCAGACGACACTGCGTCAAGAACAGACATTCTTCTATAAGAAATATGACCACATGGGTTCATGACTGCTTGGTCAACCACTACAATGGATAGTTACATCTAAAAATGTTAAAGCTTTACTGCACCAAAAGGACAACATTATGTCTAAGTGTGCAGAAGTGCTGTTGAATTCTCTGGGATTTGAAACATCTGAGATGGACTACTTCAAAGTAAAAACTTGTACTGTGGGCAGATAAAACAGTATTTTAGGTCTATTTTAGAAGAAACTGACAACCATGTAATCTGGACCAAAAACAAAACAGATCTTCCACACTGTTACCAGCAACAAGTCTAAAAACTTGATTGTGTCATGGTTTGTGTCAACTTGATTGTGTCAACATCAAACAAGTTTAATATTTACTAATAACGATTGAACCGGAAGAAGATCAGGGGACCAAAGATTAGATTATAAACGCCACACACTACGGGATAAACTGGGAAGAAAACCACGTAAGATCAACCAGACATTGATGGACTTATTTGCGATTGTTGGAAGGAGCAAATCGGTTATCTTATCGTATAGGCCAGCCTTAGGTGTATGTGTGTTTCTTTACCAAGGTGAACAACTCCCTTGATCGAATTACCCATTATAAAAAGGAAACATCAGCCAATTGCATGTTTTGAACAAAAATCTATCTGCCACAAAATCATGCAGTTGACACACAGACAAAAGGACACATGCTTTCCAGGATTATCTGAAACTAGTCATATCAGAGGAAAGGCTCTGCTTATAACCAAGAATAACTAGTCTTTACCACAGATGATTCAAGGTCCATGTTCTTCATTTGTAGGGCTATGATTTCTGAGGACTTGGTTTCATGGGAACATTCCATGAGTTTGCGGAGCTCCTCGGTTTTGTAGTTTAATGTTTGAGATTGCAAGTCCAGCTTTTCTCTCATCTGTTTTTCCAGGAGACGTGCCTCATCTAGGTCAGCTTGCATGTTCGTTACCTAAACAGAAATTGGATGTTTCTCATCAAAAGGTTCAAAGCAATGATCCTTATGCATTAATGTAAAACTATAAAATACATATATAAAAAACATAAATATACAAACTAATTCATTTGAAATAAGCATTTTTCCATATTAACTTAGGAAGATCAGTCTTATACAGTGCCATTAAATGTGCAAGAAATCGAATAAAACCAATCCAAAACATTGCAATGTGGAACAGCCAGTAATTGGCATCAAGTTATATGTTTCCAGACAAAATGATACAATTACTTTACCAGGTTAAGATCTGACCTTGCTCTTGAAGTCAGAGAGCTCCACTGCATGGCTTCTCTCCAACATAGTTTGCTGCTGCTCCAACAAATGTTTCTGTTGGTTTTTAATATAATCAAATTCTGAACGAACGCTGTCCAGCATTCGGTCTTTTAGCTTCACTTCTCTCTGCAGGGAATATTTTTCCTGCTCAAGGTCCTGTTAATATAGGTTATATACTTAATATATATATTAAATAACAAACAATATACTTTATCATTAGTCTACAAATCAATAGCCATAACATTCAACAGCTTTTAATCAGAAGTCTCTGATGTCAGTAACCTAAATAAAACAAACACCTGCTTTATTATTTTTATTATTATCTAGGTGTGTGGAGCAGAATTTATTTAACTACTGAAGTCTGTTAGGAAGTCTGTTAAAAGTTCATCCTATGCTCGTACTGTTACATGCTTACATAGCTTGTCACTCAGGTGGCAGGAAAATTAGATTTTCATAGTATGAGAATCTCAGAAAATGGGTGCTTCCGAAATCGCGTACTTCCATACTGAACAGTACGCAAAAGCAGTGTGCGAGAGTGACTAGGGTGTCCGAATACGTAGTGCTCGTCGAGCAGTACGCGAAAAGTCCTCGGATGACGTACTGCACCTGCAGACATTAAGTTTGCAGCCCCAGCATACTGTCCTATCCCAGGATTCCATCGGAGCTGCGGAGGAATTGAAAGCGGAGGAAAAAGCGCGATGAAACGCAGTACGTCGGCTGTGTGTACGTAGCTACAGCTAGTGAACTGCCGCTACAGGAGTTAGCGCTGCTTCTGACGTAAACAATGATCAAATTCCTCCTGTTTCGTCTTCTTTGAGTTACAGCTCGACACTGTGTGAGTAGATATTTAGACAAACACGCAGAGCGGTGTGACAAACAGTCTCTAAATCCGTCAGTAAACGGGGCTTTTAAAGAAATACCGGGACCTTTACCGTGATGGTCTGACGTCTTGCGTCACAGGACGCTGGTAAGATGGCGGACGTAGTGCGTCCGAGGTTGCGTAGATACTGCACACTGAAAGAGCGTACTGCTTTAAGACAGGCAGTGCGCTCTAGCTCCAACTGAGTATGTACTGATCAAGTACGCGATTTTGGACGCACCTCATATCACAGTTTCACAGTACAATATTTCACAATCAGTAAAAGCAGGATTTTACTGTTGTACTTGGTTGAGGTAGCTAAAACTATTTTGTAATCAAATTAAGTTACAGGGTCAGATAAGGGCTGGTGGGTCTAAATTTGTAAGGCAAACTGGGCGCATGCTACACAACCTTTAAAATATTTTTTTCTTTTGAAAATACCTATCCCAATCGCAATAACAACTTGCTATCCTAGCCTTGGATTAACTGTACCAACCAGGCTGAAGCAGCTACTTACTTACAGCTTCTGATTAATTTGGCTCCTTGTTCGCAGCTTCTGATTTTCTGGCTGGAGCTGCTTCTTATTCATGACTTCAGCAAACAATGGTAAAATAGGTTTTAGTCTGGCCCAAACACAGGGTCACACTAAAACAGGTTAATCTAGGATATGTTATGTCAGGCCAGTGGAAGACTTGTTTTGATTACAGTGATGAGTTCTTCTTTTGGTATTAGTCTCACGCCATGTAAATAAAACCTCCGCAGTGTCAGCATCTTATTCATTTACTTTTATGCACTTATTTGCTTAAATAAACCCTGTCAATGCTGCAAATGCGAACACTTCCCTTAGTTTACTGTTTATTCAACCCACATAATAAGACGCTGCAAATAAGGAGCCAAACACATCAGAAGTCACAAAAAGGAAGTCAAAAGCATTAGAAGTATATACAAATGTATTGTTTTTCTGTTAGTAGGTCAAGCAACAGCACATTAAAGCAATTCATCTTTTACTTTAACATCTCCTTTAGACTTGTTTTCCACCTGCTAAAACACAGTCTGTGTTTATCCTTTATAGTGTAAGGACTGCATTTCAATGAGTCATACAAGTTTAAAGCACATGGTGTAAAGCAATATTACTGTGCTTTCATTTAATTTCACAGCAGATTATATTGTATTTTGACACAACTCACTATTTTGATTTATAAATGCAAATTGGGCCTTGTAGATATTGAGATATTGCAATATTAGTCACATTTAAGTCAGAACATTGACTTGCGTTTAGTCAGAATACTGTATCTGAAAAGTTATAATTATAAAATGATCAAAACATAAACTAAGACCATAATTAAAACTTTCTGTAAAAACAGAAATAGGTTTAAATAGGTTTTAGAAATATTTTGATAACAAATGTTTCACAGGTGATTAAATAAATACATCCATTATGCATAATTCAAATGTTTGGTTTAAAGCTTACCTCTATTACAGCAGTCATTTCAATTTGCTGTTCTTCTAACTTATTCTGCAGATCCATTTTGTCATCCAAGAGCAGCAGTCCATATTGTGCTGCTTTTTGAAGAGCTGCGTCAGCCTCTTCCACTTTCTGCCTCAATAACTGAATCTCAGCCTCTGTGACTGACATCTTCTAAACAACGTGATCCAACGTGAACGTAATTAATACATATTTTGAAATACTGTCATATGGACAGCAAAGACTACAGTAAAAAAGATACAAAAACAGTTGAATAATTACCATAATGTTACGGGGTAATGAGAGACCATAAAAAATAGCAATGCAAACATGTTTTGAAAAAATAACTTACAACAATGTTTTATAGTGTATGCATAAATACGCGCAGTGAACAGAAGAGCAGAAGGACTGGGTCTTCCTTATTATAGGGAATAATTTGAATTCTTGTAAACATTTGACTTCTAAAGAGCTATCACAGCAGCTGTGGCACAGCTTCAGTTTCACAAAACGCCCGAACTCACAGCCCGCACAGGCCAGGTAATACAGCAAATGGCGGAAATGGAATCCGGGATATGGGAATACAGCTTCAGTCCTAAACTCGAAACTAAAACGTTTTCAGTAAACCCCAAAGCAGTGTATACAGCGTTGAATAAAAGACTACGTTTCATTTATGCCAAGAAAAGCAGTACGTAGTTACAGGTTCCGATCATATGGAATCAAAAGTAAATTGCGATAGCTAGCAACTCATTCTAAAAATGTATCACTTTTACGGTTACCAAGCAGAACAAACCACTAATAAGAAACACGCTATTTAATCTCTTAACCGATAATATTTTAGCGTTCGGTGAAAAACTGTAACATGCTTTTCTGAAGAGCAAATATGTAAATAATTTCTCTTTTTTACCTTCTTCCATAAACCGTGATCTCTCTAGTGGGAGCCGAATCAATTTGAATTCTTCTTCTTCCTTTCTCCGTGGGTTATGGTAGGATCGCGTACAAGATGTGCACACTGCCACCTACCGTGTCATCTGAAAGCAGTCCTCGGCACCACCTCTGTTTAACTGTCTGTCCCAAGCTGATGTGTAACGTGAAAATGCAGTTTAGCGTTCATAACGGTGTTGCCAACTTAGCGACTTTTCAGACCCTCTAGCGACTTTTTTTAAAGCGACTACTGACAAATCTAGCGACTTTTTCTGGTGTTACTGAAGACTTTTTGGAAACTCTGAGGTGAACACACATGATCTTCAGTTACTGTCCTCAGCGAGCCGTGGGGGCCGCCGTGAGACCCGTCCCACAACACTCACAGTGCTCAGTCTCACAGTCAGAGCAGACTCTCACCGCTCCACGTCCCACTACACTCACAGTGCTCAGTCCACAATCAGAGCAGACTCTCACCGCTCCATGTCCCACTACAGTCACATTGCTCAGTCTCACAGTCAGAGCAGACCCACACCGTTTCACGACCCACTACACTCACTGTGCTCAGTCATACGGTCAGAGCAGACCCACACCACTCCACGACCCACGACACTCACTGCGCATGCCCAAAGTATGCCCTTAAAAATATTCACTTTAAGAACTAAGCAGATCCATTAAAATGCATCTATCATCTATGTTAGACTCTGTAGGTCTCACTCAAAATATAATACACATTCCTATAATCACACTCTACTCTAAATGTTGAAATACTTAATAAAACTGTTCTTCCACAGACTTCAGTAGATTCCGATCATTACCTAATTACATATGAACTTAAAGAAGATGTGTATATCACCCCATGACTGCATGAAATGTTTAATAATGCCAAATACAGCTCAACACTTCATTAAAATCCTTAGCATGTACAGAAAGGCACTTATTAAAACACGCTCAGCATACCTGTCCTCACTTATCGAACACAATAAAAGCAATCCTAGAGTTTTATTTAGCACAATCGCAAAATTTACCAAAAGCCAGGCAGGAAATGAACAAATACCTGCTAAGTATAGCAGTATACCAGTAACCTATCCATCATCTTGTTTGGCTGAGACAACACAAAATGTGGTTATCTCTGCTGGTACTACTCGATCTAACTGCAGCTTTTGACACTATAGATTAGGGCTGGGGCCATGTGTGGCTGATCAGAATAGTACAACTGCAATGCACGAGCACTTGATCTCATAGTGCTTTGTCAACACAGCAGCAAGACAGCACCTGTTTTTCTTATCTTAGCATATTATTGTACGATTGACACATGTATCATGTTTCTTTTTTTGGTTTAAACTTTATTTTTATTGGATTTTAGGGAGGGAGGGAAAAAAAGTAACACACAAGGCAGATCTGTAGATGTCAGGATCCCTTATAGAGACATAAACATGCTCAACAAGGTTACAAGGCTACAAGGTTTCAATGTCAGCAACTACAGAGTGGTAAAAAAAGAAGGGGCCCCCACACATACAAGTATATCATTTCAGAGCCAAGTATGATTTTCAGTTTCTCCAGTATTTTTTACATCTGTTAGAGGCATGTCTCAGTGTAAAGGTCATTCTCTCCATGGCATAAATCTATAAATCTAAAACTATTTCCACCCACTCAGAGAGTGTAGGAGATTCAATGCACAGCCATTTTCTAGTTATTGCTTTTTTAGTACCTGCTAATAAAATTAGTAACAAATATCTATCCTGTTTTCTCAATTCAGCTGGTACATTTCCTAAGTAAATGACACTGATATTAAAATCAAGTTCAAAATGTAATATTGATCTGATCTCCTTTACCACCTCTACCAAGTAAGTAGAAATGTTTAGACATTCCCAAAAAATATGAAAATGACCAGCAGACATATTACCACACATTCTCCAACAGTGACCATGTATTTGTAATTTTTTAATATTCTGAGTTATAAAAATTTTTAAAAATGTTTTTCCAAGTAAATTCCCTCCAAAGACCTGAGCTAGAGGTAGTAGACATTATCCTACATATGTTTAGCCAGACATCCTCATCCTCCACTTAATATTAGCCTACTTCTCCCATCTTGATTTAACGTATATCATGGAAAGACCCTTTTCCAACTGTGATGCGTAGATTCTGGAAATTAATCTTTGGTTGTTGTTTCTTTTGTATGAGTCAGTAAATATCTCAATTAAAGTAATTCCTATTTTTTTCACCATTTTAATGTTCTTATCAAAGTAGCATCTCATGTGAAGATATCTAAAGAAATCATGTTTCTCCAAATTTTATCAAGGATAGGGGCCCACTGACGTTGAAAGTGTACAGGGCCCAGAATTTGCTGCTACGCCCCTGCTAAGAGGGCATGCTTGTCGACATCCCCTTTCAAGAGATACTGTTTTGAATAAATTCCCATTTATTTTAACTCTGTTGCTGAGCAATACAAGGATTTCAGACAGTTGATCATTTGATTATCAAAACCAAATTGTTTAAAAACTAAATATAGATATTCCCATCGAACAGAATCAAATGCCTTCTTGGCTTCCAGACTAAGAACCAAAGTATCAGACTGGCTGTTTCTCATATGCTCGATAAGGTGAAGAGTACATCTTACATTGTCCTGAGTATGTCTATTTTTTTTCTATAATCTATGTTTACAACAAAAATAGGTCTATAGTAACCACAATTTGTCTTATCCTCAAAGAAAGGATTGTTGTCTTCAATTTTGTCACATATTCTGTTAGTCTAGAGATCTTTACTTTGTGTATTAATCTCTTTGCTTGTTGTTTATCTCCACGCCAATATTTTTTTACATTCTCATAAAAATTTTGTTTAATTAGTTTCTATTTTTGCTATATTTCGTTTAAAAGTTGCTTTGTATTTTGAATCTGGTTTAAAATACTGGTTTTGTTATGTATCATATGTTTACTTTCCAGGTGTTTTAATGTTTCAGTTAAATCTCGAATTTATTTTTCTTTTTCATTTCTCCTGCGAGCTGTCCACATTATAAGCTTGCCTCTAATAACAGTATTTATCAAGTGGATGGAAATCCCTCCAGATATCTACCAAGCCCGATTCTTTGAGCAATTTATTAGTATATGTTGTGTCAGGGTTTATCTTTGTTGTTCTACTTGAAGAATCTAAAGAGAGGTGTAGATGGATATTCCAGTCAACCCCGTATATCAGCACCCCTGATGTTTGTCAAAAATCTTCTTGATCAACTGTTTATCACTGCCTGGTGGTCTGTATATGTTTAACAGTGTAATTTCTTTATGATTAAAAAACCCTTTAACCATTATGTAACGCCCCTCTTTATTAGTAATTTGTGAAGAAAACTGGAAATTTATTCTGTTTGAGGTAAGTATAGCTACCCCTCTTGTACTTTTCTTTTCAAAAGAAGAATAATATAGGTTCTTAAACCCAATTTTCCGCAACTTCTCATGTTTACTATTTGAAAAGTGTGTCTTGTTTTTCTTTTTTTTATTTTAGATATTGCCTTACTTCTTTTAATAGGATTATGTGACCTATTCACATTGAGATAAATTACTTTATATTGTTGATGCTGCATTTCATATGTCAAAAAAGAACTTATTACCTACATATCTGAGTATCGCACAGTAACCTAAGCAACGAATCTGCCCAAAATCCGAAAGGAATATTTAACAATGTTTACCTCCATTTCTGAAGTGTGAACTCAACTTCTAGGTTAGGAAGGGAAGCCCTTAAAGATTAGTAGTTAACTAACAAAATAGATTTTTAGAATATGCTTAATATTTTTGGCAAATTCCAAATAAAATATCTTAGACAGGAGTAAACCGATCAGTTTTATCTACTACAATTATTATTTATTTTCACTCAATATTTCATTTTCTTCTACAAGTTAAACGTTAAGAGGTGAACACCAAGAAAAGCACGCGAAGAGAGAGGTGCCTCTGCTGAGGAGGACAGGCGTTTTCACACCTGTAGTTCTTTTCACTGGTCCGGATCAGTTAATAAGTTTACTTGGAGCGTTTCCCCTCTCGGTTAAGTTTGTTTTCACACAGGCAAAAAACGAAACGCACCAAAATGCGCCCCAACAAACCACGTGAGCACGTTGTCTCCTCTGATTGGTCAGAGCTATCTGGCATGCGAGCAAGAAAGTAAACACAGGGAGGAGATCCAGTTTTTCCAAATTACTGCACATTTCTTGAGCAGCGGCAGAGACAGCATTTGTTCATAGCTCTAATAATAATCTGGGCAATATATTAAAGTACACCTGCAGAATGCCGAATTCTCTTCAAATATCAAGTAGGCAACGTACCTCCTTGCTAGTCCAAAAGAGACCTCAGTTCATACTGTCCTTGCCCTGTTAGCTGCTACAGTTATCCAGTTTTCTGTATACGCGCTCTGCCGCATTCCATAATGCAAACACACCTAGCTGCAGGAGATGTTTAGATCAAACTTGAGGAGTATACTTGGGTCGGATCGAGATCAGATCATGTTCTCACCACAAAAGAACTGCTTCAGAGTTTGTTTGGAACAGGGCGGTTGTTTTGATCCGCACCCGAGTACGATTACTGTTTTCACGCCTGCCAAAACGAACCGCACCAAGGGTGCAAACGAACTAGACCGTTAGACTGTTTTAACCGGACTAACTAGTGCTGGTGTGAAAACGCCCTAAATCACGTGCATGTCACAGCACGGGCACATTCTTAGGTCATCTGTCTGTTGCTGGTTCAGTCTCTTGAAGTCCAGTTTAAGTAGGAGAAATGTAATGTGAAGGTTTTGTCTAACGTGTCAACTAGCTGCAAAATTTGAATATTAAACTTCCATCTACAGTGGTCTCTTTGCCCCGATGTCAGTTTGTGTGACACAGCATCAGTGAGTGATGGGATGAGTAAGGTACTGAAAATCTGTACTCAGGTACAAGTACAATTACTTATAATAAATTAATTATGCTCTTCTCAACTGAGCATTAGGTAGCTTGGCACTTAGTCAGACAAAAGTCTTAGTGTTGGTGCTTGCTTGATTAAGCTCTGCACTATGTTCATGTCAAGATGGCATCATTGATAGTGTTTTTGTTTTTAAACAGTGTGGGTGTTTGTATTTGTTTTTGCATGTGTTTTTGCATTTACATATTGTACATTTTGTACATTGTTAATAAACTGCCGATTTAACACACAGATCGTATCTCCTGTGTGCTTAACAGTATTAACATTTACAGATTTTGATTGCAATTGATTGTGTTTCTAAATATTCATTGTCGTAGTCTGTGGACCCCCAAGCACATGTAACTTTTATTTTTAATTATAAAAAAGAAAAACTTTAATTTTATTTACTTCAACTTATATTATTACACTTTATATATTTTGTATATATTTTTTATTATTTCTTTTTATTATCTTTATCTATTGGTGAATGGAGGAACAGCAAAGTAAGAATTCATTGTACAGTGTAACTGTCTGTTTCTGCTGTGCATATGACAATAAAACTCTTGAATCTTGAAACTTGAATCTTGAACTACAGCCCATGCGAGTGCTGTGCCTAGAAACGAATATTGGATATTCCAGCTCTGAACCGAGATCAGTTGAATTGACATACCAAGAAGAACCGACTCGTTCGGCTCAGCAGTTTACCGTTTCTGCCTGTTAAAATCGGGAGCTGATTTCCACCATTCACTTAAGAGTCGGCTCAAAGAACTCACTCACGACAGACACATCACTAGTTAGCAGCCAGCATGTCTAATGCCACAGATGGGTGCTAGCACTTATCACGCAAAGAGCGTGTTTTGACTAAATCTCCAACGCTAATACTAGCTAAACATGTAGCTCAATACGCTAGGTACAAGAGAGAGAAACACGTGGTCGCTGAGCTGGGTTGAGAACGGCACCTATCAGGACTATTTTCATCGAGCAAAATAAAGTTGTGCAGCTCATCTAAAACTTGCATGTGTCATAGTTTTATATCCTATCCAAAGTTATATGGATTTCAGTTTTGTATATACTGTAGAGCTAAATGTAATTGCTCGTATCTACTTAATTTTGTTACTTACTTTTACTCGACTCAGATCATATATATAAATGATTTCACAGCTTTCAAATTTACTCAATACACTATTTACTCAATAGTGTAAAAATGTTTGACCCAAAAAATCTTGTACATCACAGTTTTATTTTTTGGAATGTGGTGGGTCCTACTTTTTTTACATTACGCAGTAGATTAGGTGGGTTCTACCATGTGAGGGAATTCCCCCCTACCAAATGTTTAAGATCCCAAGGAGGCTATGCTTACTGAAGGGACATGTAGAGGATAGTTTAACAAAGTTATTTAAACTCTGTATAATTACTAAGATAGTCATTTGTAATGTAAAATATAACATAGAGAATAGGTGTAATATATGTTAAATTGTGTTAATCTTAATGTACACAGAGGAAATTCTCATGTCTACAGGCAATGACACCGTTATTAATAAAGTTGCAGAAACTAGTACACTGCTTAGGAGGCTTTTGATGCTTTAGGTAGCTACTAAACCTGCCTGTACTGAAGCTACTTAAGAGTGTTAATGCTAAGAATAGAGCACCTCTATTTTAATTTCAAATTACTTTGAAACAACTTATCGCTTCTGTACAAAGGTAAATAAGTTTTTCATCTTTATCACATTTTTACCTTTTAAATCTTTATCTGATTTAAATTTGAATTAAACATGTTTAAGTGAAGTGTTTTTTATTAGCTTACCAACATACACCTGGACTTATACCCCATAAAAAGGCATTGTAAGAGCTAGCTGCTGTTTCATTAATTCAAATTCCTCCTTCATGGACAAAGTTGGCCGGATTTGTACATGAAACTCCTGGGCTTAAAAAGAGTCCTAGTTGACTAGGTAGACATGTTATGTTACACTTCGTGTGACAATTCGCCAATAGAGAGGAGATAACATATGTTTCCCTTGGGCTGTAAGCTCTGAATACTTTTACCCTGTTCTTCAGTGGTCAGGACCCCAACAGAGCAGGTTCTATTTGGGTGGTGGATCATTCTCAGCACTACAGTAACACTGATGTGGAGGTGGTGTTTTGTACAAGTGGATCAGAAAGAGTGGTACTGGAGTTTTTGAACACTGTGTCCACTCACTCTCCACTCTATTAGACACTTCTACCTTGTCACTCCATTTTGTTTGAGTTAGTCATCCTCAAATCCTTCATCAGACTTCCTGTACACTAAATTTTTTGCCACTTCTGATAGACTCATATGACCGTACGTTTAGATTGACCCGCAAATTCGGATACGTCCTGCACACTACGGCCTCTATCACGCCCACATGCAATCACACATTGAACGAGATCAGTCTATGAAATCCATCAGTTATTTATAGCCTCATTATCCTCGTGCAACCCCATGAACCAAAGTTTTTGTAAACTTCAAGAGGGCCTTTACTGACGAGAAGTTTCTATCTGGCCAGTTTGCCTTAAAGCCTAAATTAGTACAATGCAGTGATGGTTGACCTTCTGAAAGTTTCTGCCATCAGCTCACATCTTTGGGGCCTAGACAGATTGACCATTAGGTTCTTGGTAACCTCTCCTACCAAGGCCCTTCTCACCCAATTACTAAGTTTTGGTGAAGCAGCTAGCTCCAGAATCCTGGTCTATAAGCTCTACAGGCAGTTCTTGGCTCCTCACTTCTTGGTTCAAGCTCTGATATGAGACAAGCTAATAATAAGAAAAATGGGAGCCCCACAGGGCTAAATTTTAAGTGTCATAGCAAAGGGTCTGAATACTTATACCCATGCACAAGCTATTATAATAACAATAAGGTAGTCCTACATATTACTACTGCATCTCTTTTACAGCCAGACTTACCAAAATGGTTCATAAAGTTGGCAATTTGCACCCCATCTGATTGATTCATAAGTCAAAATAAACAGATAGTTAAACTATTACCAAAAACCAGACCAAAAAAGTTTAAAGTCTGTCATACTATGAATTAATCAAGCCAACTTTACCAAATCAGTTTAATTGTACTTAATCTAAATGTCACACTATGCACATAAAAATATGGACTAAATTTACAACATTTTAAAGTGGCTGGCAGAAAGTATCCAATCAGTTCATTTATTTAGTGTTTTTAGAGCCTTGGCATTTCTAACTTAAAATTCTCAAAATTGTAAACACGTGCATAGACTATGCTAATTGTAGCCCATATTGGCATTTGGGTGGCACTTTAATACTCAGAAACGTGCTTAAAATCTTATTGCAGTGAAATGATACTTTCTACAGATAAACTACCGTTGTGGTGTGGTTTAGCTATAAGCACTGGCTAGGTATTCTTGGGTATTGCATTTTTGTATTTTATTTATTTTTTCCTTTCTGTCCATCATCAATCCTTTTTTCTGGGAGTGTTTGAGCTCAAACATAGTTTGGACTTTAACCAGTTTGTACTAGCATTTTTAACTAAACACAACACACTTTTGTAAGTCTTTGTAAAATTTGTGTAAATGTAAAGAACTTCATGTTACAAATTATATCAGAAATTTAACTCCTACCCAATATTTTGACTTAAATTACACAGCCTATCACACCAAGGTCAAAAGACAAATCTGAATAAAAACTGACATATTCTAAATTTTTTTACTCAACTTCTCTATTCCAGAATAGCCCCTTATGTTGGTAGCCTACTCGTAAAAAGATTTTGAAATAAGATACATATTTTGTTTGGTTTATTCACAACATTTGAATGCTACTGGACTTGCATATCATATTTGGGTCTTAACAGCGTTCCCTTAAAGAAAGAAAAAAAACCATCATTAATGGCAAAGGACAACCTTTTGATAAACTTCCACTTCCTTTTAGTTTTTTCCTCTCTATTTGTAAATTATGCCTTATTAGGCCTCACTGGTCAAAACCACAGAAGACCTCATTGGGCTGATGCATGCTTAAATCCACAGATCACAACTTGCAGTTATAATTTTAGAAATCCAACCCTGACTTTTGAAAACAGAACATTAAGCCAGCATGTCATTGCATGGGGTGTATTTTAAGTCACAAAGTCCCATCTCTCAAACAAAACAAACGCACATGCTGAAATGTGACTGCATATAGTGGAAAAGTGTGTAGTATACAATTTCAAGCACAGTCTACATTTACCTGAGTAAGACATTATCTGTAGTTATTGGCAAATTTCCATCGAGAAGCTTTTGATATTTTACCAGACTGCTTTGTCCAGTCTAGAAAGACTGTAATCAAGCAAGGGCTTAAAAGGTTTAACACATGTAATCAGGTGAGAAAAGAAAAAAAAAAAAAAAAATCATGCAAAAGTGTTTTGCAAATAAATGAAAGGAAAACATTTAAATGAAACAGCATTTTTCACCATAATCAGGGTCTACAGGAAAAGCAAAACACTAAAAAAATAATTAAGTGGCCATTAAATTATCATACAGCCGAAGCACTAAAACACTACAGTAATCACAAGTTCATACTACAGTTTGTTTCCCTTAAAGGATGCCAACAACTACAATCACAAGATCAAGAGTTCAAAATTAATTATTTTTTACTTATGTTCACATTTTACGTGATGTAAAAGACAGCACAACATGCTATTACACTTCTGCGCAAAATGTAATGCAGTTTTTACACTGGTCAAAACAACTCTTAAGTACTAAACTAAGCCTGTTTTAAAGAGCAATTTTGTTAGATGTAGCCTATCAAATGTATATAAAAACAACTAAAAACCAGCAACAACTCAATATGCTTGCTTTAAAAACAAAATTTATTTTGTTGTATACAACAGTATTAAAAAAAGCCAAAACTCTTGTGGAACATTTGAAACAATGGACAGCACAGATTTTTTCTCCATTCAAATAAAAAGAACAACACTATGCTCAAGTCCTTTTTAACAGTTCCAATGGGACATTTGTGTACTTCCAAGTCCTTGGGTCTTTTCCATCCACAGCCATAACTGATGTGCTTCTAGCCTAGCAGGAGTGGAAAGGAAGATATTAAGAACATGAACTTAACCAGGCACTGTTTAAAACAATTACTGTCCTAAACTTGAACACACACCACTTGGGTTTTAAGCCCTCTGATGAACAAACAAATTAATCAAATACAGAGCACAGTAAAGCAGGTTGATTACATACCTAGACAGCAGGATATCCTAATGGGATAGTTCAGTCAAACCACAATTGAAGCCAGGTATTAAACAGGTCACCTGTATAAACAAACTTGTACATCTATTTTTACAAAGTGGAAAAACTAAGACCTAAATATAAGAATCAAAGGTAAATAAAGGCTTTTTCTATTTATTAATTTATTTATATATATAAAATTTTTTTTACTATTAAAGCTTACTATTTACTTTTGATTCCTATATTTAGATCTTACACAAACCCCTTGAGAATTTCCACAGCACCAAAATATGCATAAATCACCTATAGAACTACTGCAATTTCCCCCTGGGATCAATAAAGTATTTCTGAACTTAGTGTTAAGAACTGCTGTTCCCCTTAACAAAACTGACAAACTAGACTCCGCCACCTAACAAAAGGGAAGATTAAGTTGTGAAACTTTATTTAAAAAAAGTTAACATACAGTTGCATTTCACAATAGGCATACTCTGCAGAAAAGTGTACAAGACAAATGACAAAACGCTGTTTAAAAGAAAAAGAGGGTTTAAATCTTAAATCTGATTTACAAAACAATTAAAGTTTACTTTGCCACATCTGTAACTATAGGTCTTACAGACACCAAGTCTCGAACGCAAGATTGAATAAAGCATAAGTCTTACAATATACTAGTCTTTATACTGCCAGAGAATACCTTTAACAGAACCTTAGCCTATGGCCGAGTGAAAGCTAAAACCACTACTACGGACATAAGAACAAGGCTTGGAAGAAATGTCCGAATTGAATGTAAAAAGAACATGAAATTAAATGAAGAGGACTGAATTGTGTTGTATATGAGTTTTTCCATTTTAGAACATAAATTGACTGATTACTTTAGAACTTGTCTTACAAGTCAGATTTCTCGGAAGCAGCCTTCCTACCTGTTAAGAATTGAGGTCGTTTAGGCAAGTTTTCAGTGTCCGCCATTTCTTAACGGTGTTTTGCAGAGACCAGATGCATTGTGCCCAATATGACGGAATATAAGGCGAAATATACGGCAAAATCCTGCAGAGCCTCACACGATTTAATATGCGCCTCCATAGCCACCCCTGCCATAGCCAGCTGCACCACCGCGAGGGTAAGGGGCACCGCTGCGACCAGCGTAAGTGTTTCCGCCTTTCATGGGCCCGTAACCAGACGATTGCTGACCGTATCCACTACCAAAGTCACTGTAGCCATTTCCACCACCGTAGCCCCCCATCTGGTCGCCGTATCCTCCACCATAGCCACCTCCATAACCTCCACCAAAGCCACCTCCATAGCCACCGTCGTTGCCGCCATAGCCTCCACTGTAGCCTCCCCCGTAGCTGTTGTAACCACCTCTTCCACCAGCGAAGCCATTTTGGTTTCTCCCCATTCCTCTACCTCCTCTTCCCCTGCCTCCACGGGCTCCACCGGCAGCTTGTATCTCTTGTCTCGTGAGTGCCTTCTTCACCTCTACTTTGTGCCCTTTAACTGTGTGAAACTTGAGCACAACTGCCTTGTCCGCGGAGTCATTGTCCTCAAAGTGAACAAATCCGAAACCACGCTTCTTGCCGGTATCTTTATCAGTTATGACCTCGGCTTTCTCGATTACACCAAACTGAGCAAAATACTCGTTTAGATCCTTTTCCTCGATATCTTCTTTGAGACCCCCAACAAATATTTTCTTTACTTTGGCAAGAGCTTCAGGTTTGCCTGCATCTTCACGAGCCACCGCTCTTTTTAGTTCCACGTTTTTTCCATCCACAACATGTGGCCTAGCGGCCATTGCTGCATCCGCTTCTTCCGCGCTTGAATATGTAACGAAGCCGAAACAACGAGACCGCTGAAGTTGATCGTTTTGAACAACAACACAATCAGTTAACTTTCCGTACTGTTCAAAATGAACACGAAGTCCTTCGTTGGTGGTCTGGACGTTCAGCCCACCAACAAATAGTTTGCAAAGCTGGTCCATTGCTGTGACCGTGTAATACGTCTTCCTCGGTGCCTCTGCAGTTCAAAGTGAAACCGAATAACGTCCTTTAAACTGTAGCCGTAATGACGTCATTGACGTACATGCGTTCCGAACCCACTCCTTCTCCGGAAAGGGCTTCGAGTATTGAAGTAAGTTCGCTGAAACTGGTAGCAAAATTCTACACTTTAAAAGACCACATGCTATTTTAGCTAAACAACAAGATAATGAAAGTAGGCCTGTGTTTGCCTATAGTTTGTTTACAAATTCTCTGTAATATGTATTACATTTATATACATTTACATGGCAACCACATAACGTTACAACGTTGTCAAAAGGTGGTGCTTTTTACGTTGTCTGAACAAGGTTTTCACAACGTAACTACTAAATATGTTTTTTATGGTATTATTTCAACCTGTTGGCAACTTTACCAAATGATATGGAGTTCTATGCAGATTTACTGGAACGTAGAAGGATTCTAGGAGGTTGTGACAAGGTAATGACAACTTTGCCACTGTATTGTCACCACTTTGTCAGATATACAACTTTCTGAGAATTACATTTTAACGTTGTGACAACGTTGTGGGCACTAAAACATTACATTGTCACAATGTTGTGACAACATTGCCACAACGTAACAGTATTTTCAGTGTAGGTCGTCGGAATAAATACTTTGACCACTAGGTCTTCTTTTTATATATATACCCTTGAACCCTTGGACTGCAGTTTAGTGTACTTCTTTTATATATATATATATATATATATATATATATATATATATATATATATATATATATATATATATATATATATATAAAAGAAGTACACTAAACTGCAGTCCAAGGGTTCACCAGTGAAACCTAATAATTGATCACATTATTTGTTAAAAATTAATGGCACATTTTGGCACCTGCCTTCACATAAATTCATAAAAAAAAATTCACATAAAAGTTTGAGTACTGCTGGCCAATTTTTGTTAAAAGTGGCAATATATTTTGAAAACTGACATTTCCTGCAAACGTTAATTGGATCAATTATATTGGATCAATATATGGATATTTGATCAATTTAAAAATACAAAAATATATAAAATATATAAAAATATATAAAAATATATGTGCTCTTAAAGATGTTTCTCTGCTGTCCAATTCTCTTTCTTTTATGCCATCTTTTTCACTCATTCCTCTTTTTTTGTTTAATGTTTACAATTGACAATTTCATAATTAAACGCATAATCTACTTTCTTACAGCATTGCTGCAATGTTGTCAAAATGTCTTGCTTTTTACGTTGTCTGAACAACGTAACTACTAAGTATGTACATTTTTGTGCTTTTTTTTCATTTAGTTAACCCAATTAAATTAATTTGCTAATTTGCAGGCTCATTATGTGCTGGTGGAGGTGTGTCAGAAAAATAAAACTAAAATATTTGCAAAGCATCACTTAATTTTTGTGCCCTTAATGAGGCAAACTGTGATGTCTTTATTGATTGTTTATTAATTTTAAATCAGCCAAATGTAACAAACTCTTAAGAGAACTGGCTTAACAATTAATAGCAATTAATGAAAACGACTAAAAAGTAATGTGGCGAGCCAGTTATCGAAGTTATCGTTACTTCGAAGTTGGCTTGAAATCGCCTGCTGATAGTAGGGTGTGTGTGTGTGTGGTGTCTGTGTTTGGTGAAGGTGTGTTTTGTAATCAGTGTGTGTAGTGTGTGTGATGTGTAGTGTGTGTGTGGTGTAAGGTGATGGTGTGTTGTGTAGTGTCTATGTTGTGTAGTGTGTGTGTTGTGTGTGTTGTGTAGTGTATGTTGTGTAGTGTCTATGTTGTGTAGGGTGTGAGCATAAATCTGTGGACCTACGATCCTGCCTACGAACCTACGATCCTGCCGAATTTCGTGGTTCTAGCTTGAAAACTGTGGGAGGAGTAGCGTTTACTTTTTTGAGCGTAGAATAATAATAATAAAAAGAATAATAAGAAGATTATGAAGAACAGTAAGTTGGACTTTTCAAGCCAACTTAATAATAAAAGTGAAAACATCATGTTTTATTTCTGAAGCATAACAGTGTACATTTTTAAAGAAAATAAATAAACAAAATAACCACTACCTTTTTGCAATTAAAAGAATGAAGAATGAGCTTGAAATTATGCTATTGCAAAATATGCTACTGTAACAGTACTGTACTGTAACCTACTAACGTTCACAAAATGTTACTTAAACCAAAAGTTACTTATTGTCATCATAAAATTATTTTCATCAGACACTGGTGGCTGTTTTCAGAGGTTTCTAAAGTTTCACAATATTCTCAGCATCACTGAATTACAGCATTAAAAAGTATGGGTGTATCAACAAGCGTTTTGACGTTACATATATAGCTTTACACCATTACTTTTAGGAATAGCAGCACCTATTGCCGAAACAATATGTGCATCTGTAAATAGTCAAACATTAAAAAAGACAGATTAGCTGACATGGTGCTAGAAAAATGATCTGTGATAAATTCCATTATTTGGTGCGTTTTAAAACAAAATTTTGTTGCCACCAGCAGCAACTGAACTAAAATTCACCCGGAAGCGAACCAAGACCTACAATTTTTGCCAGACCATGTTCTTTTCTTTAGTGTGCACTGGTGTAGTATTCACAAGTTTTTTGTTTGTGCTTTGTTTAGTGTGGAACAATCAAATCTTTTTAGTTTGATAGGTGTGTACAAACTTAACAAATGAGTTATGAAATATAACAGAAGCAAATGGAATATCTTTCAGAGAGTGTAATAAGCTGCTAATAAGGTGCTGAATGTTTTTCTTGAGGTGTTTCAGCAGCCCCTACTATCTCTCTGGCACCACGCCTGCTTTCACTTTACCAAAATGGACAGTAGCTCAGTGTCACCATTGTCTGGGAGCAAATAATCGCATATTATTTGCACTTAGAGACATTTAGCCTGTTAATTTTGTGCTCTGTTTATTATGGAGCTTCATGTCCATGTAAGCTAGATAACAACGTGACATTGCAGTACAACCCTGTTTTCAGCTAGCATGCTGTGCAAACTTGCAGTTCTTCTTTTGTTTTTCCAAAGCCAGCACAAGGTCCAAATAACTGTGCCATCAACCACACCTTGGTTTCATAACGGGCTTCAGCGACATGGTATGTAAAGCTGGGCTGCAAGCTTGTGTCCTTTTGTATGTATGTGGCTATTTCTGTTGTGTAATTAAACATGATTTCTTGTAACAAAAATGATGACCCCTGCTGCATCTCTAGTGCTTGTATTACTTATTTTATTAATGCTCTAATACTGATATTCTTCTGCCCATTTTGTCATGGAAAAAATATGTCATGTTGGGTGTGTAATTTTTTAGCATCATGTTCAGTGATGGCTCTAAGTCTGCTTGATTTACTGCCACCTACTGACAGATGAACAGTTTGGGAACAGTTGAAGAGTTTCATTCTGCAGTGCTGTGTATCCAAGGGAACAAAGGGCTTGAGTGTTCTACTATACAACCAGCAACGTTTAAAAATATGTATATATAGTATAAGTATACCAAATATAGTATAACACTAATCAGACCTATCTGAGAACAGAGTGGGCATGACTGATTAGCAGCTTGATTGGTAGCTTTTTGTCCAAAACTCCCAGTCTGCTCATCACCCGTGGGGTGAAAAATGGATGAACAGGTGTGCAAACAAACAGATGGAGATGGACAAACGAGCAAATGGATAGATGAATCAACACAAAAAAGTAACAGACATGCAGGCAGATGGTTGGGCAAACTAAATATACAGGTGAAATAACACTAGAAGGATGGGATGAACAAACAATGTGAATTGAAAATCTACAGACAAGTGGTCTAACTTGCTAGGTTTTGGTTATACTTTGTTGGCATGCAGGGGGCATCAGCTTTGTGATTGCTAAGGGTTATTCAAGACTGCCCAGTTTACATAGAGAAGAGAAAAATACAGTGAAATATATCAGTCATTTATTGGTCATTGGAACATTATTCAAATGGTATACTTTGGTATGCAAGACGAAGATTAAAATAATTAAAAATTCTTATATTTCACATAAGAAAGGTGGTACATGGTAATTATAATATATGTGGTATATGATAAACAAAACATATAATTAATATTTCTTCTGTAAATCCTATTACTGACAACATCATAATCTGGTACATAAACGACTGTTTACAACCAATAAAAACTGACTGGCAACTGGTCCGTAAAAATAACTGTGTATAAAAAGAGCATCCCAGAGAAGCTGACTCTCCACCTGTAATGACATAATAGTGCAACAATTCAAGAATGATCTTTTACAACATAAAATAGCAAAGAACTTTCTGGAGTTTTCAAACACTGTGTCCAATGATAAGTATCACAAACTATGTATTAAACACAGGCAATGTTGCCCCTGGGGTGGACCAACAAGGCAGATGTGTTTAACAGAGTGGACTGAAGTTATGCTGTTTGGCAGTAAGCTAAACCCTTTCAAGAATGTGATGGAGACAAATACATCGTCTTTCTGTAGCTCAAGTTTTTATGAAGATTCTGTGAAACTATGAACAAATTCAAAAGACTAATGCAAAGGCCTTATTACAGCTAAATGCAAAAAAACATGGAGCATTTGACTTTGTCTTACATAAATAATTACAAATTCTAATTATGAATGTTAACCAAAGCATAAACATTGTTGTAGTAAGAACACTGCATACTACTATCTGATATCACATGTATTTGGTTTGTTGTATAATTATAAAGAGCTAAATGAACAGTAAAGTAGTATGTATTTGAAATAATAGTAAGCTAATAATAAACATTTATATACTAAAGTGAACAAATTGGCGAATAATCACAAAGCACAAATAAATAAAGTTCTTAGTTACTGTTGCTGGATGAGACTATTGATGGTTCTGTTCTAAAATAACATAGCTGAATACTAAATAACAAAATCAGAATACTCCCCGCCTGGCATATATTTGACGTCAGTCTATCTAGGTAATAGAGGAACAGTGTCAGAAACTGGTCTACAGAAGATCTTAATGGTCACTTGTGTGGTGATCTTGAATTAAAATTTTCGCACTTTACCATCATTGCTGGAAAAGACAGATGTCACTACTGCCCGAGGACCTAAATACGTAAAGAGCAAATTGAACTCTTTTGCATAGGCTTCTTTCTGCACAACTCTCATAATTACATTATTGGCTAAAGACAGTTCTTCCGAAGTTCAAAGTATGATATAACTGTGCCAACCATTGCGTTTTCTGGGGCTAGAAACAAGACCTGATTTGAAAAAACAGATTGTATGGATCAGGGGACTGGTGGATCTATTGGACCAGGTACTAACTTACCGTCACAGTAACATCTAACTGAATCAAGCTTGATGTCAATTTCGTCTATAATGAACACACACAAACACTTTGTCCCAGTTAGAATGTGTGGTGTCAGCATGATTACATGGAGGTCCCTCAAATGTTGAAATAATTTCTCCAATTCTCCCAGTCACATTTTTCTTCTGGAAGTGGGGAATCTCAGTCACTTGTGTTAGCTCACAACTCACATAGTTAGAGCTCTTTCTTGGATGGTTACTGGTGCCACCATGTCAAAAGGGTCAATATACAAAGAGGGTTGACTGTTGACAGCCCAGAGGTAAACTTTCTCTCAAATTATCTTAAATGTTGATCTATGATGTCTCAGGAGACTTATTTATGATTCTTTGTGAGTTCAACTTTGTCACACAATTAATATTGTTTAGGAGAAACATTAAACAAAAATGAGACATGGGATACTTTTGAGGTTAAATCTAAAACATTAGTGTACAACAGTTGTTTTCTAGCATTATCAGCTAAAAGCATAGTCCAACCACAAAGTATGATATAACTGTATCGTACCATACAGGTTATTCACCGATGTGATCAGGTTGGGGTTGTAGACTGCATCACCTGTAGTCCAGGATTTGCTGCAGTGGCTCTAAATCATAACAGGCTGTTTATGACGCTTACCTGCAGCTCTGCAGAGACTCATGGAATCAGTCTGTCAAGTTACCTAATAATACGGTGAACGTTACCACGTAAATGTCCTGTGGACTTATAGCCATTTATTTTACACTAAGTTCAGATTGAGGTGTTTTTTACAGAGGTTACAGATATCTGACGTACTGCAACTTCGTCAGGTGGTGTTGGGGGTTATAGGTCAGCACATGTGTTTAGTGATAAGAATTAGAGCAGAATTCCAGATAGAGTTAACACTTGGCTTACTTCTCCCACTCGATTTTAAATAATACATAAAAAAAACATTTTCAGTTTCTAAAAGTCTTGTTGCTTACACAACAGTTTAATTTATTAATTTCTGCAGTGATATTTACATAAAAAATAATATTTCAATATACATACAAAGAACATATTTACAAAAAACAACAGTAATTAAACAAGTTTGTTCAAATAAACATTGTGTTGACATATACAAGCTGAAGTTTTTACTGATTAAATTAGTTATTTTCATCTGCCATGCAGTTGAAATGGCCCATGATGGTACATCATGGCTTACAAAAAGACACCAAGAGTCTAGTGCAGAGGTGTTCAAACTTTTGGGCAGAGGCCAGGTTCTGCTGAAAGATGAAATCTGCATCTACATACAGATCCTCAGCAGAAGGAATCATGAAGCCCTCTAAAACATACTGGTAGAGTGTTGCGCTGACCTTGGATTTAAGAAAGCAGAGTTTACCAACACCTGCACCAGACATTGCACCCCAAATCATGACTGACTGTGGATATGTCAGTCATGACTCACACTGGACCTCAATCAGTTTGGCATTTCCTGGAAGATATGGAAGCCCAGATTTCCTTGATGCTTGCTGTCAGCTCTTCTTTGTTGTTGGGTCTGGTGGCTCTCATTTTCCTCCGACATGTTGGCTGGCCAGACAAGGCTTCTGTTTCTCACCCATCTTCCTCCAAACCCTTGGACCTTGATTCCCGAATGAAAGGCACACTTTACTTTCATCGGAAAAGAGGACCTTGGACCATTGGCCTCCAGTCCTTCTTCTCCTTGGCCCAATTGAGACGCTTCTACGTTGGCTCAGGTTCAGAAGTGGCTTGACCCGAGGAACCCACCAGTTGTAGCTCATCTCCCGGATGTGTCTGAATGTGATGGTTTTTGAAGCTGTGACTCCTGCCTTATTCCACTCTTTCTGTGTCTTTGCCAAATTCTTGAATCTTCCCTTTTTGATAATCAGCTGAAGCCCACGGTCCTCTTTTTTTGCTGGTGCATCTTCTCCTGCCACATTTTGTCCTTCCAATAGACTTTCCATTGATATGCTTGGACAAAGCACTCTGTAAATAGCCAGCCTCCTTAGCTATGATCTTTTGGCTTACCGATCCTATGGAAGGTATCAATGATGGCCTTCTGGCCAGTTGTTATGTCTGCAGTCTTCCCAATATTGAACTGAACTGAGACAATTGAACCAAACTGAAGCAATTTGACACCTGGGGAAATCTGTGCAAGTGCTTTGAGTTAAGTAGATGTTTAGAGTGTCACACTAAGTTTAAAACATGCCCTGCAAAATTTGTGCTGATTCCTCCACAGTATTAAATTTTTTTAATTACTGTTTTTGTGGGTTTTATGAGCTGGAAGCCTAAATTATGTAAAAATAAACTAATGAATAAATACTTGAAATTGTGGGCCCTGAATCAACTTTTCCATGAAATTCTAATTCTGGTGTGAGTGGATCAGACATAGCAGTGCTGCTGGAGTGTTTAAACACCTCAGTGTCACTGCTGAGCAATTAGCATAGCCACCTCATAACTAGCTCTGGTCATGGTCAAATCTGTCTGTGGGCCACATTTGGCCCGTGGGCCGGACCTTGGACACCCCTGATCTAGTGAAATCAATCATTTTCATACCTTTTAGTTTTTTCCAAGGGAGTAGAATTAGCATGGACTGCAGTGACGTGTCCCCACCAATATCCAGCGATTATTGAATTGTCCCCACCGATAATTTGTTCCCCTCCGAAAAAAGACCCTGACCGGGCAACGTCTGATTTACAGACAAGTGAATTGGCTCTTGTTGGTGAAGACTACTGTACAAAAACATCATGCAGATCAGATCTCATCGGAATATCTGAATATCTGAATCCATGACATATGAGTTTCGTCGGGCAGTGCAATAAAGCTTACAGTGAAAAACATAGCAAACACTGCGCTTCACCTTTATCAGAAAAAATAATACTGTCAATCTGCACCATGCAAACATGATGGTAAACTCTCTTTGATTGTTAATACTAGAGATGAAAGGGTCGATCGGCCATGTATCGGTATCGGCCGATTTTTAATCAAAATATGTGATCGGCAATGGGCCGATCTCGAGAGCCGATCGATTGCGGTAAACAAATGAGCCTAATTTCTGTATTTCCAGCTAGCGTTTCATCCAGAGAGAGGAGCCCTCCATAAAACTCCCTCCGCCAGCTCCCTGCAATACCTATATGTGGAAACACATACCCTTTTGTTTTCGTCAGACTGACTAAAACGGCAGCCAAACGAGAACAGTTAAAGCGTTCATCGCATGTCCAGAAAGAAAACATCGTCCATCTGGCAGTTTGTTACCGTATGTGACTCAGACTCATCCAGGACAGTTTGTAACATTTGTAAATTAGTAAAATCAGCATCTCTCGCAGGGACAAATACAGTGAGTATTAGCAAACAGCGGAGCTAGCACGCACAGCCCAGAGAACCATGCAGACCAGATCTGACCGGTATTAACAGTACAGCAGCAGAAACAGTCAGGGAGCTAAAGAACCACAGCCAGAGTGATTGAGTTTATAGTTCTAGATAAGCAGCTCTTCTCGGCTGTAGAAGACGTTCATTCTGCTGCTTAATATTCCACCTGGATCCACGCTCTGCCGTTCCTAGTAGAAATACTTTTCAGATGTGGCTCTTCCGGAGCTGTATCAAGCGGTTTACTCCCACATAGACCAACTTCTAATTTAGTTTAAAATATTATACTGTTTCATATTAGCTCGTTAAAAATGGAAATAAACCAGTTTAGACCATGTTTCATGACTTGCTTGTGCTAATAATGTGTATGCCTGCCGTGTCTAAGAGCCCCGCCCTCAATCGGTATCGCGCTGAAAGGTGATTGGCGATCAGAATCGGCCTCAAAAACGCTGATTGATCCATCTCTAGTTAATACACAGACATTTGACTTTTTAACTTACTGTAGTAAAACCTTAGCAAGATATGTTAGGTGATCTACCGGGTGCTTTACTGCTTTGGAGTTCATGCAAAGGTGCCACTTTCCCATTTTTACCTTCATCAAGCTCCCCTCACCAGAGTGCGTTGTAAACACGGCTGCTGATGGTCTTGATACTGAGTGCAAATCTATTATTCACAACCACTGGCTGGTCAGAGCTGAACTAGTGGGAAATGCGTGCAATCCAGCAGTGCTTTCACAACTGTGTAAAAGTGCAAAAGTATGAGTTTTGACACTTTGGAAAGATGTTTATAAATTTTAAATAAGAATTGTATATTTTGTTATTAAAAAGCAACATGTTTTAGCTGTTAATGGAAAAAAATCTTAGGTGTAGTTACTCCTTAAGGATGAGAATAACTGTAAGGTCTTGTTGTGTTTAAGGGTCTAATGTCAAATATAGTAATTACATAATAGATTAGGTTTAAGTATCTCCCATTCTTAACACCTGATGCAGTCTGTTGCTCCGCTTTTAGCCTTTTAGCTTTTAGCTTGGTAGCCTACACATTCTGATTTACTCTCAAAAATAAATGTAAAGGAGAGTGTGCTAGCTAATTAACAATTTGCATTGTCTTTAATGGAGTCTTAGCAATCATACTTTTCAGTATGCAGAGCATACATTTCAGTATGCACAGCTTGTGACAACCAGGTTTTAGGCTTATTGATTCTTTCACAGAACATTCATAAGACATCATAAAGTGTCAGCGGTATAGCATTGCTATTTTCCAACATTTTAATTATGTAATTCATTGGATATTTGTTGATGTCACAACTACACTGATCTGCATTCAGTGGGAAACAGTCTATATCACAGACCACTGAGGTGACTTTAATTTGTATCAGGAGCATTGTCTATCAATGAACTATTTTTCAAATAGTTTGCACTTAAACCTTATGCGCAACTTAAACGTTGTGAAAAAAACAGCATATAAACATCTTACCATCTTGTTCATAAAGTTGTACACCAGTGTTTTGCTTACAGAACCTCAGTTTCTTTGGTGGATGGTGGTATCTCATTCAGCAGGCGAGGGTGGCTAGTATGTCCTCAGTAGGCATCGAGTAGTAGGTGAATGGTACCCGGATGACCTACTAAATCGGCAGCCATTTTTAAGTATGTGACTGCAGCACACTGTGCTATCCCATGATTCACCTGGAGCCATGGATGATTTGAAGGAGACACGGTTAAGTGGGTTAAGGACTTCTTGAGAACTTGCCACATGACTTTCCCTTGAAGCTGCCAAAAACTGGCAGAGAGAAATGCAAACCCGAGATCGTTCGTGCTGAAGTTCCACAGTTTTCAGACCAAACAGTGCATTCTAATCAAAGTGCGATGAGAGAAAAATCTGACATACTAAGGACATACTAAGAATTACTGTGTATTATGACTTCTTGCCAGTGCTGCAAAAAAAAAGACGCAAATATGCAGATATTAAAGGCCATCTTCGGTCTCAAACCATCAAGTTCCAAGCTCTGTATCCTGCTGTCTTGAAAGTGTCTGCTGATGGAGGAGGCAGAGCTGCTGAGAGTCTTCAAGTTCTGGGCATTACCACAGCCCTGTGTGAATATGAGCAACTAGAGAAAAGATCTCCACCACTCCAACTGGACTACCATCTCCTCAGGAGGCGAAGTCTCTTTCAGGGACCTGCAGGGCAAGTCCTAATTTGGTGAGACACTGTACTTTGCTGGTGAGTGGCTTTTATTTGCACCTAGAGCTTTACCATCGACTTGTGGCATCATACTGTGAGATCGAGGGGGTCTATTTACTTTAGCTTTAATGAATGCGCCCCATTACTTCCGTTGCGATGCAAGGTAGTCGGAGAACATTGCTATAGCTGATTGAAAGTCATTTCATTTTTTTTCTCTTGGGTTTTTTATTGTCTACCAGGGCTACATAAAGAGCTTTCAGTTGATTATTACTAACTTTATGCATATATCAGTATTGGGATGGATGTGGGGGGTAGGGGATTGATGCTGCGGTGTTGGGTAGCTAAATAGGACAGTCTGTTCTATTAGCTAATTATATCGAAAGCTGAAAGAACAGGCACAGTTCCAGCCTGAAAATTTGTTCGTTTCCCTTTTTTTTTTAAACAAATGTTCATGTTAAATTGTTGTATTAAAGTTAATAGATGTAGGTTTGATTGTGTTCAAGTTGTTCTGTGTGTTTAGCATTTTGAGGCGTTTTATAACGACATCATTGGATCAGCAATAGATTTACTACTATGTAAAGCATTGATGGCTGTAATCAGTCGACAGGTGTCCATCTCATATTTGGTACAACACAGTTCTCAAAGGTATTGTGGGTTTTAAAAAAGTAATTAGTTATAATGTTAATAGGTTACATAACCAAATCAAGAAAAAGAAAATTTTGTTCAATTAAAACGTGGGGTATAGCATTCCTGCAGGAAACTCATATGTCAGATAAGTAGCATGAAAAACTACGCAGTTTGTGGGCAAATAAAGTTTTGTTCTCTTCTCATAGTTCAGGACGGAAAAGAGGTGTAGCAATAAAATGTTAAACTTCACTGCTACCTTCTTTGATAAGGATTTTGAGGGCATATATATATTAGTGAATATAGTTATTGATGATATCTGTGTATCTCTATGCAATATACAGTATATGCACCCAATGAGGATGACACAGAATTTATTAGAAAAATCTTTAATCTTAGTCTGGATAAAGCCACAGGTATTCTTTTATTAGGAGATGACTTTAATTGTGTTCTAAAAAGTTCTAAATCATTATGGCCAGGATCTAGTGGATGTGTGGAGATACAAATTTTCCAGTGGCCATGATTATAAATTTTTCTCAAACTGACGTTATTCACAAATTTGTGAGGCTTACAGAATAGCTAAGTGTGAGATTCTCCCAATTACTCTTTCAGACCATACACCAGTCACTATAGAATGGTCTTTTGCTCCAAATGTTGGCACCAGATACTGGAGATTAAATACATCCCTTCTTAATGACCCCAGTTTTGTTAAATTTGTAGAAAGGGAATTTAGAGATTATTTTAATCACAATATTAACCTGGAAACCTCTCCAGTTATTCTTTGGGACTGTGCAAAGGCCTATTTAAGGGGTTGGATCATAGCTTTACTAGCGCTAGGAAGTTGAATTGAATTACAAAATAAAGTGAAGAGCCTAGAGGACCAACACAAGTTCAAGCATTCAACACTGTTGCAGTCACTTTACAGAAGTTTGAAAACAGACAGTTACCACATATTTCCCCCAGTGAGCAAGCCAGCGGCGACAGTGTCAAGGAAAAACTCCCTCAGACAGGAGGAAAAAACCTTGGGAGGAACCATGGTCTAAAGCAAGGCGATTACTCGTATTTCAGTTTAAAAAACAAAAAATCTTCTTGAGTAGTGACAAAAATAAAGTAAACCGCGCTAGGATAATTTCTAACCAACGCAGAACAAATTTCCGAAACATTCACTGATTTCTACAGATCCCTGTATAAAAATTGCAGGGACTGCCTCCTAGGGAGCTGAGATTGGATCATTTCTAGATCTGGTAACCTTGACGAAAATTCCAGAAATTGTGGTTCAGAAATTAGATAGTCCTGTTACTGAATAGGAAGTCCGAGAGGCTATAGGACATATATGCACGACCAGTTAAAACAAATACTGAAAGAGCACTTTAATCCTAAACCAAGCGAGAGTGCAAAAACATAATTTTTTATCTGTGAGTGCATTTGTAGCAGAGCTACTAGCTCAGCAGAGCAACTAGCTCACGACTGTAACTTTGGCATTACACTGGAACAAATGTTAAGAGAACGCCTGGTGTGCGGGGTTGCTGACGATAGAGCTTGTGTTGGCATGTGACGCCTCACCGAATGGAGTCAGTGCTGTACTACAAGGAGCAGTTAGCCATCATATTTGGAATCAAATGATTTTTACAAGAACATCTACAGACGAAATCCGCAATGAAGTCGGCACCACAGATGGGGTCGCCAAGGGTGCAAAGGTGAGCAACACTACTAAGAGCATATGAGTACAGGTTGCTGTACAAGTCGGGCAAAGACCATGCTAATGATGACTCATTGAGAAGACTGCTGCTACCACAAACTGAAGAGGAGGATGGCACAGGACAAGTCCTTATGCTGGATGTGATGAAAAATCCGCCCATCACAGCGGCTCCAGTGTGGACAAATCAGTGGACAGCGAAAGAAAACACTATTACAAGTGCTGTTGTGGTGTTTAAACAGTTCTGCCACACAAGTCATGAAAACAGAAAGGCTTCAGTTGCAGCATCTTTCCATCCTTGGGAGTGGCCAGAGACACCTCGGAGTGGACTACATGTTGACTATGCTGGCCCTTACTTAGGCAAGATGTTTCTTATTGTGGTTGATGCACATTTAAAATGGCTTGACGTGTATCCCACAAACAGCGCAACATGATTCTGTTCAATTACAGAATCACACCTCAAACAACTACAGGCTTGGCTCCAGCAGAAATGCTGATGTCAAGAAGACTGCATTCCTCACTGGATCTTCTGCTACATAGGGTGAAGTCAAAAATTTGAAAGAAACAACTTAAACAAAAAGAACACCATCACTCACACAGCAAGAAGAGAAGCTTCTCTCCTGGAGACGACGTACTATCTGGAACTACGGTCTCCTAGTAGTGAGCTCTCTCAAAAAAGAGCAAGAATGTGCTCTGAGACTCACTGTTAGGATGGTAGTCCACCCACCTACCTAGAAAAAAAACCAGATATAAGTAATTAAGGCACACCATCTGTAAACAGTGACAATATATAGTTAAGATAATTAATCGTGTTTTTAGTTTATTTAGATTATCCAGTTAAGTAAAACATACAGAATGTTATGGGTTATAATTGTGAGTGGTTCAGGTAGCAGTTAACATTAAAGCTCACTTGAGTAGCGTTCCCTTTAAAGGGAAGGGATGTGGTATCCTAATTCTCCAAGTCACATATTACAAGATTGCAATACCACCTTACTCCATCAGGAGGCACTGTGGAGCCACTACCTTTAGAAAAGCACAGTAGAAGAACAGCGCAACAGAAAAGGTAAGGTGTGTCCTGAATCGCCTACTAGTCAGTACCAACGTTACCGTAAAAGACCCGCTATTCATTTAAAAGCCCTGTTTACTGAAAGATTTAGATACTTTTTTGTGACACTGTTCTGCATTTTTGTCTGAATATGTTCTCAGACGGTGTCGAGCTGTGTGCTTCGGTCGCATACATAAAAATGGGTACAGATTTAGTAGGTCATCCGGGTACTGTTCGCCTACTACTCTATGCCTACCGAGTATTCGGACTAGCCGTGGTTTTGGACGCACCCGCAGTGTATGTATAGGGCTGGTTGTACCATCTGGATGCTTGGTGGAGTTCGTAATAAACTACTTAATGTGATTTTTTTTAGTCATATCTTTTATTAATAATAAAATATCACATTTACATTTACTTAATATATACTTGATATACATACGTACTTGCAAATATGAGCTAAACCGACATGTTTCCAGTACTGTTGATGTTAAACCATAAATACTTTCTATATACTTTCTCCATTTTCCAGGATAAAACATAACAAATAACTGACAAGGTACCGGCTAATAATGTAACATCTTAAACAGTTAACCGAGTGCTCAACCTTATAGTATACATACTTTTTTTCCTTATCCAGGTTAGTATTTCAGCTTTACAAAAAGGTGAGGATGGCACAACAAACTGAATCTTGTTGGAGATGAAAAATGAAGAATGAGCCCAAACTCTCCAAAAGATACAGAATACACAATACATTGATAAGAATGTATCTCTATCAGGCTGGTGTATATATTGAAAGTATAGTATAGCTCATCTGTTGTTGCACAGATTTACTAATAACATGGTGTCATTGGTGTGTTCAATTTGAAAAAGATTGGCAGGACTATTATTTTATTCTTTTTTTTAAGAATAACTATAATTTTGCTATGAAAAGAGTTCTAAATATCACTTAGAGGTGTTCTAAATATCACTTATCTGACAACAGGGATCTTAACTGAAGACTCATGAGCCCAATACGAAGGTAAGAATATGTTACTGCCATATTCTAACATTGGTGTGCACCGTTTGAACACAATTCACATTCTATAAAGAATCAATTGAGCATTTGTTATCATACACAATTCATTTCTAATACTTGTAATTTGATGTCACCTACAGGAGCAACAAGCCAGAGGTCAGGTGACTGCTATTTTGAACAAAACACTTCCTACTGATGCCTAGAAAATGACTCTTCTCATCCAGAAGGATCTTTAATGCATCTGAACTTTTCAACGCCAATGAGGCATTTCTTACAGTACAAGACCACAAAAGAGACATTCAGGACTTGATACTGATTTCTTGATTTGACTGAAGAGTGAGCTATTGATGATACCCATTTAATGATAGCATTTTATTGAGATACTGTATTGAACAGAGCCTTACAGATGATTATGCTTTTTACAGAAATGCTCCCATATTTATTGCAAAAAGGCTTTATCTCGTAATGACCTTTGCTAATAGACACACAATTACTGGGAAGACTTAAGTTGACTTTATTTTTATCCTGCATTGCCCAACTAAACTTCAGACAGAGTGTCTTAGGAATTTTCAGAATGATGATACAGGCTCCTCCTTAATTTTGTACTGCAGTGGTTGTTACATGTCTGTAGAGAGTGATAACACAAAGTGCCAGGTTTGTAAAGCTAATGTATCCATAGAGGGGTCAACTTCATACTTCATAGAAGTTCCAAGTAAAACACAGATTAAAGCCGTATTTGCAAAGGAAGGTTTTGAGGAACAACTGATTTTTGTTTCCTAAAAAACAGGTTTGGATGACAGAAAAATCTCTTTGATGTGGAATACAAATGGAAAAACCATTTTTAAGCCATCCAAATGATCTGTGTGGCCTTTTTATAGTGTTAATAATGTGCTAAGTGGATATTGTGAATGAAGTTTCCTGTGCGAGCATGAATATTTTACAGGACCCTGTAACATGTGGCACGTTTCCACATTGTAAGCTTGCTGAAAACTCCTGTATAAAGTACAGTATTACCACTTGAAAATATTTTCAGCAAAGTAGTGTTTTTATATTTGTCCTCAATGCCTGCCATTGTTTGTGCAGTAAATTTATAAAACAAGTATGTTTTTAGTCTAGACTCAAAGAGTCCAAACATTAACTGGGAGATTATTCCAAAATTTGGGGGCTTTGTAGGAAAAAGCTCTTCCCCACTGAAGTTCTGAATTTTAGGAATCAGTAGAAACGAGCATCCTGTGATCTAAGTCAATATAGTGGTTCATAATAGGAAATAAGGTCATGCAGGCACTCCGGTGTGAGTTAGTTCGTACTCTAGCTGCAGCATTCTGAACTAATTGAAGTTTATTCAGGTTGCTGCTGGAGCATCTTTACAACACTGCATTGCAGTAGTCTAGCCAAGGCAAGGACCAATTTTTCAGTATGATATAAGGATGACACATTTCTTTTCTTTTTTATTTTCTTTTTATTGTTTTTTGCTGTGCTTACATCACAAACATACAAACCATGAATGTAAAACGAACAAAAGATGAATATATATAAAAATAAGAGGGAAAGAAAAAATATATATGTATATACAAATAAAATAAAATAAATAATTAAAGCGCTGGCTAGGGTTTGTCAAAAATAATCAGTATACATGTTAATATTTGCTTGTATTAATTTTACAGAGAGTTAAGATTACATTTAATATAGAGAATCTACTGTACAAAAAAAATTCTTATTGGTGACAAATCCAGCTCTCCCAATTTGTATTACATGGATCAAATTGGTTTCTCAGTATAAATGTAATTCTCTCTATTCTGTATATATCATGAACCAGATCTATCCATTCACTAACTGTTGGTGGACACATTTTAAGCCATTTTCTTGTCAAAGCCTTTTTACATGCAATCAATAACACTCTCAACAGATATTTGTCCCTGTTAGCACAATGAAGATCTTCCAAATCACAGAAGTAAAGAGTTTTAACTCTCCACGAGACCTCCAGCAATCAGTCTGGTCAGATCTTTGTGATTTTTGGACTGGAGTACAAAAGAAACAAATCATGTTCTTCCAGTTCTCCAAGAGGAAGAACTAGTTGTCAGCCATTGTTGACCACAGATCCTATCCATCTCCTCTTGTTTTAATGTGAAATTTCCTTCTATTTCCCATCTAGCTTTTATTTAAGGAATGATCTCCTTGTAAAGTTTGAATAGCAGAATGCAATTTTGAGATTTTTTTTGTTAAGGGGTGTCTTTATAAGCTTTTAGAAAGATATCAATGATCTCTTTACCCATTGTAATGTTTTCATTAAGGAATTTCTTACTTATAAAATTATCCTAATTCTGTAAGTTTACTTTTTTCCTTCAGTCCCATATATACTTATCTTTCAGTATAATGCACTAAGCTGTAAGGTCTTTTCCTATCGACTCTTTAAACCTCCTATCACTACTGAGCCTAAAATCTAGATCATAGGCAAACCACTTAAAGATTTCTAATCTGTTTTTCAGATGGTGTTGTTTAATAACATCGTTCCATATGTTAAGGGGGCTAGTTATTCAGGGATTGTTAGGTTCTAGGAGATGGTTAATTAATGACGGATCTCCAACTAGCATATTGACTGGAGGTACCTGCCCAAAAGAAAAACCTCTTTCCATCTTGATCTGTAGCTAGGTTTGCACCAGTGTCTTGATTTGGTCAGCTTTGTAGTACTCTATTTGACATGGGACAGCTAATATCCTCCCCTGGCTTATATATATCTTTATATTTATTCCAAGCAGCCTTAAGACTGAGAAGGAAAACTTCTGTTTTGTCTGTGTTTAAGAGATAAAAGTTCTGCAGCATCCAGTGTCTTATGTCTTGTACACAATCTTTTACTTCATTCTATATATGTACAGTTGTGTATCATTAGCGCAGCAATGAAAACTAATTCTGTGTCTACTTTTAATTAAGCCTAATGGCAACATGTATAATAGCAGAGGACCTAAAACAGGACTTTGTGGGACTCCATATTTCACTTTTGTATAATTAGATGATGCATTATTTATATTTACAAACTGAAAATGGCTAGTTAGGTAGGATGAGGACCAGGATAATGCTATTCTGTGAGATTCCAACCATCTGTCCACATTGACTTCGTCAAGTTTTTATCTGGTTTGAGTATTGTTATTATATTCTATGGATATGTCTACTTCAAATATTCGGGGTAGCCAAGAATATTGTGTTTATATGAGGCTGAACGAAATACTGGACAAGTTTTAAGTTTATTTGTCATTTGCACATCATTGGGGTGAGGCTCAGATACAACTCTACAGCATGCCAGCATTATATATGTAAAAACAGTGCAAACATACAATAAATAGACAATATTGAAGTAAAAATAGGCTAGAATATATACAATTATTAATAACTGAAATATATAAAGGACTATAAAAAACATACACAAGATATATACATAAGATATACAGGAGGATATACAGTATGTAGAACCTTTTGCATAGGCAGGTTATCTAAGAAGATATATCTATTTAAAGTGACTTAATGATATTGTCCATAGCAGCGATATCAGAATAAATATTATAATAGTATAACATAATGTAATATAGCAGTGACCAAGTGAACGGTATTGCGGTCTTTTAGCCTCACAGTTTGTTTAGAAGCCTGACAGCGTGTGGGTAGAAGCTGTTCATTAGCCGGGTTGTTCTATGGTGAACAGGCCGGGTGCTGGGTGTCTAATCTGATCTTCTGGGTTTTTGCTCAGGCAGCGGGACTGCTAGATGTAGCCTGTAAGGCTGGTAGTTTGTTGCCTACGATGTATTCTGCTGTCCTCAACACTCCTTTTAGGGCCTTGTGGTCACAGGCAGTGCAGCTGAGACGGGCTGACAAGCTCTTAGTTTGGCACAAACCTCAGCGTTGATCCAGGGTTTCTGATTGGGAAATCAGACAGAGGACTGGACAGGTGACCGAACTGATAACGGGACAGAAGAATTAACATGAGACTGGACAGGGGAATTAAAACCAGACTGGAGAGGGGAACAGAGACAATAACTGGGACCGGGACAACAAAACCTAAAGAAACAAGAACAGGCACATACACACAGACAGGGACAGGAACACACACAGTAAACCGAACAGACACAAAACCAGGAACAGGAACCACCCGAGAACAGTCCAGGGTGCAGGGTCAGGAGCCCAGTGCACTGAAAACTGCAATGACATCCGCGGGAAGAACAGGGGCTGCAGCCATTTTCTCGGCTGCAGGGCCTGCGGTGATGTCTGTGCCCCCCCTGTCAGGGGCAGCCAGGCAGGTAGTGTCCGACTGGTGGGCTCCAGACCACTAAGTGCCCTAACGCAGCCCTAACGCCACCCGAGCTACCCACTAGCACTCCCCAAACCCAACCCCCAACCCTTGTCGTACATTTGGCTCCGGCTCGCTGCATCCATAGTAGGCTTGTGGAGAGACAACGAGGCAGGATGCAAGTGCAAAAGCCGGAAAGGAATTTATTAACAAATCAAACCGAAAAATAAACCAAGGGAACAAAAGAAAACAAGAAACTAGAAATACTAACATACCGGCAAAATAACATGAGAAAACAAAGACACAAATTAAAAATCAAGGAACAGGTAACAAAAAAATTGCACATATACGAAGACAAAACACGAACGTATCAAATCACTTGATAAGACTTTTCCTCAACGTGTTTGTTGTATAAAGTTGTATTGTAGGAATGTCAATGTTGTATTAATGTTGTCAGTGTTATATAGACGGTGCTGTAGTTTTGCCTGTGAAAGTTAAAGGAGAGAATATTTATAACTGGATTTGTTCTAGTTTTTTAATCTTGTTCACATGTGTCTGAGTTATCTCTTGTCTTGACAGTTATAGAGTGTTGTGTTTTTAAAAAAATAAAGAACCAGTGGCGTGGCATTATTATTGATGTGATAACTTCAATTCAATTCATTTCAATTCAATTTATTTATTTGTGTAGCGCTTTTAACAACTGATGTCGTCACAAAGCAGCTTTATAGGAAGTTAGTGATAAGAAAAGGTTAATAGAGCATACATAAGCCTAAGAAGAAAATAACACAGAAGATAATCATAGAAATTATAGAACAAACATATAAAACCATAGAAATCATAGAACAAACATAGAAACCCCTTAGTGAGCAAGCCATAGGCGACAGTGGCAAGGAAAATCCCCCCTTAGAACTGGAGGAAGAAACATTGGGAAGAACCAAGACTCACAAGGGGGGACCCATCCTCCTCTGATCAAACTACTCAAACAGTACTGATATAATGACTGTAGCAACTTGTACTTCTGTTCCCTATATAGTGAAGGTTAGGCAGCTAGTCTGAGGCTAGGTAGCTGGTATGGCATGGGTAACATCAGGGCCTGTCTGGTGGGTGACTTGGGTGGCAGGGGAACCTGGTGGCCAGTCTTCCATCAGTGTCAGTCAGGACAGGTGGGCAGTCATACTTGGAAAAGATAAAGAGATAGAATCTGTGTCTGAGTCCCGGACATTATCTGGAAGACTATTCCAGAGTTGAGGGGCTTTATAAGAAAAGGCTCCCCTGCTGAGGATTTGTAAATTCTGGGAACTAATAAGAAGCCACCCCACTGTGATCTAAGTGATCGAGATGGTTCATAATAGGAAATTAGGTCTTGCAGTTAGCAAGACCGTGTAAGGCTTTGTATGTCAAAAGCAGAATTTTATAGTCAATTCAGAATTTAATTGGAAGCCATAGCAGTGCTGATAGGACTGGGCTGATATGATAATATTTTCTGTTTTTAGTAAGGACCCTGGCTGCAGCATTTTGAACAAGTTCAAGTTTAAGTTCAAGGTTCCGACTAGTACATCCTGACAATAGAGCATTACAATAATGTAATGCAATAAGGTAATGAAAGCATATACTAGTTTTTCAGCATCATGCATGAATAAAGCACTTCTTAGCCATGTTACAAAGATGTAGAAAAGCTGTTCTAGTAATATTAGTTATATGTTGATCGAATGATAGGTCTGAATCAATAAAGACGCCAAGATTTTTAGCTGCTGAAGCAGGAATAACAGAAATATCAGCCAAATTTAAAGTTAAGTCAGATACTTTACTCCCTGTCGCTTTTGGTCCCAGAACCTCAGTTTTATCACCATTAAGAAGGAGGAAGTTTTGTAACATCCAGCCTTTCACATCTTTTACACAGTCTTCTAGTTTCTTCAATCTAAATTTGTCATCAGGTTTGACTGATATATACAGTTGTGTGTCATCTGCGTAAAAATTGAAGCTAATGCCATGCTTGCTTGTAACTTTGCCTAGTGGCAGCATGTATAATATAAACAATGATGGCCCTAAAATACAACCTTGTGGAATTCCATATTTTACTTTTTTATAATTTTAGGAAACATCATTTATCTTTACAAACTGATAACGCTCAGATAAATACGATCTGAACCATGAAAGAGCTGTTTCTCTAATTTCAACCATGTTCTCTAATCTTTCTAGAAGGTCGGTGTGGTCTACAGTATCGAAAGCTGCACTTAGATCTAGTAGCACTAATAAGGATATGTAGCCAGAGGCAAGGAGAAGATCATTTGTTATCTTAACTAGAGCTGTCTCAGTACTATGATGTGGCCTAAATCCAGATTGGAATTTTTTAAAATATGCAATTCTTATGCAGGTATAAGTAAAGTTGATGGGCTACAGCTTTTTCTAAGATCTTAGATATAAATGGTAGGTTAGAAATAGGCCTGTAGTTAGACAATACACCAGGATCAAGATTTGGTTTCTTAATCAAAGGTTTAATAAATGCTACTTTGAAAGTTTTAGGTACATGCCCCAGGCTAAGGGATGAGTTAACTGTTGTTAAGAGGCAAAATTATAGCTGGTACTAATTATTTTAGAAGTTTTGAGGGAACTGCATCGAGTATGCATGTAATACAGTTTGCAGAGGAAATTATTTTCTCTAGTTCAGACTGTGGAAGAGGGTAAAAAGCTTCTAGCCATTCAGGTGACAGACAATTTTGATTTGATAATAAAACCTCCAATATCTCTAGATTTAAAAATGTGCTTTCTGGCTGTACGGTGTACTTTTTATGCCCAAACAAAGTTCAAACTCTTAAAAAAGGATCTTTGTAACTTGCCATGAAGTAGTTTGAACTCTCTTGACACTGAAATCCCAATATGTTTTATTTTATCTTTGACTTTGAATGGTAGGGTATTAGGAAAGTTCAAATCCGCACAATCAAACAATGGCATTTATTTACTTTTTTCTATACACTTTTTTTTTGTCTATACAGACATACTGCCAAAATCCTCTTCAAAAAGATAAAAGAGGACATCATCAGTGTAGAGAAAAATCTGATGTGATGCACACAAGAACATCCTCAGCAGAGTTCTAAGTGAATTATTTTTTATAGCTACTGCCAACGGCTGTTCCTTGGAAAAAAACAAACAGTGGTAACTTGTCACTATTAGTGAGGGATGAGTCAGTTAAACAGAGATACAGCATTAAAGAAAGAGAATAGGACGATGGGTATATAAGAGGATGGGTCTGTCATCGCCACCTGTTTTTCAAAATTAAATATATGTTTGCAGAGTAAAGTGATTCTAGAAATGTCTTTCCATTAATTGAGCCCTGAAGAAGGCTTTATAAACACTATGCAAAAACCATCTGGACCATATGTTTGCCACTGGAAAGCCTCTGATAGCTACAGACAACTCGTTCAGTGTTATCATAGCGTTTAACTTTTGTTTTGCTGCAGTAATGGTTTTGGGAGCTTCACTGAACAGAGGAAATTTGTAATTACTCACACATCTTCTGTGCTCCTAGAGCAGGGGTGTCCAAAGTCCTGCCCAGACAGATTTGGCCCACGGCATCACTCGTAAGAATATATTATTGGTGGCCTGCTGGTACTTTTATTTTGGCTATTTTTTCCTTTCACCTGACAGTGGCAGCAGTACATATTGTACATTTCAAATATTTACAAACACAACTGCAGTAATAGAAAATAGAAAAAATACATAAATAAAAAAACCCACAAAAAATATAAATAAAATAGAATACAAAAAAAGACAAAAAATTAAAGATTAAATAGATGAGGAAATGGGAACCAAAGATGAGGAAATGGGAACCAAAATACCACAGTGTTATGTTAATTCAATAAAGGTCTTAAGGAAAGTCTAGTAAGGATAGATTCTCCAAGTAGCGGTGGATTTAATAATAATGCTTTTAGTAAAGCCAAAGCCAAAGGTGGGATGAGGAGGAAGAATTATCTTGAAGCCAATACTGTATAATCTGTATATTTGCCGCCCAATAATAAAATCTAAAATTAGGTAGTGCCAACCCTCCCAAAGGTTTAGGTCTCTGTAAAAATTGTCTGCGTAGTCTTGGTCTTTTTTCTATCCCAAACAAAGTCAAATAGAATCGAGTCTAGGCGATGAAAAAAACTCTGCGGTAACAAGAGAGGTAGAATTTGGAAGAAAAACAGAAATTTGGGCAGGATTGTCATCTTTATCACATTAATTCAGGCTGATAGGGACAAATTTAAAATCGACCATCGAGAGAGCATATCTTTAAGTCGTGACACCAATGGAATAAGGTTAGCACTATAAAGGTCTTTGAATTTGAGCGGAACATGAACCCCTAAGTGCCTAAAACTTTGTTGTGCTATTTTAAATGGCAGAGAACGAGCACACTCACTTGCCGCAGCATTAAGAGGAAGTATCTTGCTTTTTTGGAGATTTAATTTGTAGCCTGAGATAACCGTGAATGCACCATACGGTAGCTGGGACTGAAGAGTGAAGATTAGAAACAAGAAGGAGCAGATCATCCGCATATAGCATAACCTTTTGTTACAGTCCATGCCTAGTGATCCTGGTAATTTGAGGGTTGGACTGAAAAGCTATTGACAAGGGCTCAATTGCAAGGGCAAATAACAGGGGGCTCAACGGACACCCCTGACAAGCAGACAGTTGTAAAGGAATAAAATCTGATTGAACATTATTAGTCCTGACAGACGCCACAGGTGAGGCATAAAGTAAACAGATCCAAGAATTAAAGAACATCTGAAGCCAAATTTAGACTATACATAAAAAAGATAGTCCCATTCCACCCTATCAAATGCCTTTTCCGCATCCATAGAAATTACTGCTTTAGATGAACTTAAATTGGACGGTGTATACAATGTGTTAAACAAACGTCTCAAGTTAAAAATGAGATGTCTGTTTTTAATAAATCCTGTTTGGTCCGGAGATATGATTACAGGTAATACTAATTCTAAACGTAAAGCCAGGGTTTTAGATAGGATCTTAAAATCTGCATTAAGTAGACTTATTGGGCAGTAAGAAGAGCAATCTAGAGCCTCTTTATCTTTTTTGAGAGTAACACAAATAACAGCCTGATTGAGGGATTTTGTTAGAGTCCCAAGCTTCAATGATTCATTGAACATGTCCAATAACAGAGGAGCTAATTTATCAGAAAACTTGCGATAAAATTCAATTGGGAAACCGGCTGGGCCAGGAGACTTCCCGGCTTGCATTGATCCAAATGCTGAAATGAGATTTTCAATAGTAATGGGTTTATCCAGCATCGCAACTGAATCAGAATCTAATTGAGGTATCTCAAACCTGTCAAAGTCATTAATTCTGGCTTTTAGTTCAGAGGTATACAGGGAATTATAATACGGCTTGAATTCGTTATTTATTTTGAGGGGATCGGCTGTGATACCAGATGACGTCCGAATTTGAAGAATTTGATGTGATGAAGCAATTTGCCTCAACTGGTGAGCTAACATTTTCCCGTCTTAAGATTTGTCTTATCCCCACATTTAAAATAATCAGACCTAGCTTTAAGTAAAAGCTCCGCTGCTTGATCGGACATTAAAATCCAGCTTGTCTTAATTTTAGATGTGTAAGATTTCAATAAATGAGTTTCCTGTAAGAAAATCACTTGGGCGCCAAGAGACAGGAGATGCTGAAAAACGTTTGTACATTTTAATGGAGAATTAATGCCCCTACAATTCCAGCTGACAAATTTAAGCTTGCTTCCCTGCAAACACGGTTTCAAAGTAGGTGGTACCATGGGTTAACACACAAGAACAATAGGGAACAATAGATGAGTGCACCATTTACATAAAGATTGAAATCCTCAAAAACAGACAGCTTGAAGAATAATACTGGAAAACGCAATAAAACCCTCCAAATCCAATGTAAACATAATTGTACCCTAACATCTACTCCCTCCCCCCATCCCCCATCTCCACAACTGAGATGAGAGAGTTTAAACATACTAATGAATTCAACACCAATCGCTCCATAGAAATTGCTTCACATCAGAAATTCTACGAGAGAGACTAAGGCCAATCAAAGAACGTATTTACAAAACAGAAAAAAAGACTGCACAGCGTTTATATTAGGACATTTACAACATCACCTCAAACGTATCAGACTCTGCTTATCTAAACAGTCCCACGCTTATTCGCTGGGTATTCACATAGTCCAAGTTCACTCACTGAGCCCTAAAAAGGTCGCCTCTTTTTAAGTAAGTCACTGACAAAGGACTTTGCATCTTGTGCGTTATCAAAGCTGATGGATTGCCCATCTTGTAGGAAAATCCTCAAGGTCGCAGGATACCTCAACCCGAATTTAACATCTGAGATGGTACGAAGCTGACTTTTAACATTTCCAAAGGCAGCCCTCCGTCTGGCGACCGATGAGGTGTAGTCTGGTGATATATACACGCTCTTGCCACCGTAGTGAAGCGGGGATGTCTTCCCCGCGCGTTGTAATATGTTTGTGCGGACGTGGAAGAAGTGGACTCTAGCGATGAATAGGCGATGAGGCGCTCCGTCTTTAGGCTTCTCCCGTAGTGCTCTGTAGGCTCTGTCCAGTATTGGGTTTTTTTCCAAATTGAGTACATTTTTATGTACTGCACCAATAAAGTTTGTAGGTTGCGAACCATCAGAGCCTTCGGGAATCCCGTAGATACGCACATAATTTCTCCTGGAGTGTGCTTCCAAGTCCTTGCACTTGTCTTCGAGACGTTTGGCTTGTATCGTTAACTTAGCAACTGCAGTTCGGTTAGCTGTGTTGCATGGTCTGTGGCAGACCGTTTCAACTCCTGCAAAGTTTCAGATTGAGACACCAAACTTTGTTGTAAGGTAGTGATAGTATTAAAGAGCTCCTGTCTCACTGCTGAGATTTCCGCCCTTAAGCTCGCTAAGAGGCCATCGATTTTCATACAAATGTCCGTTTTCAATGAGTCCAACATGCTTTGCAGGAGTATGGCATTAATAGCACCTTCAGGTGGGGCTTTTTCCCCTTTTTCTAGCACGGGCGACTCCACCAACACAGAGGCTTTGCAGCCCGGTTTTTGGGCATCTGACTTACTGTGAGTTCCAGACATTATAAGTGATGATAGTGACAAACGAAGGACAGCAGGTTGTATTAAAAGTAAAATAGAGCAGCAGAGACTAAAATAATTAAACACTGTGCAGAAATAAATCAAATTTTAGGCCATATTCTCTCAGAGCTATGGGGAAACGCATCTACATTCTTCTCGCGCCACAGCACACACACACAAACACCGCCCTTTAAAGGACACCATTTAGCCCATGGACATTCCAGGTGAAAATATTCAAGTGTAGAATAAGATTCACCATATTGTGCTAATAGGATACTGTAAATGTAATAAAATAAACAAGTGCGGCAAGGAAAAAACCTCTCGCAGTAACTGTCCCACATACAGACATCAAAATGAGCTCCACAATGACACACCCTAACTGAAAGGATGCTGTTTAGGGCAGGAGAAAAAAGTAATAATTCCATAACTAACCTTTCTCGAACCATAACATTAACTTCGTTGGTGAAACAAATATCAGTTACATTCCAAACCAAAGTCGATATGATACATATTTATAGCACTAGTGTCCGTTTTATGCAGTACAGGGAAACAATCTAATTCAAGCTAGCAAACAAGCTTGCCAATTCTGATGTCCACTGATGTCCACAAACGAGCCTTCAGCCGTCTGGAAATGTCTACACAACCTCTCAGGCTACAAACGACCCCCCATTGTGTAGACATTTCCAGCTGGCTGATGACCTAAACACCTTCCACTGTAGGTTTGAAAAGCCAAGCTCCACTTCACACCCTTCAGCACCATTTCACACCCTTCTGACTCTTAGCCACCCATTCAGCCTGCCCTGAAGATCTGTAAAGCAGACGTGCACAGACTGTTCAAAAAACAATAAGTGAGAAAGGCACCAGGCCCAGACGGAGTGTCACCCTCCTGCCTGAGGAACTGTGCAGACCAGCTTGCTCCTGTCTTCACCAAGATCTTTAATTAATCACTGGAGCCGTACCGGCAAGCTTTAAGCGCTCCACAATAATTCCCATCCCCAAAAAGCCAACCATCTCAGGACTGAGAGACTACAAACCTGTCACACTGGCCTCTGTGGTCATGATATCCTTCGAGAGGCTGGTTCTCACACACTTGAAGGAGATGACTAACCCCCAACTAGACCCTCTGCAGTTCGCGTATCAGGCCAACAGGTCTGTGGATGATGAGGTGAACATGGGACTTCACCCCATCCTCCAGCACCTCGACCGTTCAAGTACATATGCAAGAGTTCTGTTCTTGGACTTCAGCTCTGCCTTTAACACAATCATCCCCGGACATCTACAAACCAAACTGACCCAGTAAAGTGCCTTTAATATTTACTTTAAGAACACATTAAAAATGTGTTAATCTTAGGCTCTGTAGGTCTCACTCAGAATGTCATAGGGCCTACACTTTCCTGTTATCACACTCTAGATCTAGGGTTGACTCTAGGTGTTGATATACATAATCCTACTGTTCTTCCAAAGACTTCAGTAGTTTCAGATCATTATTTAATTTCATATGAATTGAGTCTTAGTGAAAATTGATATACATCACCCTGTTATTGCATGAAGCGTTTTATAATGCCAAATACACCTCAACACTATTGAAATCCCTCCGGATCTATCAAACATGGCTTTTCCGTCATCAGACCTAACAGAACTAGACAGATTAACAGACTGCATAGAAAATATGCTTCGATCAACTTTAGACAATGTTGCACTTATAAAAATTAAAAAGATGCAACAGAAAAAGCTTGCTCCGGGGACAGACAGACAGCACGGAAATTAGAGTGCAAATGGCGAGTGACCAAGCTAAAGGTATTTCACTCTGCTTGGAAGGACAGCCTTAGCAGTTACAGAAAGGCACTTATCAACACACGTTCAGCATACCTGTCCTCACTTATCTTAGAGCTTTATTTAGCGCAATCGCAAAACTTACCAAAAACCAGGCTGGAACTGAACCTCAAATATCTGCCAACTACAGCAGCAATGGCTTGCTCACTGGGGGATATATGTTGTAACTGTCTTTCAAAACTCTGTAAAACTGCTTTGAGACAACATCGTTGTAATAAGCGTTATACAAATAAACTTGACTTGACTTATTGTAGTGTGCTAAGAAAGTCCCCCTAAACCATTTATTTTATTCATTTGAAATGTATCATGTGGTTTGGCTGAAATATATACCCGTTTGCCTTAAGCATAGCAATGGAAATCGTCGCTGTCTAATGAAAAACGTTTTCTTTTTTTTCTTTTTTTTTTATTTAAGTTGCACTTGTTACACAACAGTTACAGAACCAATATTTAGGATGGACTTAAAACACAGAGAAAAAAAAACAAAACAAAAAACATGACAAACAAATAGTTACATTCCACATCTAAAACAAAAACATCATTCAAAAAGAAAGAAAAAGAATAAGAGTAGACATACTAACAAAATATTATTAAGTAAAAAGGAACAGTTTAGACCACATTATTTATGTAATTCCAGACAGGGAACCAAACTTGCCAAAACCTTACTCCAGAGGGAGTAAGGAGGCTAATTGGGAAAACCATAGATTTAGAGACGGGACCTGCTGAGAAGACCAAAGAAGCAAAATACACTTCTTTGCTATAAAAAGTAAGAGAATAAAAACCTGGCTTAATTGGTAATCAAATGTATCTTCGAGCTGACAATTTAACAAATATAATAAAGGACACATTGTAAATTGCATGTTAAAAATGTCTTCTATTACAGAATGTACATCCTTCCAAAATGATCTGATTTTGTGGCAGTCCCAAAAAGAATGGACAAAAGTGCCTCTATGTTCCTGACATTTAAAGCATAGGTCAGACCTGTCTGGAAATATTTTGTGTAAGCGCACAAAAGTTAAATACATTCTATGAATAAATTTAAAATTAAGTTCCTGCACACTAATTGAGGTACATTTGGGATATACATTTAAACAGACAGAACATTTAAACAGTCCACACTTCTTGATTAAACTTCTCTTCCAAGTCCTTTTCCCAAATGCCCTTTAGAGAAAGTGGAGTGTGACACATTGGACAATAAAATATAGATTTTTGAAATCAACCCTTTTAGGTCCACCTGTTTCATAAAAAGTTGTTCTATCTCTGTCAGATCCAATCACACTCCCCCCACATCCAAAAGGGATTTTATAAAATGTCTAATTTGAAGATATCTAAAAAAAATGTGAATTTGGTAGATTATATTTATCTCTGATTTCTGAAAAGAACATCAAGATACCATTTGAAAACAGACAAGAGATTTGTATAATACTATGTTTAAACCAACTTAGAAGCCCAATATCATACAACTGAGAAGGAAAATCGGGGTTGAGCGCAACTGGAGAAGACAGAGAGAGATGTCTAGGTATCTTAAGATATTTTTTAACATCTTTCCAAGCCAACAACGTGTTAAAGACAACAAAAGAATTAGAAACATTGTTCAATTTGTCTACATTATGTATAAATGGTAAAACATGTCAATGACTCCATATTTACCCAAAGTGAATTGATTCTATTAGCACACCAGCTAAGCATGTTTTTTATCTGAGCTGACCAACAATACAGCTGCATATTTGGTACACCGGAACCCCGCTTTTCTTTAGGTTTCATCAAAGTGGCTAGTTTAAGTCTAGGTTTTTTGTTGTGCTGCACGAACTTTGAGAAATGAGCATTTAAATCTTTGAAAAATAAACTAGACAAATAGCAAGGAAGAGACTGAAATAAATAAAGTAGATGTGGAAGGACGTTCATTCTCAAAACGATTAGCCAAATCAGTTTTAATTTTATTTACAAGGGGTAAATAGTTTTTAACAAAGAGGTTGCTTAAATTTGGTGTTAAAAAATGCCCAAATAATTGAACCCTTCCAAGGCCAAGTGAAATGGGAAGGTAGCTGTTAAGAAAGATGTCAAAGAAATAGAAGGAGAGGTACTTAAATTAAGCGGTAGCCATAGACTTTGAAAATTTTATTTCATATCCTGAGACAGTACTATAATGAGAAATATCATCCAATAGAGCAGGGAAAGATTGAGCTGGATTAGTTACATACAATAGTATATCGTCAGCATAGAGAGAAATTCTATGATCCTCGTCACCCACTTTGACACCTGTAATATTAACGTTTGTCCTAATTAGTTCAGCCAAGTGTTCAACCACCATAAAAAAAATGAGGGGTGAGAGAGGGCACCCTTGTCTCGTGCCTCATTCAACATATATAACATCTGACATTTGCCCGTTAGTAAGGACTGTGGCTTTTGGATCAGAGTACAAAAGTTTAACTAGATTAATACAATTTGGGCCCAGATTAAATTTTTCAAGTGTGGCAAATAGAAAAGGCCACTCAACGCGGTCAAAAGCTTTCTCCGCATCGAGTGACACAATAAGAGCAGGCTGTTTATGTCTATTGAGAAAATCCACAATGTTTAATAAACGTCTTATATTGTCAGAGGCATATCTCCTTGATACAAAAAGTTTTATAAAATTTGGGTGGAAAACCATCTGGACCCGAAGATTTATTGGAGGGCATACATTGTATTCTTCCAAGGAGAAAGGGGCATTTAAGTCAATCCTATCTTCTTCTGATAGTTGTGGGAAGTGATAGTTTATTAAGAAAAGATGCAATGTCAATTTCTGAATCTGTATTTTGAGATTTATAAAGAGACTCATAATAGCTTCTAAAAGAATCCAATATTTCCACAGGATCATAGGTGACTGAGCCATCCATACCTTTTAATGATTTAATAATTCTCTCACTCTGTTGTTTTTTTAACTGATGTGCCAATAAGCGGCTAGACTTATTACCAAATTCATAAAACTTCTGTTTAGAGAAATGAAGCAATTTTTTCACATGGTTTGTATGGTCTAAGTTAAGTTTAGCCTTTGCCTGACATAGTGAGACCCAGTTTGACTGTGTAGGGGATGATTTATGCAGTTGTTCCAGACAAATAACTTCTGCCTCCAAAACTAACCGGCTTTGGGTTTGGGTCTTCTTCACCAAGGAAGAATAAGATATAATATGACCTCTTATTGTGGCCTTAGCCACATCCCATAAAGTTGTTGGCGAAACTGGTGAATCCTTATTGTCCTCCCAAAAAAAAAAAATGCTGAGTTGGTAAGTAAGGAAGAATTGAACCTCCATGTCTTGCTCAAGCGCTTAATTTCAAATCTAGATATACTGGAGCATGATCGGATAAGACAATGGGACCAATCTTACTGGAAGTCACAAGATGAATTGAGTTATTGGGTATAAAAATATAATCAATACGTGAATATGAACTATGGGGGGTGGAATATAAAGTAGAATCCCTGACTGAAGGGTTCAGTTCCCTCCAGATATCAACAAGGCCAGATTCCTTGCATGTCTCATTAAGAACTAAGGAAGATCTAGAAGTGTTTGAAAAGACAGAGGATTTATCCAAATTTTGATCTAAAATACAATTAAAATCCCCAGCCAAAATCCCTAAATTTTTACAGTTATGATTAAACAATAAGATGATATCAGACATAAATTTAGGACAGTCTATGTTTGGAGCATAAATATTAAGTAATGTTATATGTTGCCCATATATCGAGCCAGAAATAAAAATAAATCTGCCATCTGGGTCATTTATTTGCTTTTCAAAAATGAATGCAAAGTTTTTATTAATTAAAATGGCCACACCTCGTCTTCTTGAATTTAAATTAAATTAGGCAAAACACACCTGTCCCACCCAGTCTCTTTTAAGCTTTAAGTGTTCAAGTTCTGACAAATGAGTTTCTTGGATCATAGCTACTGATGCTCTCTCCTTTTAAGAAAAGTTAGAATTTTTGTTCCTTTTAATAACGTGTCCCAAACCTTTCACATTCCAGGTGATACATTTAAGAGTCACTCATATCAATCTTCAGAATCAGATAAGTAGAAAGTAACTGCAAAAGTACAAAGCCACATCCTAATTAAGTAGAAAAGCTCAAATGCAACCGTTTGAAAATTTACAAACATGAAAAAACACAAACAACCCTCTTCAGCGTCAATTTTGGCTTGAAGCTGTTCGAACTTTTTCTCCAGCGAGCTCAGCCGGGTTGCATGTGTGAGTGAGGTATCCTCTAAGGTAGAAATCCGATTCTCTGCCTCAGTTAGCCTGGACTCGTGTGAGGCGACCTTCTCAGACAAGTCGACAAGGGAGGCTTGCACAGAAGAAATGGAAGAACTTATCGTGTCCAGACGACCATCAATGGTGTCCAGGTGCGTGTCAATCGAACCCAGCCGAGAACTGATCGCGCGTATCTCCACTAGCACAGGGTGTCGAGGAGCTAATGGCGGCGCGGCCTCCTCGTGTTCAGTCACTTTTTTCTTCGCACTTCTTTGCGACCAAGAAGATGTAAACATCGGAAAATCCTTAACGTCTTGGTTCTCAGACATGTTAGATCACCTTTAGAATCAGCAGGCCGATGTTCAACACAATTTTGAAAGAGGTAGAACAAAATTATTAAAGTAAACGGAGCGTTTACATTTCCAAACTGATAGCAATCACTAAGGTATAACTTAAACCAGGAAAGAGCCATTCATGTCACCCCTACAAGGTTTTGTAGCCTCTCTAGTAGGATATAGTGGTAAATTGTGTCAAATGCTGCACTAAAATCAAGCAGAACCAATAAGGATATGTTTCCTTGGTCAGCTAATAATAATAGATTGCTTACAATTTTCACTAGTGCAGGCTCAGTACTATGATGAGGCCTAAATTGCATAAAAATTTGTCATTTCTATGCAAGTAGGTAAGTAATTGTTGTATGGCTTTCTCTAACATTTTTTTATATAAAGGGAAGATTTTAGATTGATGCAAAAAATCAGCAAATTCTTGTAAGAACTCAGATTAGGGCCCTGGTGGTCTGTAGATTGTTGTTAGAGAAAATTAATTTTTTATTTGTTCCTTAATCACTTACATTATGAAAAAGAATTTCAAAAGAAAAGAGCTGTAACTTGCATTCTGTAACTTGCTGGCACTTAGCATACATAGTGATTGACTAGACTAGAAGCATTCCAATCTACCTAATAGATTATAGAAGAGCATGATCGGTAGCATGTTCAGGTCATCTCTCATCCCTGACTGAAAATAACAAGATTAATCTAAGACTAAATTATAATTTAGCACATTTTCTAAATGTTTTCTAATGGAGAGCCAAGCAGCTACTGAACTCCAGATACCACCAGCCCATAATAGTGATAATTTCATGATATATATATATATATATATATATATATATATATATATATATATATATATATATATATATATATATATATATATATATATATATATAGTAGAACAGCACAAACATAACAATATGCAAAATAAAATAAAATACAAAATCAGTCTTACCTAAATTGAGTCCATCTCCCATAACTGCCATCAGAAACTGGTCTTCTTATAGCATTATGATGCTAATTTTCTAAAATGCTGGTGTGAGGACAAGCAAGAGCCATCACAAAATGACAAGCAGTTTATGCATGCTGTAGCAATATCAGCACATCTTACAGATGGCCATTACTGCATTAAGCTGCCTCTGAAGGATGATGGGGTGAAGATGCCATGTAACTGTGGAATAGCTGTGGAAGGCTTAACTCATGTCCAAGATGGCACCGTACTAGAGGCAGCTGATTGCAGCAGCTCCTATCTAAAGAGAATTTTCCTTTACCTATATTAGTTCTTTTATACTTAGTTTTCGTTATTTAACAAAGTTTTTTCCCCTATTTCTCTAATATTGTCTTTGGGCAAATTTGGATTTGTTTAGATATTTATTTATTTTTTTAACTGCAACAGAGCTGTAATGGAGAACAGACAGAGGGGACTGCTGTACCTACACAAGCGAGCGGCTCCTGGAGCTCCGTAAGACTGCACCGCGTGGTCTTACTTCTTACTTCCTATTAGACATATAGAGGCCATTCAGAGGATGCAGAGCTGGAGTCAGAGTGAAAACTATGAGGAGACACTACAAGCCCTTAATTCCGTCCATCATTATGGGGAACGTGAGATTCCTCGGAAATAAGGTGGACAAGCTAAACACGCTGGTCGCTGTTACATCCTAGAGGAGGATTTTTCCTTGTTTGCAATCACCTACGGCTACCTACTGCATACACCAACCAGTGGTCGTCAGGTTCCGTTTGGAGGCGTGACTTGACATTTAAAAGAGCCTATCCGGAGGGTCAACAGGAGAGCAACAGTCTCGAGGCCTAGAGTTGCGAGTTACAATGCTCGTTATTTGTAGCACACACTGCTTGTAATATTTTGCTCCTCTAACAGCTTATGTAGTTTTGCCACCAGGCAAATGGGCGCGCCTATACATTCCTGATAATTATTTAATGTCTAGACACACTAGGTAAGAGGCGGGTGCCGACCCATGTATTTTTTTGTTAGGGTAAGTGTTTGGTTAGGCAGGGCTAGTAGTTTTGTTTTGTTCATTTCTTTGGCACCATCTGTGTCCACTACTTTTGTTTGTTATAGTTGTATTTGTTTAAAGATTTGTCTATGTGTGTGTGTGTGTGTGTCGCTGAGCATGTTATGTCCCTAAAAGTATCTGAAGTAAAACTCAAGCTACTGCAAATAGCTGTGTTGTGTCCGTCTCTCTCTACCCTTTTCACCTGCCCATCAGGTTACTATTAACATACCCCTAGCGCAGGGGTGTCAAACTAATTTTCACCGAGGGCCACATCGGCATAATGGCTGTCCTCAAAGGGCCAGATCTAACTTATAAATGTAACAAAATGTACTATAAAATGAATGTAACTACTCCTTAATGTTAAACAACTCTGAATGAATGTATTACTTATTCAATTAAAACATTACAGTTGCATGGGAAAAATATGTTTGCTTGTTGCTCTGTTATAACATAAATCCTTTTAATTTGTCATGTTTTGAAATCCACAAACTATCAATCAAGGATTTAACTATTCAAGTGAATAAAAATAACATCAAACACAAGTTATATTATTAACTTTGATCAAAATGTTTGACATACTGAAATGAGGCTTAATTAGTATAAAATAAAAAATTGTGAGCTGCTAAGAACATGTGTGACAGATAAAAAAACAGCCTTGCATCAAACTAATGAGATGCTTTGATTACAATAAACACATAAAACCTGTAAACACTAAATACATTGCAACAGCAACTACACATATCTGTGCTTTCATCAACAGCTAATGAAAAAGCTGTGTAGCTAAAAGTGTGAATCTGGTCGGGACACACCTGCCCACAGACCTTCAGCATGCACTGCTTCAAAAACACTCCCTCTGAAAACACTTTGAAGCACGGGCGATAATAAACTTAATAAGCTTCAGCCACAATAAAGCTAGCTTTCACTGCCGCATTGTTTTTGGCTGTGACTTTCGTGAACAGATTCTGCTCCGTACTTAGCTCCGTGCTTGGTGTCAAAATGCCAGCGTAGATTGTCTCTTCAATAACCAACATGTTGTTTCGTAACACAATAGTCATACCGGTCTTTCGCCTTGAAGCACAAACATGTATTCACCTTCCCATCTTTGTTGAAACAAGTTTTCGTCCATGCTATCATACTCTCGGCAATTGTGAGACTACAGACACTGCATCCGAACTCATTTATTGCAATCACAGGGGACTTTAACCATGTCTCACTTTCTGTCATTACCCAAATTTCACCAGTGCCTAAACTGTGCAACCAGAGAGAACAAAGTGCTGGATCTTTTTATGCAAACATTAGGGATGCATACAGTTCATCAGACCTTTCCTTAACTGGGACAATCTGACAACAACCTGGTTCCTCTGAAACTCACTTATGGCTCGATTTTCTTAAGACAATCTGTGACAAAGAGATTGATAAAGAGGTGGAAGAGAATGAGGAGGCTCCCCACAGACTGGGAGGAGCTATGTGTTCAGCTGATGATGACATCAACATGGTAACTGAACGCATTACAGACTACAAAAGACTACAAAAACTTCTATACAGATACCATCGTTCCTGTCAATGGGGAGTCTCAACCATCAAAACCTCTCCACCCAGAAATAACAACAAGCCAGGTGAAGAGACAACTGGAGAAGCTGAAATTGGGCAAAGCTGCAGGAGTTGTAGAAAACATCTTGTTCCAAAGAAGTCTGCTACCTCCTCACTACATGACTACAGACCAGTGGCCTTAACGTCACAACATCACATTAACTACATCAACTAACAATTATGCATATTGCCTGACCAGACAAGAAATCTGGGAGGAATTCCCCAATTTTCCAATGAAATGATTCATGAGGATGAAGACACTACAGAGCAGTGTGGTCAGGTTGTCCCCTGTGTGGCATAGTAGCACTTTGCACCCCATATTGCTTTGTGGTGATCCTGACCACTAATGAACCATGAAGGGTAAAACATACAGAGAAACAGATGAACTACTGTCTGTATTGTTAGAACTACAAAGTGCTCCTATATCGTCACTAAGGCTGATAAAATGGACAATGAGGGTAGATACAAGTAGGTGTACCTAATAAAGTGGCAATTGGGTTTAGATAATGCATAGATATTGTTATTTTATCATTACTTTGGTGTGTAACAATGATGTATGGCCAACTGCAAAGTACTTGATCACTCCTGATTGTTTTGCAGGTGTTTCTTGTTACAGGCTCTGATGTCAAAGTCCCTAGACGAAAGCTTAACTCTCTGCAGACTGCGAATCCATCAGTCCACAATTGGGGACCTTGCTGTGCTTGTCAGGGAAACACTATTTCATTCAAGTTTAGAAGACAATCAGGGGCACACAAAGATGTGGAATCAAAGCCACAATTCGATAACACAAAACTTGATGCTATAATATGTAACTGCATTTAAATAAAATAGAATTTTATTAAAAAAATAAATTTCTACACATTACGTATGTACAGTTTTTTAACAAAATGAGTGGGATGTTTCATTGAAGTGAGAATGTTTTAGTTCCATTACTATCACCTCCCACATGGAACAACAATGGAGAGTTCCAAACATTGAGTTAATGGTTAAATCTCTAAAAGTCTAATCTGGGATCATCAGTTTATATTTTTGAATGTGGCAAACATTATTGTTGCAACCTAAAAATGTATGAGAAGAAAGACATTTAAAGGACATTTCCAGTTATTTGTATGTAAATGTAGTCATTTTGCCAATTGCATTAGTGTTCAGATGCTTGCCTGATAAAATTGAATTTTACATATCATATAGAGAGATGCTGCTTTGACAGTTTTATTGTGTTAACTATGGATGTTGATCCTGAGGTGATAGAATGTTTTTTTCTGTTTTGCCCTGTCAAAGTCAAAACAACGAAAGCTGTACAAGTCACTGCAAAGAAAAACATTCTTTTTATTTAGTTGAACATTTTTGGCTGGATTTGTGGTTCCTCTGCCTCAAGATGACCATTTAATAGGGCAAAAACTTTAGAGAAGTACAACTTTATTGTGGGCAGGGACTGATTTCTGGGAGGCTGCATGACAAAAATTTCTAATACCAAACATTTCTAAAGACTGTGTGTTTCCTTTTCTGTTTGAGTTATGTTCTTATCTTGGCATCCAGTGCTATATTTGTTAAATTTTGATTTATAAAGAAATGTGTTCTTAATTGTGAGTATGTGTTTATTTTTTATGTATGTAATCCACTGGTAAGTCTACTTAAGGTACAGTTCAAGGTAAATGTAAGCTGTCATATTATAGTTGACTACTTTGAGTTAAAAAGTAATCTTATAGGTATATTGTTAGTTTACTAGTTATATATTTCTATCCCACTTTTAAGTTTGTTAAGTATACTCTCAAGTGTACTTTCATAAACTAAAAAGTTGAAGTATATAACTCATAAATTACCAGTATGCCTATAAGTCTACTTTTAGTATATTAACAGTACTAAATAAAATGTGTGTACTCCTAGGTTACTACTCTTTCACCTAAAATATAATTTTATAAAAAGTGGGCCAATATAGTCCCAAGAAGTATTAAATTAGTAAACATACAAAGATGATCAATAATAATAGAAATAATCCCAGTTGTATTCTGAATAACAAACAGACCTTTAGACCCTTTGCCAAATGGAAGAGTTATCAACATTCAAACATGATAAATTTGCAGTTTTTTGTAAAAGACAATAATTAATTATAAAATTAGGATTCACCTCACAAATACCTGTGAATTGGATCAAATAGTCTGCTGACCGCTAAACATTCCAACTGATTGAGTCTAATTAATTAAATTTGTCTTATTGTATGTCAACTAAAATATGATTAAAGCAAGGGCATAGAATTAGCATGGATGTAGGTGATGTGTCACCACTAATATCCAATATTAGTCTCCTTAAATCCCATTCTCTACTTGAGTCTTATCTTCCCATAGCACATATGGCCAGTGTGATTGGCTGTGCCTTTCCCTGCTGTCACGTGAGGCTACATTTAGCTGTTAGCAGTGCCAAAACTGGAAGGAAATCTTTCCAGTTATATGCGAGACTTACTGTGCAAGACTCAAGTGCAACGTGGGAGACACATGGGTGTCAAAAGCACTTGAGCATGGCAGGAAAAGGGAAGAAGGTGGACATGAGCTATTTAAGTCACACTTAAATGTTTTGGAACATCAAACGAATTTAAATATTAGTCAGACAACAGAGGTAAACACAAAATGCTATTTGTAAATGAAAGAGTTTATTATTAAGGGAGAAAAAAAAACAAATCTACATGGCCCTGTGTGAAAAAGTGATTGCCCTCTAAACCCAATAGCTGGTCGGGCCACCCTTAGCAGCAACAACTGCAACCAAGCATTTGCAATAACTTGGAATGAGTCTTTTACAGCACTGTGGAAAAATTTTGGCCCACTCATCTTTGGAGAATTGTTGTAATTCAGCCACATTGGAGGGTTTTCGAGCATCAACGGCCTTTTTAAGGTCATGCCACAGCATCTCAATCAGAATTAGGTCAGGCCACTCCAAAGTCTTTATTTTGTTTTTCTTCAGCCATTCAAAGGTGAACTTACTGGTGTGTTTTGGATCATTGTCCTGCTGCAGAACATAAGTTCGTTTCAGCTTAAGGTAGGGCTGGGCGATGAAACGATAACGATAATTATCGCGAAACAACATTTCCTCGATAGAACTTGAAGACATAGTCGATAGAATTAAGTTTCGTCCGTGTTTTGAGAGACAACACAAACAGCAAATGAGAATAAGAATAGCGCCGCCCCAAATCAATCAGGTGGCTGAACTGGAGTTCCAGCCACTTCGTGTTTGGTTGAAGCACACAGCACAGAGTGTCAGCGAAGCGGCAGCTTAACCCACGCGCTAGTAATAAGTTACTGCAGACACCACAGTCGAGCAGAGAGAACGAAATAAGAAAAAACAACGACAGAAAACGTTAAAAACTACTGAAAGAAACATGTTACATGTGTCAGTAATCTTAAAATAATCTGCTAAGATAAGAACAACTAGTAAAAAGGTGCTGTCTTGTTGCTGTGTTGACAAGGCGCTACGGGGTGTTTGAGCTTCAGGTGCTGGTGTGTAGCAGCTGTACAGTTGTGTTGTGCAGAGCCGACAGAGCACCACACTGTTGTGTTTCTCTATAAAATACTCCCACAACTTTAGATGTAGGTGAGCGATTGTTTGTAGCTGCAGCTTGCGCTCTGGAAAAATCCATGCTTTCAATGGGCGCGGCCACCTTAGCGACGCATCGACGCACGTTATGCTAATCAATGTAATTTCGTAATCGATAAACATAAACATGTATACTGTATGAGTTCGAGTGAGAACGCTGAGGCAAAGTTGACTTTATAATCCAAAAACCCGAGCAGGGAAACTTTTTTTATACCGAAACAGAATCGCTAAACGAACTCACCATTTGAGCCGATAGAGAGTCGACTCACCGCTACGAGTAATTTCCTCAGCCCTTAAAGGGCCATCAACAGCCTGCTTAACACAGTGTCTGTGTGAATACTGTTCATACTAATACTGCCCCATATACACAACATTACACAACTGTATTACACACACACACATTTATATCAAAACCCCAGACCATCACACTACCACCACATTTTACTGTTGGTATAATGTTTCTTTTTCTGGAATGCAGTGTTTCTTTTACGCCAGATGTACTGGGACACACACCTTCTAAAGAGTTCAACTTTTGTCTCATCCGTCCACAGAATGTTTTCCCAAAAGTCTTGGGGATCATCAAGATGTGTTCTGGAAAAATTGAGACGAGCTTTAATGTTCCTTTTGCTCAGCAGTGGTTTTCGTCTTGGAACTCTGCCATGTAGGCCATTTTTGCCCAGTCTCTTTCTGATGGTGGAGGCATGAACACTGACCTTAACTGAGACAAGTAAGGCCTGCAGTTCTTTGGATGTTGTTGTGGGGTCTTTTGTGACCTCTTGGATGAGTCGTTGCTGCGCTCTTGCTATAATTCTGGGTGGCCGGCCACTCCTGGGAAGGTTCACCACTGTTCCCTGTCTTCGCCATTTGTGGACAATGGCTCTCACAGTGGTTCGCTGGATTCCCAAAGCTTTGGAAATGGCTTTATAACCCTTTCCAGACAGAGATCTCATAGAGATCTTCTTTCTCAATTGTTCCTGAATTTGTTTGGATCTCGGCATGATGTGTAGCTTTTGGGGATTTTTTTGGTGGACTTCACTTTGTCAGGCAGGTCCTATTTAAGTGATGTCTTGATTAAGAACAGGTGTGGCAATAATCAGGCCTAGGTGTGGCTAAAGACAACGCGTACAAAGGGGCAATCATTTTTTTTACACAGGGCCATGTAGGTTTGGATTTTTTTTTCTCCCTTAATAATAAACACCTTCCTTTAAAAATAGCATTTTGTGTTTACCTGTGTTGTCTTTGACTAATATTTAAATTGGTTTGATGTTCCGAAACATTTAAGTGTGACAAATATGCAAAAAAATCAGGAAATCTTTGGCGCACAGCATACAGCAGGCTAAAATTGTCTGTAGCTATGAATAACATGGTTTGAAAATTAACTGCACAACAAATTGTCAACTGTCAGTTAATTTAACATTATGTAATTCCAGAACCAAAACCATGTCTGAGCCCACTTCTTTAATCAGGCCTGAGGACCGTACAAATCATCTAGTTGTAGATGTAGAGTATACCCTAAAATATTTCCAAATTATCCTGTACAGGATGCCCTCTACATACAATCCAGTCATGATATCTTTGATTTAAATCATAAACATTAATTTAATATCCTGTAGTTAGGAGAGAATGCTGATTTCCTTATATGATATACAGTGTTGATATCATGCAGGACTGAGGATTGTATTCTGTTAGAACAGAGTAATTGGAAAATACCATTTTTTTTCAGATGCTAAAAAATTAAATGCTACATTACAGGAAAGAGCAATATAAATGGTCCATTGGTATCCTGGTACAGGTAACCAAAAGACTTTCAAAAAGTGTGTCTGTTGAAAAATGTAACAATTATACTACCTTCACTGGGATATAAATATAGTTGTTGATGCTATGCAGGTCAAAAATCTTTATTTATTCATTAACTTGGGAAAGATCAGAAAATACACAAATAAGACAGAGATGCTCCATAAATCAAGTCGTGGCAATAAACAACAGCTTCACACCTCTCTATTAATAGGGCTATAAATAACAACTAAAGTTGTGATTACTACAAGTGTAGGCTGGCAACAAAGACCAGGGGTAGGTTTAGCTAATGGCTTTGGCACAAGTCAAGGTAATGCAGAAAAAAACATTCCCCCAAGGGGGTTCATTTGTGATATCAAACTGTTTTGTTCCGAAAGAGCCTAAACATTTTGCTGAGGCATCTGTATAAAAGTGTCAGGCAATTGAAGTAGGTTGCTCATGGACATACAGCGCAGGAGAGTCGAGTCATTAGCCTCATCCCTGATGTTCAGCAAGGTATTTGGAGCAGCAGTGCCCAATTCTGGTCCTGGAGATCTACCACCTTGCACAGTTTTGCTCCAGATCTTATCTAACACACCTGATCAAAGCCTTTAAGGGCTTCTGAGTATATGAGTCAGATGTGTTGGACATGAACTCTCTAGGGCAGTAGATCTCCAGAACCAAGACTGAGCACCCCAGTTTTAGAGAAACTTCTAAGATAATCTGGTTAGCGCATTGTCACTAGTTCCTCTGAAGACGTAGGGTGAATGGCTATAGTTTTGTCAAAGTCTGCTTTGGTAGCACCCATCTTCATGGCCACAGCAAAACCCTGAAGCATTTCATCACACCCACGACCCTGCATATGGAGCCCAACCACCTGTGAGAGAGAGAGAGAGAAATGTATGTGACTGCTCAGGAAGGATACAGTTAAAGAAAAAAATATCTAAATAATTACTGCACACTCACCCTTTCTTCCTTTCCTACACACACCAGCTTCATGATGCACTGAGTCTTACGTGTTGTGATGGCATGGTACATGGGAGTAAAGGAAGTAATATAAGTCTTCACACTTGTTTTTCCCCAGCTCTTGACAGCTTCATCTGTAAAAAAAGTCTTTTATATTAATTTTTTAAATGTCATTATTATACTACTGGGTAAATTTGAGGAGACATGAGGAAAAGCCACAGCTCCATAACTGACAAGACAAACCTGATTATGTTCCTAAGGAGTATTCTGGCATAATCTCAAAACAACTACTACCACAACACAGAAAGCGGAGTAGCTGTTTGTTCCTGAAACAAATCTTGTGTTTGGTGTAAGTTTCCAAATCAACTTAAAGCGGTAAGTGCCTGTTTAATCATGGCTGCTTCTGAGTTCTTTGTCTGTTAAGAGTGTGGCATGTTTAGTTTAAACCCCTTTTTTCACCTCTAGTGATAATGATAGTGTTTGTGCTAAGTGTCAGCTAGTTAGCTCTTTGGTGGAGAAGGGTGACCAGCTAGAGGTGCATCTCTGGGGTTTAATAAGGGATAGAGAGGAAGATTCATTGTTAGCTGCCCCGGGGGCCTCCGGGAGAGCTAGTGCCCACTCGACTCCGGTGCTAGAGTCCTCACAGCGGGGCAAATGGGTGACGTCTCGGCGGCATAATCGGAAAGCTAAGGCTAAGGCCAAAGCTACCCCACTAGTACATCACTCCCCCTAAATTCACGTGTCTAAGAGGTCAAATAGATTTGCCCCGCTCAGTGGAGCACCCACTGAGGAGCCTGTTAAAAGTACTAGGAGACTCTATAGTTCGACACGTGAAAGTAGCTAGCCCTTTAGAGGTGCCAGCAGTCTCTGTTAGTTGCTTACCGGGAGACAGAGTGGCAACATTAGTGGACATTACCGGGGAAATTAGTGGCAACCTTAGGCTGTTAGCTAATAGGAGATCTTCGAGAATAGTAATTTACGTAGGAGCCAACGATATCTGTCTGCGGCAGTCTGAAGTAACTAAGTCTAATATGATAGAGGTGGTTAAACTGGCCCAGCCGATGTCCGTAATTTGCTCTGGCCCCATTCCAATGCAGCGTGGCGCCGAGGCTTTCAGTAGGCTTCCGGCATTTAACTGCTGGATGTCCAAATGGTGTTCAGAAAATCATGTGAGCTTTATAGACAATTGGTTAAAGTTCGAGGGCAAGCCTGGTCTGATAGGTAGGGATGGTGTCCACCCCACACAGGAGGGCGCTGCCTTGCTTTCTTGCAGCATAGCCCATAGCCTCTTAGTTAGTCGGCAGAGTAGTAGTTGTACTAGCAGCTGCTGACAATCCAGAGCCAGGACCAGGCCGCAGACAGACAGGCTAAACCAACCGCCTGCGAGCTGCCTTGAGCCTGCTTATTTTAGTACAAATTTGGACTACTCAACGTCAGATCACACTAGTCAAAAGCAGTTATTTGTGAATGAAATTATGAAGTTTTATATCTTACTGAAACTTGGGTCAGACCTGATCAATATCTGGATAAATAAAGCCACCTCAACGGGCTATAATTATGTACACAATCCGAGATTATGAGGCAGAGGAGGTGTATGTGTAATCCACCAAAACACTCTAGATATTAATCCAAAACACTATGACACGCTCACCTCTTTTAAGATTCTTGCTATTAACATATTAAATCACCCATTAATATTTAATTGTATTGTAATATTTCATAATATTTAATTAATCACTAATTAATATTTACTGACCTCCAGGGCCATGCTCAGAATTTCTTAAAGAATTTAGTGATTTTGCTGATAAATGTATAATAGTAGGAGATTTTAACATTCACTTTAAAAAAAGACGATCCATTATCCATTATGATGATCCATTAACCAATGCTTTCACATCAATCTTAGACTCTGCTGGCATCACCCAAAATGTGACTGGGGCTACAGTATACTGTAATCATACCCTGGATTTAGTTCTGACCCTAGGTGTCAGCATAGATAATCTAAATATTCCTCCCCAAACCTCAGCAGTTTCAGATCATTATCTAATTTCATATGAATTACAAGTCAAAATGTACATACGTCCCCACGCTATCATCTAAAGTGCTCAATCACACTGTCTACAGCTTTACACTTTATTGAAAACCTCCCAGACTTATCAACCTCAGTTTACTCTCCATCGGACCCAACAGAGCTTGATAGATTAACTAATGGTTTGGATAATGCACTTCGATCCACCTTAGACAACGTGGCACCGCTTAAATATAAAAAAAGCGGGGCAAAAACTCCTCGCACCTTGGTATACCGACCAAACTCGAACCTTAAAACAAACAGTATGGAAATTAGAGCGAAAATGGTGATCTACCAAGCTAGAGGTTTTCCACTCTGCCTGGAGGAACAGCCTTATTGAGACGGGCCCTCACAACTGCTCACTCAGCATATTTGGCCTCACTAATCGAGAACGACAAACACAACCCTAGAATACTTTTTTCTGCAATTTCCAAACTCACTAAAAATCAAGCAAGTACAGAACCTCCTCCCCGGCTATTCCTACAAGCAATGTTTTTATGGATTTTTTTAATAATAAAATTTCAAATATTAGACAACAAATCCAGCCTTTATTATCAAATCAAAATAGTCTGTCACCTGGTATGGCGGATATAGAAGAAGATTTAGTTGCGCAAGAAAGTCTAGAGTCTTTGTCTCTTATGCCTAAGAGTAACAAAGCAGTAAAAATCAGTCATGTGCTTTAGTCTCTGTTCGTCTCTGTACATTTATTACACAAACGTCTAGTTTGTGTAATAAAACTTTGAACAAAGAACCGAATAATGTTTATAAAGTGATTGAAACATTTGTTGAATATTTGGTTGAGAGAAATGTAAATGTGATTTTAGATTTCATTGAAGCATTGTTAATCAAACAAAATGTTTTATTATTATTTTCAGTGACGGCATCTATCAACATGTCAAATCTTATGAAGTAAGTTGATTACACAACTGCTCTGTTCTGGTTCATTAGATGGTAAAATCATTTGAAACAGGCTGTTTTAGAGGTGTGCGTTTGTCTGATCAACAGGTTTCAGATTGGTTCCCTGATGAGGATGCATACATTCTTAATAAACCCATACGGCATAATTACAAAAGAAACACAGTATAACGGTACTGATTTGCAATTCCAATTCCAATTCTAAGGAAAACGACAATTATAAATACATGGTGAAATGTATTGAAGTGTTAAGCAAATATGCATGGGATCCTTTGTTAAAAAGTAAATCAAGTTTGGAAGTGGCTAAAACATTTTCAGACCTAATGTTAAAAAACAAAATTACACATTTTGCTACAGGTAGCGAATTAAAGGCTAGCGTTATAGAACAATTTAGTAGAACTCTAAAAACACGTATGTGGAGACATCTAAAGGCTATAAATTACAAAAGACATGTTGATGTTTTACAAGATATAATGTGTGGGCATAACAACAGTTATCACATAAGTATTATAATGAAAACCTGTGGACATAACTAAAATAAATGAACCTGTTGTGTTTAAAACACTGTATGGTCCGAAAAACAATCTAGACAGGAAAACAGCGTTTAAGTATAAGATTGGGAATGTCATGCGAATTTCTAAGGTCAGGGGCCTGTTTACAAAGGGTTATAAGGAGACTTATACGCATGAATTTTTACTATATCAGACCATATCCATAGACAACCACTTGTTTATAGACTAAAAGATTATGATGGTGTTTTTATGAACAAGGGAAGCAAAAATAAATGCGCCTAGAGAAAAACACTGAAGTCGAAATACCAAGATATCTGACACGGCTCCTTTGGAGTTTTTTACAGCTGGACATGGTGTATATTATACAGATCTGAATAACACACTATTGCACCTACGTGTTAAAACCTGATGGGAGCGGTATAGATGAGGGGATCACTGTGGGGTTCATAAACTACTCCGGAGCTAGAATATTTCACAGGTCGATGTGTCCTAGGCGATAGGCTGATATCACAGAGTTCAAGCACATACCCGTACCGCAGTATCATAGAATGTCAAAGACAGCAGCGTTTACAAATGCCAGCAATGTAGTGGAACAGTCAACCCCAATTCATAGTGACATGTTTTTCCAGGAGAAAATGACGCTTAATGGCGTCAATATAAAAATTTGTATGACGTGTAGTAAGGAAGAATTCTGTCCAAATCAAAATGACGCATTGGCTTACAAACATTCTCTCAGCATCTTTATTTGTCAAAAAGCATCAGCATCACCTGCTGTAAGGCTCGGACATGCTCAGGCGTTGCTGTCAATGATGGCCAAGCAACCGATTGATAGTGTGTGTAAAAAAATAAAAATAAATAATAATAATAATAATAATAATAATAACAATTTGATACCTGCTGGAACACGTGTTTCCAAACAAGAAAAATGGTTCTTGGGCACTCTACCAAAGTCTATGATAATAGTGATGGTTGACAATGATCAACCATCAATGATAGCAAAAGATGTCATGCTAAATGCAGACAGTTCCAAAGTTATTAGACTCTACACATTAATTGATATTGTCAATCATTATGTGGTGTGTCGCAATAGCAGTCGACACATACTGGGTCGTGCTGATGGTATCATGAGAAATAAAAAAGATTAGCACACTGAAAAACAAGTCAAGTCAATGGTGAAACATTTATTGTTGTTTTTGTTGTCTGATTTTTCAACGCTTCCTACTAAAGATGTCCACGTCTATTGTGGGGTACGTGAGGTTGAAGGACGTGATTTTAGATTACAACATCCTTTCTTTTTCTTGTGTAATAAGCAGACCATCAAATTATGGAAAAAACATTTTTTGCAAAACAGTTAACTAAACATACTGATGAGTTGGTTTATAAGAAAACATAGTATACAATTATGACTGTTGGTAACCTCTTTATGATGAAATGTTAAAAATAAGACATTCATTTTGTCCAAGGGATACAAGCAACACTAAATGACCACACTACTACCACTAAACAGAAATAATTATTGATGATGTTACGAAAGACCGGTAGAAAAAGGTAGAAAAAGTGTTTACACCATCAAAATTTAAGTGCCATTTACTTAATGCAAAATTTGTTTTTTCAAGGAATTAGTTTGAATACAAACTATCGCATATTATTTAAAAATCCTAGAGATAACAATCAGGTCAGCGTATTAGGTAGACAGATGTACCTTGATAATATAAAAGTTTTTCATGGAGTGTTTTCAAAATGCTGTAAGAACACTTGGTCGATTATAAAGCAAAGACTTCTACAGACTTTTGTCTCAGAACAGATTTGCTTTTAAACAGACCTGTTGTTTACATTCAGAACATTTACATTCTTAAACTTTTTTTAAAGCTAAGCTGGCACAGAGTTAAGATGAGTTCACTAGATGCTGTTTGTAAAATAACACGTCTCTGTGATCTGCTTATTACACAAGAAATGTTGTAATCTAAAATCACTTTAGTACCCATAAGGAAGCATTGAAAAATCAGACAACAAGAAAGTTTTTTTGCATACAAACTTTAAACGTTTTCCCATTGAATTGTTTTTCAGTGTGAGGTTCTTTTTATTTCTCACGATACCATCAGCACGAGCCAGTATGTGTCGACTGCTATTGCGACACACCACATAATGATCGACAATATCAATCGATGTGTAGAGTCTAATAACTTTGGAATTGTCTGCATTTAGCGTGATACCTTTTGCTATCATACATGTTTTAAGATATCCGTATGTCTTAGGCCCTCCTGAGGAGAACTTCGCATTGTAATCACCATCACCAATCCCATCTGTCAAATCACCTAAGTAGGGCTCCCAGCCGCCTTTTTGTTCTAAATAACACTGTCAGTGTCACTGTACAATAACTGTCTATCACCTAATCTGTCCACCAGATTATACAGTTCTAAATGAGCATGAGTTGCTGTAAAAGCGCAAAGAAAATAATGACCATAGTCCATAGACCATGGTCACATACCAACACACCTAGAAATTGGCTGTTACCTGCACCTTTGTCCATGACAGCAGTCAGCTCTGAAGTGTTCATTAGTAAAAAGTGAAGTGTTCAGTTAGTCACTTCAATGATCCTGTCAAAAACAGCGTGCACAATCAAATTTATGAAGTGTGGAATTGTTTGTCTGAAACTGATGTCCAGTCTTATATTACCCGATTTAACCAATGTTACATGTTGACCACCGTCTTCATCAGGCGTGTGATTAAGCGCATACAGAGTACCCCTGTATGAAATTCTGCCTATCAATAGGCAACGCCTGGTTTTTTAGATGCCTTCCAGATGCAAGAACTGATTGATAAAATTCACGTACAGTGGATCCGGAATGGAATTCAGGTTGATTAGGTTTAACTGGATATTATTTCCCCGTCTACATACACAGCAAGAAACTCCAAATCATAATGTTTGAAAGCAAATGGGTTTTTATTGTATGCTCCCGTAAAGGATCGTTGTTAACCATCACTAATATCATAGACTTTGGTAGTGTACCCGAGAACAATTTTTCTTGGTTGTAAACACGTGTTCCAGCAGGTATCAAATTATTATTATTATTATAATATTATTATTATTTAAAATTTTTACACACACTATCAATCGATTACTGGGCTGTCATTGACAGCAATGCCTGAGCATGTCCGAGCCTTACAGCGGGTGATGCTGACACTTCTTTAACAAATAAAGATGCTGAGACCAACGCGTCATTTCGAATTACACAGAAGTCATCCTTACTACACGTCATACAAATTTTTAAATCAACGCCATTAAGCACCATTTTCTCCTGGAAAAACATGTCATGAATTGGGGTCGACAGTTCCACTACATAGCTGGCACTTCTAAACACTACTCTCTCTGATATTCTATGATACTGTGCTGCGGGGATGTGCTCAAACTCTGTGATATCAACCCCACAGTGATCCAATCATCTATATCGCAGGTTTTAACACGTAGGTGCAACAGTGTGTTATTCAGATCTGTATAATCTTTACCATGTCCGCCTGTGAAAAACTCCAAAGGAGCCGTGTCGGAAATCATGGTATTTCGACTTCAGTGTTTTTCTCAATAGCTGTTTGTGTTAAAGGCACTGTGAACAAGTTCAGTTCTGATTTAATACATTCTTCACACATGCGGTGAAGCAGAGCCATGATCAGAAAATAGTATTTACAGTCTTTCACCTGGATGGACGTGTGGTGTGTTTCCCCTTTCTCTTCCGTTTTGAGACTGTGTTTTTTCGGCATGCGTTTGGTTTTCTTAGCAGGTCGACCATAGCTTTTACCATGGGGTTTGTTTTACAGATTTTTGTGCCATTACCAACGTTCCTGACCCATCTTGGTTGTGTCATACTTGTGCTGACTATATAGAGTACAATGTTTTTAAAATTCAAATGTGGTCTGGCTAAACTAAAAACCTGCTAGAACAGTGGTATCGCCATTTTAAATAAATTTCTGAAAATCCCACCAATACTGGTTCCATACATTGCAGAGGTGCCTGTGTAGCCAAGCATTAAACTGCCTGCTTGATTTCAGTAGTAAGAGCCATAGCGTTCATGGTCCATGGCGTGCATATTGAAAGACTCTTTAAAATCTGAAATATGTTTTATGCTGACCATACACTAGAAGACTTTTAAAAGACTCTGAAAATACGTTTAAAAGACTAAAGTCTGACACCCACTCACATCTAAAGACTAGTCACAGGCTATGATTTTGCAAAGGGATCTTTCAAAGTCACTATTTACAAGACTGATACTAGATTCCTTTTGAGATTATTTCCCATTTATATGTTTGAAACAATATTCAGCTAAAATGTAGGGTTCACTGCTAGGCTAATTGTAAGTGTAGCCTCATCCGGCAGTGCTTCAGCATAGCATACCCAGGGGGATTTCGAGGGCTACAGTCAACCTTTTTTCCTTTTCCACTCTGTCGTGGTATAAAAGTGAAGACACAACAAAGAGGCACTCTTGCTCACTCCACAGATCCTCCTGTTTCTCCTCCTTTTGTACAGTCCAGGAGAACCGCAGTTTCCGAACCCTCGCCAGATAATATTAAACACGTTTGATTGTATCGGAACGCTCAGACAAGAAAAAGACTGACTTAAACCGGCAGTCTTGACCACCTTACACTAAACAATAGAACTGACTTGAGTGCGACTCAACTATAGCAAGACTCTCCTGTTTTTATTTCAACACTGGAAATCTGTCTAACAGTAAAATTGCTTAAAAATCATTTGGTGTAAGGTCAGCATTACAGGTCTAAAATGCAGCTTTACAATCACTTTCCCACAGCAAAAAAACATGCTGGTTCTGAAGTTTTCACTTCTATAGCAATGTCTGTGATGTGTGTCTAATCGATAATGTCTGTGTAAATGTACAACGTGTAGAAGCCCATACATAGCTGTCGGCGGGATGTGTTGCATACTGTTTCTGAAAAGCTTCTCGAGCGTCTGTTTTAACAGCGGACTCTCCTGGTTTTAGACCTAAAATAATGGCTAGTTTTCCAACTCATATTAATCCTATACCAGGTCTGTCTTAATATAAACCTTGTGTTTTATTTGGTCATAACCAAGGAATACTGAATGTGACGTTAGATGGAAATAATCTCTTAATCAACATGGGTATATTGTTATAATAACCTACAGGTAGTGTTATTCTCTTTGATTTTTCCCATTTTTATCAGTTACTGTAAATGTAGCATCACCTCATTAAAAGTTTTTCCAAGTTTGCGATACTGAATCTCTACCAAGCCAAATTCCCTTTCAAATCAATCGGTTTTGCCTATAATTAGGAAACTGATTATCAGGGTACACAGAACTAGATGAATTGCATAGCAAAGTAATACAAAACCTGTTCTTATCCATGATTGTCATTTGTGGTAATAATTACGTTTACAATGTGTTACACCTTTTAAGGTTTTAGCAGGTAAACCACATCATTTTCAGGAACTGTATTATTTTTTTTAAATCTAAACATTTTTCAATTTTAAATGTTTTATCTCTAGACACATTTATTTTTGCTGATCTTGTTCATGAAAACAACCTTGGATGGTATCACCATCATAATCTTTTAATCTATAAACAAGTGATTATCTATGCATATGGTCTGATATGGTGAAAATTAATGCATATGAGTCTCCTCATAACCCTTTGTAAACAGGCCCCTGACTTTAGAAATGTTTCCTGTCTAGTTTGTTTTTCGGACCATACAGTGTTTTAACACAACAGGTTTCATTCGTATACTCATATGATAAATGTTGTTATGCCCACACATCATGTCTTGTAAAACATCAACATACCTTTTGTAATTACAGCTGTTGGATATCTCCACATACATGTTTTTAGAGTTCTACTAAATTGTTCTATAACGCTAGCCTTTAATTCGCTACCTGTAGCAAAATGTGTAATACTGTTTTTTGACATTAGGTTTTGAAAATGTTTGTTTAAAAATCTTTACCCGTCAGTCTGCAACTTTTGTTGGGCTCTACCTTCAGATATTATGGATGCAAACATATTAGCCACTTCCAAACTTGATTTACTTTTTAACAAACGATCCAATGCATATTGACTTAACACGTCAATACATGTCACCATGTATATATAACCGTTGTTTTCCTTAGAATATGCACTCATATCAACAAGGTCAGATTGGAATTGCAAATCAGTACCGTATACTATAACTTTCTTTTGTAATTATGCTGTATGGGTTTATTAAGCATGTATGCATTCTCATCAGGGAACCAATCTGAAACCTGTTGACCAGACAAATGCACTCCAGTGTCCTTTAAAACAGCCTGTTACAAACGATTTTACCACCTAATGAACCAGAACCAGCAGTTGTGTAATAAACATAATAAGATTTGACATGTTGATATATGCCGTAACTGAAAATAATTTAAAAAAATTGTTTGATTAACAATGCTTCAATGAAATCTAAAAATTTCACACACACATCTACATTTCTCTCAACCAAATATTCAACAAATGTTCCAATCACTTTACAAACATTAATCGGTTCTTTGTTCAAAGTTTTATCACACAAACGTCTAATATGTATGAACAGAGAATTGCATATTTGAAAAATTCCAATGTGGATTTAGGCCACATCATAATACTGAGCCAGCCCTAGGACAGTTATGATCTCTTTGCCTCTGATCAAGACTATGTATCCTTATTAGTGCTACTAGATAGAGTGCAGCTTTCGAGACTATAGACCGCACTGTCCTTCTAGAAAGATCCATGGTTAGAATTAGAGGACCAGCTCTTTCATGGTTCAGATCGTATCTATCTAAGCATTATCAGTTTGTAAAGATAAATTATGTATCCTCAAATCATACAAAAGATATGGAATTCCACAAGGTTCTATTTTAGGGCTCTTATTGTTTATATTATATAGCTGCCACTAGGTAAAGTTGTAAGTAGGCAAGGCATTAGCTTCCATTGTTGCACAGATGACACACAACTGTATATATCAGCCAAACCTGAAGACAAATTTAGATTAAATAAAAATGGAAAATTGTGTAAAAGATGTGAACGGCTAGATGTTACAATACTTTGTCCTTCTAAATGGTGATAAAACTGAGGTTCTTATTCTGGGACCAAAAGTCGCAAGGAGTAAATTATCCGACTTAACGTTAAACTTGGCTGCCAAAATGTTTTGCTGCTAAACCAGGAATAACAAAAAAAAATCAGCCACGATTTCCTTCAATGCAATTTTCTTCTTAGGCTTATTTATGCTCTATCAAACATTTCTTATCACTAAACTCCTGTAAAACTGGTTTGTGACGACATCAGTTGTTAAAAGTGCTATACAAATAAATTTGATTTAATTTGATTTCTATTTCTTGCATTAACATCATGTCATAGGTACTACAACATTTCTATTGGATTAAGGTCTGAACTTTGACTATGTTTTTCCACCAATCTAATTGGTGTTTTTAGGACTGTTGGCTTTTAAAAAGTGGTGTGTAGGTATCACAATTCCTTTGTCCATATATATTATTGTACATACTTTCTCCCTCTCCATACTTATCCTTACATGTCATCACATTTAATTATTTGGGTCTGTTAGATAAATAGTATGTTACAGGCATAGTCAGATTGTACAACAGTCAGATGTTTATGGCTAGCACAGACTATGTTTTACGACAGCTCAAAAAAAGAACCTGCCTCATGGCCAGCCGATAATTATTAGCCCATGTGGAAGACTGTAAATATGGAGGTGTGTGATTACCTGCATCAACTAAGACTGTAGGCTGGCAGAGAGATAAATAAACCATTGTTAACCTTCTAAACTAGTTTCCTCTTCATTTGACGCCCAGAGAAACAGTATTTTATAACATTATTGTTTCTGCAATATTTGCCCATTTTATCAGCTAATGACATGGTGGCGGCAACGTGTTAGTGTGTGCTGCGCTAGTATGAGTAAACAGCAGTGTTGCTCGAGTATTTAAAAACGTTGTGTCCACTCACTGTCCAGTCTATTAGACACTCCTACCTTGTTGGTCCACCTTGTAGACGTAAAGTCAGAGATGATAGCTCATCTGTTGCTATGCTGCCCACATGCTGCGGTTCGGAAGGCTGACTTCATCTCGGCCTTAGCATCTCACCATTCACTGCACTTCCTGGCTTTGACTGAGACCTGGATCACCCCTGAGAATTCTGCGACTCCAGCAGCCCTATCCTCTGCCTTTAAATTCTCCCACTCTCCGAGACAGACTAGCAGGTGTGGTGGCACAGGTTTGCTCTTGTCTAGGAAGTGGAACTTCACTCCACTTTCATTCTCACATCTCTCTATTTCTTCCTTTAAATTTCATGCTGTTACTGTATCTTTCCCCACTAAACTGCATATCATTGTCATTTATCGTCCTCCTTCTCCTCTAGGTAACTTCATAGATGAGCTGGATGTTCTTCTGAGTCTCTTCCCCATTGATGGAACCCCGCTCATTCTCCTTGGTGACTTTAATCTTCCATCGAACAAGCTGCAAACATCATGTCTCGAACCTTCGACCTTGCTCTCAACCAGACCCCTTGAACGCAGAGAGCAGGTAACGTCCTAGACCTGATCTTCAGCAGACCTGTCGCAGCGCTGAATATGACAGTAACCCCCATACACTGCTCAGATCATCACTTTCTATCTTTCACACTCTCCCTCACTGCTCTCCGTCAATGCCTCTCTTTCAGGCTCGTCCTTCACTCGACGTAACCTGCACTCCATTACTCACTCATCTCTTGCTTCAACTATCCTTACTACCCTTCCACATCCTGATTCTATTCTTTCTTTCTTTAGATACAGCCACAGATACACTGCTTTCTTCACTCCCATCTGCAGTTAACCTTTTGTGTCCTCTTTCCTGCAGGCCAGCTAGATCCTCCCCACCTGCCCTGTGGCTGACTGAAGTCCTACGCAGCAACCGGAGAGAGCTAAGGAAGGCAGAGAAGAAGTGGAGGAAGTCCCAGCTTGACTCTGACCTACACTCCTATCAGGCTCTCATCTACAATTTCTTAACGGAGGTTACTGCTGCCAAGTCATCCTTCTACAAGGAAAAAGCATCATCATCTGATCCACGCAAGCTCTTTAGTATTTTCTCCTCTCTTCTCAAACCCCACTCTCCCCTACCACCCTCTTCCCTTACCCCAGAGGATTTTGTCACCTTCTTTGAGGAGAAGGTTAACAAAATCCGCCAGTCGTTTTCCTCTTGCTCCACTTCCCTCACCAATACTCATCCTCTTGCCAATAATTCCTTAACATGCTTCTCTCCTCTTTCCACAGATGAGGTCCTACAACTACTTAAATCCAGCAACACGACCACCTGCCCACTGGATCCCATTCCATACACACTCTTCCAGACAGTCTCCATGGATCTGCTGCCCTTCATCAGGTTCATCATAAACAGCTCCTTGTCATCAGGATTTATTCTCTTCTCTGTAGGTGTTCCAGTCTTGCTAGGAATTGCATTGTGTTTTTTCTAGGTATCAGCACTGGCCTTGTGTTTATGGCAGTGTTTATGGCTAGATAGAGATACATACTCTGACCGAACACTAAGCACTTTTGTAAGTCGCTCTGGATAAGAGCGTCTGCTAAATGGCGTAAATGTAAATGTTTAAATGAACAGCTAAATTAGTTGTCATTCATAGAGACCTGATGACTAGCAGGTACTAATGGTCAACTATTGTTAGCCAATGTTTTACATATTGTTATATTAATATGCAAAAAGAAAAACAGATCCAAAGCTGAAATGGCACCAACAAGAATTTATGAACAATAACCCCCAGACATGGAACATACCTTGGAACAATAAATTGTCCGCCCTGGCAGAACTGGAGGATATCGATGATTGTGGATATCCAACAGTCCTCTTACCTCGTGTGCCTTTAGGAGTCTCTGACAGAGGGTCTTGCCAGACCCCCGCACCAAAACAAAAGATTTAAAATCAAATGAAAAAGTAAGTACCACTGTCCTATACTATGACTGTGTTTGCTTGTGTGGAGTGTGGCATGTATAGTGATAGTGGAGTCCTCTCTCCACCGCTAGTGATAATAGTGGCTCAGTTTGTGAGTGCCAGCTAATTTATATTCTGGTAGAGAAGGGGAATCAGTTAGAAGTACGCATCCGGGGTTTAATCAGGGACAATCAGAGCTCAGTGTTGTCGACCCGGGGTGCCTTAGTAGAGAGTAAGTGCCCCACCGACTCCGGCTTTAGAGCCGAATGGGTGACGTCTCGGCGGCATGGTAATGTCAAAGCTAACGCTAAAGCTAAAGCTAGCCCACCTGAGTTAAAGCTAACCACACACAGAATCACGTGTCAAACAGATTTTCTCCACTTGGTCAACCATCCACCAAGAAGTCCGTCAGAGGTGCTCTGGTTATAGGAAGCTCGATTGTACAACACGAGAAATTAGCTACTCCTTTAGGGGCACCAGCAGCTACAGGTATCTGCTTAACAGAAGCCAGGGAGCCAGACATTAGCAGCAACCTCTATTAGCAAAGAATAGATATTCAAGGATATTGGTTCGCATTGCATTCAGTGGTCCGTTATGTGGTAGTCTGAGGTCACTAAGAGTAATATTAAAGAGGTGATCAAAAAAGCCCATACGATGTCCGATGCCATAATATTCCAGACGGCAGGGTTCGGAAGCTTACAGCAGGCTTTGGGTGCTACACAGGTGCATGTCCAAGTGCTGTGCAGAAAATCATGTGGGCTTTTGGTCCAAGTTTGAGGGGAAGTCTGGTCTCGTGGGGCAGGACGGTGTCCCCCCCCACGCGGAAAGGTGTCGCTCTACTATCGTGCAGCATAGCCCATAGCTAAACCGACCGCCTGCTCGATGCCTTGAGACGTCCTAGGTACATCTATATTAAGACTGTTTCACTGCCCCGAATTAAACACAAACGTAGAAAATCTCAAACAGTTTGTGTAATTAACTTAATTATTATAAGAATATCAGATCCAGTGTCTAACTGCAGCGTCTCTGAACTAAGGTTTGGTTTATTTAATATAACATCACTAAACTAAGGCCGTCATTGTAAATGATACAATAGCGTATCATAAAATTGATGTATTACTTCTCACAGAAAAATGGATTAAACCTGAGAAATATTTGGCATTAAATGAAGCCACTCCTGCAGGTTATAAGTATGTGCACAACCCTAGATATTCTGGTAAAGGAAATGGTGTGTCTCATTTATAAATATTAATTAGATAAGAATCAGAAACACAGTCTCACGTTCAATTCTTTTGAAATTCTTTTCATAAACCAATCACCACCAATCCGACCACAAACAGAAGTGTTTTACCCTAATTAGCATTTATAGACCACCAGGACCTTATTCTAAATTTATAAAATAATTCAGTGACTTTGTGGCACACCTAGCAGTGAGCACTGAGATTTTCATATTCACTTTGAGAACTAATTCACTTTGGAAGGACAGCCTTAGCAGTTACATAAAGGCACTTATTAAAATAATTATCAAACTACAAAAACAATCCTAGAGTTTTATGTAGCACAATTGCAAAACTTACCAAAAAACAGGCAGAAACTGAACCTCAAATACCCGACAACTTTTCAATACCCGACGACTTTTTCAATAGCAAAATTGAGAATATTAGACAAAAAGTTCTACCAATACCAGTAACCTAGCAATCATCTGGTTTGGCTGAGACAGCAAGTAATGTGGTTATAGAAGAAAGACTAGAAATATTTTGTCCACTTCAATTTATTTTCAGAATTAGAAAAATGTATCTTTTCTTCAAATTCTACTACATGCACTCTTGACGTGATTCCAACAAACCTACTGAAACAAGTATTAACAGCTATAATTAAACCCATTTTAACAATAATTATTTCTTCTCTTAGCCTAGGACATGTACCAAAATTATTCAAGCAAGCAGTTATTAAACCAAATCTTGACCCCAGAGAACTGCCCAGTTATAGACCTATTTCCAACTTAACATTTACTTCCAAGATTTAAAAAAATCTGTATCCCGACAACTCGTTTGTATCTAAGAAGAGCAACATATATTAAAAAATTCCAATCTGGGATTTAAGCACAGACAGTGCTTTAGTTAAGATAAATTATCATCTTCTTGCCTCTAATCAGTGCCACATAACTCTACTGGTACTACTCGATCCAAGTGCAGTTAGACACTATAGATCATGTTATTCTCTTGGACAGATTAGAAAATATGGTTGGAATCACATGAATAGCGTTATCTTGGTTCATATCCTACCTTACTGACCATTTAGAGTTCATACAATTATATAATCAATCATCTAATTATACAAGAGTAAAAAATGGAGTTCCACAAGGTTCGTTGTGTCTAAGGTCCTCTGTTATTCACATTATTTTTAAATAGACATGGAATCAGTTTCCACTGTTATGTTAATGATACACAACTGTACATATCAACCACACCAAATGACAAATTGGTTAAATAAGATAGAAGATTGTGTAAAAGATATAAGACTTTGGATGCTGCAGAACTTGCTTTTTTTGAACCCATAAAAAACGGAAGTTCTTCTTCTCAGTCCAAAGGACTAAATGTTCAGATTTAATGTTAAACCTTGCTGACTACTCTGTAGTTCCTGGTTCAATAGCCAAAAATCTTGATGTAACAATTGACTCAGATCTGACATTTAATCAACAAATGGGCAACATTACAAGGACAGCGTTTCTTCACCTGCAAAACATTTCAAAGTTAAGAAATGCATTATCTATGTTTGATGCTGAAAAGTTGGTACATGCCTCAAGGTTAGACTACTGTAATGCATTGTTGTTAGGATGCTCCAGCAGGAACCTGAATAAACTTCAATTAGTTCAGAACGCTGCAGCTACAGTACTAACTAAAACTAGGAGATTTGATCAAATCAGTCCAGTTTTAACAGCGCTACACTGGCTTCCTGTTAAATTCTGTATCGACTATAAAATTCTTTTATTGACATATAAAGCCCTGCACAGTCTTGCACCGGAGTACTTGCAAGATTGTACTTCCTATTATGAACCGCCGAACTTACTCAGATCACAGGATTTTGGTTTGCTATTGGTTCCCAAAGTTCAGAAGACTTCAAAGGGGGCAAGAGCTTTTTCCTACAAAGCCCCCAAACTATGAAATAATCTCCCAGTTAACGTTCGGGACCCTGACACTGTCTCAACCTTTAAGTCTAGACTGAAAACATATTTGTTTAGTTTAGCTTTTGGTGATTACTCTTTCCCTTTAGATAAAGGCAGGGGGTCTGTTAATAGTGGTGTGGGAGAATCACAGTGTCTCAGGGTGCTCTCATGTCAATGTTACCTTGCCTATGTTTACTTTCATATTCTCTACAGTAATACTTCTGAGCCGAACTAATTTTCTCTCTTTACTCTTCCTGAGATAATCACTGTCCTGCCGTCTGTTGAATGCTGTTGGAAGACTGACCATCAGGGCCTCCTCCCCACCCATCCCCGCCAGCTCTTCTGTCCGTATGTGCCAACTGCTACACCCTCAATTACATCACTGTGCCATCCAGATGCACCAGCACTGAGACAGAATGGGACTGTTTCAGCTTGTGCACAATTAACATAAAGACTCAGTCATAGACTGCCTCAGTCAGAGACTACCTCTACCTGTGCAGCTTCTAAAAGCTTTGCCATCCATATTTCAAACAGAAACTCTTTTCTTTGGTATTTAGCTTATTTAACTATAAATACTGTTTGACCAGAGGAGGATGGGTATCCCCTTATGAGTCTTGGTTCCTCCCAAGGTTACTTCCTCCAGTCTGAGGGAGTTTTTCCTTGCCACTGTTGCCTCTAGCTTGCTCAAAGGGGATATATATGTTGTAGCTATCTGTTTTCTAAACTTCTGTAAAGCTGCTTTGTGACAACATCATTGCAAAAAGCACTATACAAATAAACTTGCATTGAATTAAATCACACACCATGTTCCCAGCCTCCTTGCTAAACACTCCAGTGTTCGAAATGTTGTGGTTCATGTGGGCTGTAACAGTTTGACATATTGAAAAACTGTGGTAAAAAGACTTTCATCTCTGGCTCAATTCCCTTACTGGCAAGAGGCATGGGGCATTTTAGTTCTTTGCTGAGCCTCCACAGTTGGCTACAGAAAGCTTTCTTTTAGGCCATGATATCTGATACTAGAAATAAATAAGTTATGCCAGTAATATACAATCAACCTAAGATCAACCATTCACACGTGATTATTAAACAAAAACATCCTTTTATCAATCCAGCTAATCTCATCGGCATTAAGCTATTACAATCACACCTCTACCTTCAGCCTGTCTCACAGACTTCAAAATGCTTATATGAATCAAAACCACTAGCAGACCCTGCAAGCTTCAGTCAAAGAAAAGGCCTGGGAATGTATGGTAACCTGATAAAATGACTGCATTAGGAGAATTAACTCAATTTCTGATCAGAGAGATATATTTTCCTTTTAAATGTTTATGTTATCTTGCTCTTACCTTATATAAATTTCTTATTATATTTCAGATATTCTATTTTATATTCTATATTATCTTATTGTTTCATGTGAGTGGGCAGTTTTTTTATTTGCATTTTGCATGCTGTCCTAACTTTTGGTGTGGTAATAATTTGACATACTGAATTTCTAACACACAAAAATACTTAGTGTCACTTTGCTTGTGATGAATATAAAATATATGAGGGCTTGCCATCTTAAACTAAATTAGCAACAAAAATCTATTTCACAATATTTTAGCTTTCTGAGATGTAATCGGGTTATGGCTAATGAGTACCATTCTTGAGCAGAAAGCCACCAAAGCCTCAGTTACTCGAGCCACTGCTGTAACAAAAACACAAAAGCCATTTAAATAAGAGCAAGAGGGATACAATTGCAGAAGACTTGGAATCACTGAAAGTACACTTTATATGCAGTCACTGATTGGAACATGTGCTGATGATGAAAATGAAACACCATTCACCATGTGCAAGTGAGGAATTTCTTGAACAGGTATATGCAAACACTGCATATACACAATGAAAATGTCATTAAATTGCCGAAAGTAAAAAATATATTTTAATGAAGCTCATTTCCCCAATTCATATCACTCTAACATAATGCACAGTTTGTAAAAAGGTCCAGTCTGATCAAGTAAGAAATGTAATTAATCATTAAACAACTGTAATATATATTTTCCAATTTTACAGGGAGTTCTGTGGCTTTTCATCACTTTTCCTTCTTTCAAAATCACACAGTTTATATTGCCTAATGTCTACATAATACTTACCTTCAGTTATTCCTACAGTGCCAATAGGGGGATGACTGAAGACAACAGTGGGAATATTACTATAGTCCACTTTAGAATCTGGTTTTCCCTCAAACAGCCGATGTGCAAGTTTTCGTCCAGCAGCAATGGCAACTTCCCGTACAAGCAAAAAACAAAAGATAACATGTTAATCAGTGCAAGCCAGGGATGGGTAAGTCTGGTCTTATGTTTTTGCAAAGAGTTCACCAAACCACACTGGGGTGCGCTTCTCCTGGAACAGAGTTGCCCATCTCAGGGTTAATTTTAACAAGACTAGGCAAGCTTGATTGAACTGGCTGTAAATCTTTGTGGTATGGGTTATTAAGATCAGTTATATGCAATACATAAACCAATTTTGTATACACAAGACTATAAAAAATTAAGAAATTCATAAAATGTAACAAATACTGAATAAAATAAGTAAGACAAACCCCCCATGCCCCCCTACCCCCTTCTTACGTACTAGATCCTAAACATTACAGGTGCGGTCCAAATGTGTGCCTGACTGCTTTCATCAATGTTCTGTTCTATCTACTTAGTTTCATTAATCCTGTACTGCCCTCAGGTATGTGTATGAGTTTGCAGTAAAGTCTGCACTGCACCGCACCACAGGCAGCAATTGTGAACAAAAATGAAGATTAAAATCATGAACACAAAACAATATTTTTGCATGGATGTTTCAAGAAACAAAAAAAATCATAAGGTTGGCCTTAGGCAGTGTCCTTCAGTCATGCACATCTGGTTAATAAAAGTGCATTTGTCATCTAGCCATATGCCAAGGTGCCCATATTCACTATATAACTATAATATTAGATATCAAACAGGAAGTGGTCTGCTGTCATAACTGATGTGCCAGTAAACAACTTGCCTTGTCGACATGTTCATAATATAAGCCACGACTGTGTAGTAATACTGCGTAGACTGCTTAGTAGTGGTGCTCTGCCTTTTTAGTTGAAATGAGATCAAATTCCGCTTGCAAACTGAAACACTGCTCCGTAGTTCCGAAGAAGGCTATTACAATACACTGGCTATTTCAATACTGACATTGTGAAGTTAAAACTGGTCACAGCTAAAATGAGGCTAAAGCACATATTGTTCAGATATAGAAAAAATGTTTGAAATGATGGAAAAATTGGAACAAAAAAGTAACACACTACACAGGGTAGCATCTCTTAAGTTTTGTTTAAAAATGTTTTTTTTTTATTTAGTCGTTTAAGATATTTTTTAATATACTGTTAGCAATGTAATGTACAGACGGGGGGATGGGACAGACCAGTGGGAAAGGGGGTTGTTTTTCATTAAGAGAAAATAGAATTTAAAAATGATCACAAATAACTTTTGTCAGGAGAAAACAAATCTGGTTATTTTAATTGTTTTTTAGTGAATGTGTGTTGTATTATAAATTGTAATTAGTCAATTAGCCCTTCTATAACCTGCTAAACCTGCTAAAAATCATCTAATAATCATCAAGGTCTAATTGGCTTAAGCATTTAATAGCACAAGCTACAAGAGTAAAGTTATGTCCAAGATGATTTTAGCACACCTATAATCAGTTGAGACATATAAACATAAAAGCACCATTTATAAAATCTTAAGTAACTGAACCTACCAGGAGTAAGAAGAGCCTTTCCGCAAACATCCCCAACTGCATAGATACCTTGGCATGTGGTGTTTTGGAACTCATCAACCACAATGTGTCCCTTTGAATCAAGTTCCACACCCTGTAAAGCAAGACACCATTATGTAATATTTCAGAAAGAGTTCAGACACACACATTTGTGATGATGTGATTTAAATACATAAATATGCAAAACAGTTTTTTTAATAGCTTTCATCAAAAACACACACTGAAAAAAGCTACATATATTGTAATAAGGCGTCTTTTATTACCATCTGACTGAGGTTAAGGCCAGCTGTGTTGGGCTCTCTGCCAATGGCCCACAACAAACAGTCCACCTCTTGAATACTGTTAGTTTTTTCCTCTGCGTTCTTGTCCTCTGGGTCCTTTGTCACCAGTGTGACATTTAGACCCTTTCCAGTTTTTTGCACTGACTTTACCTATGAAGACAAAGCTTACATTTTTGAGTACTGTGAAGGACAACAAAACATCAACATCAAAAATTGTGCTTAAAATACCTGACAATCTGTCCCTAAATTTAGCCTTCATTTGTTTTCTGCTCTTTGTTGCTAAATATTATATCTTACTGTTAAATCTGATTCTTCCTCCAGACAGTAATTATATTCAAGAGGAACCATTCAGGCAAACAAATTCCCTCAGAATGCAGAATGAACTGCTCTTCATTGCCAGCACTTCACTTAACTGTATTCAGGAAAACACAAATGCCATCATAGGAGTCACATGTAACTTTACTGTTAAATTTAAGTTCGATTTAACTGAATATAAATATGGAACACTTTTTTTTTTTTTTTTACTGGCAAACGGGTATGTCTGAGTCTTATCTTTAAACAACACTGAATGGACATGATCTTTAAATAAGGCTGAAATTGGCTTCCTATTCGCCAGCTTAATCTTTTGGTCTGTTCTACCTTATAGGCTAAGGCACTGGTAGACTGTGTAGAACCATGCATTACAGGGTGTAAAGGAGAAGGTGACACATTCCATTTCATTAATCAATAATATTCAGGCACAAATTTTTGTCAGCTGCAGAAGAGCCAGCTACAAAGTTTCTTCTTTTACCACTATCACACAGAAAAATGAATTGACATGAAAATGCAAAAAAACTCCGGACTCTATGCCTACAGCACTAGCAATATCATGTATACCTGTCCATGGCTCACTGCTAACAAACGTTAAACGCTAACAAATTGTTCTCCACATTAGGAAAGTTCTATCTGTTCTTAAAACTGCCATTTTTAAACATCTTCTCAAAAAGCGTACACTGAATTCTAAATGGCCCTATTTAATCCAAGGTGCTATAAAAAGTCGCAGCTGCTTATCTTCAAGAGCATCTTCATTCATAACAACCTGAATGAAAGATTAAAGTCTATTAACAGTCCCACAGCACTGAAACGGCCCCTGGACCCAGTGCAAGTGTGACAAATGACTGGACCTGAACTGTGCACTGGACCATGACATTCTTGCCAAGCACCTACAAGGTACTGTTGGGCACCTTGCACTGGGTCCAGTGTTACCTGTCTGATAAGACTAAATATGTCAGCATGGCTCATCATTTCACTTTTACGCTGATGATACACAGCTGTATATAAAAGGTTCTCTGTACTCCATCTATAGTCATATCCAAGTGTAATGCCTGTTTGGAGAAGATTAAGGTTTAGATGAAGGAAAGCATCTTGCAACTTAACATTTGGGGAAAAAAATAAAATAAAAAAATTAACCCCAACACAGTCTGGCACACCGAGTGCAAACAGTCTCCACTACTCATATTACTATTTCTGAGGAAGACATTACATTCCAGTAGTGTTTCAAATTTGTCCGTTTCACTATTATCTGAACTTTGAAGCCCACATTCAAGATTTGTGTAAATTGTTTTAATTCAGAGAACCTTGTTCAAGCCTTTGTTTCATTAAGACTGACTATTGCAAAACACCTTTTATTGGAATGTTAACAAGTATATCCAGAAGCTCAAATATATAAAAAATTGTGCAGTCAGGGTGTTGACGAGGGTATTAAAAAAATGAACACATTACACCAATATTACATTCTTTGCACCGGCTTCCTGGCTCATACAGAATTGACTATAAAAGTCCTGTCTTAACTTTCCACTGCGTTCACGGAAATGCAGCCTCTAGCTTCAAGTCTAACAATACTCGTTCTCCAACTTCCCAGAACTTAACTGCATATCATGGGAGACCCTGCCTTTTGTTCAGCTACCCCTTTTCTTTGAAATGCCTTTCCTGACTTCCTGAGTTTAAAAAAAAATAGCTTGAAGACATTTTTATTTAGAAAAGCCCTTTCCTAAATGTTACAGTCTGAAATTAAGCATGGACATTTTTTTAATTTAAAAAGGTCTTTGATTAAATGTTTGTTGCTTTTATTATTTGTTGTTTTTATTGTTTACCTGTTTTGTATTTTATAAATAAAATGCATTTTTTTAATTACTGAGTTTGACTAAAGTAACTGGTGGACAACAATTGCTATGAAGTTGTTGTGAATATTTCTTACATACTATGGTATCTGTAAAAAGCTTGTTCATACAGATGGTCACACTGAATGCTACAGAGGTTACAAGAAGTTTGTCAATCCCGTCATTTATAGCAGGAACCCTGAAGGAAGCAGCCCAAGCCCAGGAGATAACGATTTGGCCAGAAAGATCACATAGGCCAGAGGGAACATGAAGGCAAGCCTATAAGTCCGTGCAGTTGCAGAAACCATTTACAACATGTGGGAGAGCGCCGCCAAAATCGTCTGTAATGTAGCATCCTCAAGAATAAAGCTTTAACTCTGAACTGGTATTCCTCTTCATTTGACAGCAAGAAAAGAAGTTACAACATTGGGTGTTTTCACCCGGTTGTGGTGGTTCTTCAAGATTGTTCAAGTTGCTGCAGCTCAATCCAAAGACAGAATCAGCTTCCTAAATCTGGATAGGGTGCCGATTCTTTCTGACAACACCAAACCAAGCTGCATTCAGTGAGTCCACCAGAACTTATTTGGGCAAAAAGAGCTGACAGAAGAAGAGAGCTGTGTTGTCTGTCTGTCTGTCCTTGTATGTGAACCTGGTACCAATCTAGGTAGGTAGGCGGGTGTCTCCTTGGAACAAGAGGGGGGCAGAATTTTTCTCGTGCCCATAGATGTGCATGGGTAAATTGTTCATTATATGTGTTTACGGTTTTGTGTAAAGATGTTTATCTCTAAGGCTAACGTGTCAACAGCTTTTATAGACAGAGCATCATTTAAGGCTGGCCTTACGAATTATGCTCCAGGAGAAAGGCTAAACTATGTAAGAACTTTAACATCCCAAAAGACTTAAGCTGGAGTCAGGAGAAGTGTTTTACAACGTTAGCCAAGTGTATGAAGAAGACCTTGAGGGTTGGGTCAGATGTTCAGACAGTGGCATTTCATGTTAATACCTGAACAGAAAGAAGACAGTGCACGCCTAGTACAGGAACATACGCACGTAGAACATGTGCGGACACACAACGCTCCCTCAAAGCACTAAAGAAAAGAAAGAGTCAAGCAGCTAGAAAAAGAAAAAAGGGAACATCAGGAGTCAGCAATGGAAAAGACTAAGAAAAAATGCCAGCTGAGATTGGAAGAGTATTATGAGAACCAGGTAGAGAAGTTGAAATATCTGAGAGCAGTACAATATTGTAACATGGGGTTGTTGACAGTGCTTCAGAACAGTTTATATAACAATATAGCTGCTGGTGTCCCCACAGTACCCCCAGGTCCATTCACACAACTACAAATTGATAACATCACAGAGATGTGTTAATTATAATTGATACATTTTCACAGTGGATTGAGGCATATCCAACCAAAAAGGGAACCACGCTGCACATGGCCGAGGTACTGGTCCAGAACTATATTCCACACTGGGGTCTACCTCACAGTATAGACTCTGACCAAGAGACACACTTTTCAGGGAAAGTGGTGCAGGAAGTGATACAGATGTTTCAAGTCAAATGGAAATTGCATTGTCCATATAGACCTCAAGGATCAGGTCAAGTGGAACGATAGACCCAAACCATTAAACAGTGTCAACTACATCAAAGTGGGGTTTTATGGGTGGATGCAATACCTGCGGTGTTATGCAGTATCAGAGCCACACCCACATGGAAAGTTGGTTTATGTCCCCACAATTAGTTTTTCACAGTTCCAGTTGGTATCATAGGATCCTATGTTAGGTAGGGCAAGATGCAGTGACCCTCTATGCAAAAATGATGTTCTACATGATGTAACAGTTCCAAAGACAACATACTGCCTTCTAGGTAAAAACAGAGACAACAGTGGATGAGTCTCTGGAAGGATTCAGCATGGAAGGTGTTCAACGTACAACGTCCTGAAAAGACAATCCAAGAACAGCTAGGATGAGCAGAAGGAAAGTGTAACTAATGCTATTTCTATTGACAATATGGACTACCTGTGTTGCTGTGCCCATTTCAGACGTGGGCAGAGACAATGTATTTCAGACATTATTCAATTTAACCCGACAGACATTATTTCAAGGTCAAAATATCAGGATTGTACATGGTACTGATTCTTATGCCACCAAACAAAGGAAAGCAAGCAGTATTCAGACACCTTCTAAATATTAATCAAACAATAACTCCTGAAATAATGTCTTTGACTACTCCATTTTTGTATATATATGCTACCTGTACATTCGTAAATTCAGTGTCCAACTGAATATCAAGTTCACTCTCACACAAAACGCTTGAACCAGCCTCTTAGTGTTCCGCTGGTGTTAGACAGTGACCCAAATCCTTGCATTAGACATTTTCCCCATCATCTTACGATACTGCAGAATCGCGTTGCTCTGGACTACCTTCTAGCGCAACAAGGTGGAACTTGTAAGATTATTGGGCCTGAATGCTGTTCTGATGTGACTGATCCAACTTTAGGTGAATATGCAAATCCTTCATTTTATTTATATGACTGTCTCAACCATGTAGACGAAACAAAATTAAATTTCTTAACCACTTCAATTGTGTTAAGTGTTACACATTGCAAGACCAGTTTATTGATATGGGTTTGGAAAAAGAAAATGTGTTCAAGTTCATAAAGAACAAATGAATGGAATGCGGAAAATGATTGAGACAATCTAGTACTGATAACGTACAAAGCAGAGGCATCTGGAAAATTAAGACTTAAAATGCTATTAGTTTGGGTTGTAAATATTTATTTCTGCCACCCACTAACCTTAAAATAAATAGAAAAATCTTTATAAGAAGTGATTTATATCCATCAACATTCACTTGACCCTTTTCTTTATTTTCAAACTTCATGTGACAACTCTAATCTTTTTTAATAAAACATTGACAAATTCTATTTTATCAATTTATTTCATGCTCAGACTGCCAACCCAAGTATGATCTACAGAATAAGAGGTGGGGGGGAGCACACACCCCTAAAAATAGATTTTTGCTAATTAGATCAAATCAGATTTGGACGTGCCTTGAAATGCGATTCCAAAAACTAGAGGCTGCTCAAATCAGTTTTCAAAACACCTTTTTTATTACTCAGAACACCATTAACAATGTTAAATCCACAGTGATGGAACTGCTGAGATTCAAGAAGAGTGCCAAAGAGTTCTGAATCGTGATTTTAGTTATTGTTTAAAGGGCGAAATGATCAAATATCAACAAGTGTAGTTACCAACACCTACATTGTTATCACAGCAATGCATCTATATAGGCAGTTGATGTTTGATCTGATCACTTGAAAAAAACAGGGAAGACAGTCATCTCAGTCATCTGATTTGAGAAGTAAATCTGATTTGCCTCCAGTCTGACTATAGCCAAATCTAAGAGAATACTACGCACACACTAGTAGTGCTGAGCAGTATGACCAAATTCTGTCACAGTGTTTTTCAAAATTATACCAGTTTCATGGTATTTGAGGTACCCACGCTGCATTCCAGACATGTTTAGGCTATTTAAACCGACGTGGCCGGTATAGGAAAAACTCCTATCATGAAAATAAAAAATGGTTTTCATTGCGAACCGGTGTTGGGAATTTTTATATACACCATAGCATTTGTTAAAAGTGTAGGTTTACAGATGACCAAGAAGGCTGCCGGGCTAGCGGGAAGGCCAGGGCTTTGTGACCTCCGGCATTTAAGGCAACTCTAGGCTCGAGAACAAGACCCTGCGATGTTGTCATAAAAACTTCTATCCGAGAACCACTCCACCCGAGAGTTTACGACTTGGTGCAGTGGGCCGAAGTAGCAGAAGGGCTGGCCTATGAAGGGACTATAAAAGACATGATTGAGACCAGGACAGACCAGGGTGTGAGAGCTCAGAGAAACATCGGTACCTCAATCCCAAGAATAAAAAGCTTAAACCCTGAACTGGTCTCCCTCTTCATTCTGACAGCAAAAATGCATTTTACGACACCGGTATACCGCCCAGCACTACACACTAGGCATATGAAGCCTACAAGTGCACCCTTTGACCTTATGTACTCAAGCACCCTTGCTAAAGCACCGATGAGTGCTTAAACATAAAAACTATGATAACTTTACCTGAGTGTTTTTCCTCAAATCAATACCACTGTTTTGCAATTCTTTGGTGCAGTTTGAGCTTATCAAGGCATCAAAGTTCCTCAGCACCTTGTGGGGGGTGGGGGTGGGGTGGTTTGATAACAACAAAAAAACATAAGCAAGTAAAATTTTGCAGTTCCTTTAATACATAGTATTCTTTTACGGGAAATTGGGTTCCTACCCCACCCTGACGAATGATGAGGGAAGTTTTAGACCCTAGAGATGAGAGGATCCCAGCCATTTCAACAGCAATATATCCTGCCCCCACAATTACGCTGCGTCTATGAGAGAAAAGATGTCTGGAATTAACTTACACGGTAATAGCTTATAATCAAAACTGAATGTTTTAACAATGTCATGTAGGTAAAATAATGAATTAGGACTTATCAAGTCATTGCAACTTACTTGGGACAAGATTCCAGTTCAAAAAATCCATCACTGGTAATACCAAGACTAGCTCCTGCAAGAATATCAAAATATTCTGGCATTAAAAACATCCAAAAGAAAGACTCAACGGACACCATATTTACTCCACCATGTTTATTCATTCTATAAACAACACGTTGCTTTTCATTTGCACAGTACAACAGAACTACCAAATGCTGTTGTGCATTAAAAATAGAAAAAAAGAATGACAATGGAGCAGCAGCAATAGAATTACACATGCAGAAATATGCTGTTGCGGGCTGGAAAGGAGATTGTAAAGTGTGAAGGGTACCTTTTTATACCCTTTCCAACCATAAGACAGTGGGCATCCTCAAACAATGTGTTTCAACTACGAAAAATGAGCGGAAGTGTTTCCCAAGATATATTAAATAAAGGCAGCACAAGGCCTGGTTGCTGGCAAATCTGTTATTCTCAAGAAAGCTTAATGTGAACCATGCCTTGACACAAATAATTTTCATAAGACCTCAGAAGATGTGTTACAGAGCTTGTAGCTTGAAAAAGCTACAAAAGCATTGCTAAAGATCATTAGCGTTAGCGCTAGGCGGTATGTACCGTGCTGATAGCCGCCGTGTACATACCGCCTAGCGCTAACGCTAATGCTAATGCTAAAGAGGCACTGTGGGAGCTGCATGGAGGCATTAGTGATCTGCAGACCAGACATCCAGATGCACTGTTCATTGTCGCCGGAGATTTCAACCACGCTAATCTCCAGTCAGTCCTCCCTAAATTCCATCAGCATGTAGACTTTGCCACGAGAGGAGCGAACGCATTGGACCTTGTTTACACAAACATACCCAGCGCGTACCGGGCGGAGCCCCGCCCCCACCTCGCGTTCTCGGACCACATGTCTGTGTATCTGACTCCAGCTTACACACCCCTCATCAGACGCTCCAGACCAGTTCAGAAGCAGGTGAAAACCTGGCCGGCAGGAGCCATCTCTGCCCTTCAGGACTGTTTTGAGTGCACTGCATGGGACATGTTCAGGGAGGCTGCGACTGAAGGCGACTCTGTTAACTTGGAGGAGTACACAGCATCAGTCACTGGCTACATCAGCAAGTGTATTGATGATGTCACTGTCTCCAAGACCATCACCATACGCCCAAACCAGAAGCCGTGGATGACTCCTGATGTGTGTGCGCTACTGAGGACCCGCGACTCGGCCTTCAGAGTGGGGGACAAGGCGGCCCTAAGGAAAGCAAGAGCCAAATTGTCACGAGCCATCCGAGGGGCAAAGCGCGGACACGCCCAGAGAATCCACAACCACTTCAAGAACACGGGTGACACGCGGCGCATGTGGCAGGGCATCCAGGAAATCACACACTACAGGACAATGCCACCGTCCTGTGACAGTGATGCCTTCCTCCCCGATGCCCTAAACGACTTTTATGCACGGTTTGAGGCACAGAACAACACGTTGGTGAGCAAGATCACACCCAAGCCAGACGAGCAGGCGCTGTGCCTGACTGCAGTGGACGTGAGGAAAACTCTGCGCAGAGTCAACCCACGGAAAGCTGCAGGACCAGACAACATCCCTGTCAGAGTGCTCAGAGTGTGCAGACCAGTTGACAGATGTTCTCACGGACATCTTCAACGTCTCCCTGCGCAGCTCCACTGTCCCAACTGTCAAGACCACCACCATCATCCCCGTGCCGAAGAAGTCCACGGTGTCCTGCCTCAACGACTACCGTCCCGTAGCTCTCACGCCCATCATCATGAAGTGCTTTGAGAGGCTAGTCATGAGGAACATCAAGACCCAACTGCCCTCTTCATTGGACCCCCTGCAATTTGCATATCGTCCCAGTTAGTCCGGTTCGGGAACAGCAGCTCCAGCACCATCACCATGAACACTGGGGCACCCCAGGGCAGTGTACTGAGTCCTCTGTTGTTCACCCTGCTGACTCATGACTGTGTTGCGAAACACAGTTCTAACAGCATCATAAAGTTCGCCGATGATACAACTGTGCTGGGTCTCATCAGCAAAGGCGACGAGTCAGCATACAGGGAGGAGGTACAGCAGCTGACAGACTGGTGTACAGTCAACAACCTTCACTGGAATGTAGAGAAGACCAAGGAAATGGTTGTTGACTTCAGGAAATCAAGACCAGACCACTCTCCGCTTAACATCAACGGCTCCTCTGTGGAGATCGTTAAGAGCACCAAGTTCCTTGGTGTCCACCTAGCGGAGAACCTTACCTGGTCCCTGAACACCAGCTCTACAGCCAAGAAAGCCCAGCAGCGTCTCTACTTCCTCCGGAAGCTGAGAAAGGCCCGTCTCCCTCCACCCATCCTCACCCTCTTCTATAGGGGAACCATAGAGAGCATCCTAAGCAGCTGCATCACTGCCTGGTTTGGGACCTGCACAGCCTCTGACCGCAAGTCCCTCCAACGCGTTGTGAGGACAGCTGAGAGGATCATCGGAGTCTCTCTCCCCTCCGTCTTGGACATTTACTCCACCCGCTGCATCCGCAAAGCAACCAGCATTGTGGAGGACCCCACCCACCCTTCACACAGACTGTTCTCCCTCCTGCCATCAGGAAGAAGGTACCGCAGCGTCCGGTCCAACAGGACCAGACTCTGCAACAGCTTCTTCCCCCAAGCTATCAGACTTCTCAACACAACTCAACGTCTGAACTGATATCTTTCTGGTACATGTTCACTCTCTCTCTCTCTCTCCAACCATTTACCCCAGATAAAAAAGGGAAGCATTTTTGCACAAAGCATTGCACTGATAACTTTACTACCTCACTGGACTCTATTTATTACACATTGCACAATTTGCACACTACCGGCAATTATTTATTATTGTCTGTCTGTACTGTGTTGTGTTGTCTGTCCGCACTTGTTTGTTCATGTTGCACTTGTGTCTTGTATGCACTGTCTATGTTGCACCATGGTCCTGGAGGAACGTTGTTTCGTTTCACTGTGTACTCTGTATGTAGTTGAAATGACAAAACCCACTTGACTTGACTTGACTTGAAGTGTTTACTCATCTACGGTTAAACAAAAAAATGGGGAACAATTGCTACTCTCTACTTCGCAACTGCAAAAACCTTTGTTCATGTGTACACTTTTGTAGCAAAACACTGAAAAAGAAGAGCACCATAAAAGGAAGCCGTTTCAAAAATATTCCTGCACATCTCAAGTTACCCAAGAACAGATAAGACAAATGTTAAACACTTTAAAATGGACATGAAACATTTCAGTTTGTATGGGTTTTCTACGGAATTAAATATGATGAAATATATTTGGGAGGGAAACTTTCCATATAAAATGTTTACATGTTAAATTATAGTATATTTAAGTTAGTTACTACCCTATGCTTTTGCGCCAGTGCGCCGCCATCTTGCCCGTGCAGAATTGATGACGTTAAAAGGTTGGTTGGTTGGTTGGTTGATTGGAGATAGCCCAGGAGCATAGTGCTCGCAGTTAAGGCAAAGAGCTTGTTGTTTGCCAGACTATGGAAGAAGACAAAGCTGAAAGAGGTTTTGATCAGATTACTAGAAACCCAATAGCTTATGCGTTCTAGCCGGTGAGGAGAATGATATTAGTGGTACAAACTCCGATTTGTATAGAGGAGCAGCCAGGGGTTCCCGTACAGGTGGAGAGGGTCGGTAACACTACCTGGTGCAGATGCGGTCACTGCACAGCAATGCCGACTGCAACCGAGTCGATTTGCTGTCAGGAGGCTATCGTGGACCGTTTGCTCAGAGACTTTCCCTGCATAACCCTGAGCCGAAGTTATCAGATGCTTTGCTGTGAGCGAGACGTTTTGGAGGTGTCCATGCTCTCTCTACGCGTCCGTAGTCCTTGTGGAAACCCTGGAGCGGCCTGTCAACAGCAGGTAATGTCATCCAGCTAACTATCTAGGTCATATAAATTTAGCTATTTAGCATGTAAAGTCAGCGGAGGTGAACAAAAGTACTGCCTAGGGCCTGGACACCTTGCAATCATTGAGGAAAAAAATGTATACAAAAGGTGAATAAAAATATTTTACAGGGCAGCAGTCTATAACCTCAAGCTGAGGAAGGATTGCATGATGATGGAAAGCACCCAAATAAATTAACTGAAGAATGAATATATCTATATATCTTGTTTACTGAGTGTTGGAAACATTTTGCACATACCATTTATTTATACAGATGACCGTCATATAGTTTTATGGCTCTGCAGATACTGTTAGTTTATGGCAGGAACCCCTCCCAAGGGGGGCAGATTGTTCCTCATGCCCCTAGATGTGCTTAAAGGGGGTAAACTGTTTGTTTTCTATGTTTACTATTTTGTGCAAAGATGTTTGCATCTAAGGTTAAAATGTCCACAGATTTTGTAGACAAAGCATCATTTAAGGCTGGCCTTATAATAGTCAGACAAATAATGCTCCAAGAGAAAGGCTAAGCTGTGTAAGAAATTTAACATCCCAGAAGACTCAAGCTGGAGTCAGGAGCAGTGTTTTTTTTTTCGCTAAGTGTATGAAAAAGAAAGACCTTAAGGATTGTGTTCATGTGTTTAGATAGTGGCATTCCTGGTTAATGACTGAACTGAAGAGGACAGAGCATGGCTGGTACAGGAGTGTGCCAACCATAAGCATGCAGCCATTAGTTCACACACAACGGTCCCTCAAAGCACTACAGGAAAGAATAGATAATCTAGAAAAAGAGAAAAGGGAACGTCAGGAGTCAGCAATGAAAAAGCAGAGAAAAAAAGTAAAGAAACAGCAGTAAGGGGGATCAAACAGTAACTCCTGACATGTATTTGATTACTCTAATCTTTGCAATTAATTCACTATGAATGTAAATGTAGCATCAATGTCAGTGTCCAATTAAATATCAAGTTCACTCTCACACAAAGGTTGTCTTAGTGTTCCTGGTTTTAGGCAGTAACCCAAATCCTTGCAAAAGACATTTCGTAGCCAAACGTTCTGGAACACATTTTTAGGAGAATTGATAGCTTGGAGAACAATAGCTTTGGATCAGATACATGTTTTAGCCCATGTTTTAGCTTTGCTCTGGACTATCTTCTAGTGCAACAAGGTGGCATTTGTAACATTACTAAGCCTGAATGTTGTTCTAATATTATTGATCCAACTAAAGCTTTAGGTGAATATATAGATGAAATAGAGGATTTGTGTGATCGTCTTAACCATATAGATGAAACCACTTGATTTGATGTGGATGTATTGCTGTGAGGTAATACTGATCCTTGTCACAAATTGGGACAGTTATCTTTTTAATAGGTCACAATTCGCTATTGCTGTATTTGGGTTACCATAAACAAAAAATCATTACATGTTGCACAGGTTGATACAGAAACAGTCAAATTACAAACTATGCAAACAGCAACGAAGAACAGCAAATAATTATTTTAGTGATTAGGTAAATGCATGCATGTGTGGTAGATGTTATGTCAACCTCTTGACTTTTACGTTTTGACTCTTAACGTAACATTAGTGCACACCCACAGACGGGATCTAGAAATGTTGCCACCTTTTCTGGGACTGAGCTTATTTAAGATTAACTGAGGTGAAGTGGGAAAGCATCCTGTGGTCCAAAAAAAAACAAAACAAAAAAAAAAACAAAAAAAAACCCTCAAATTTTGATTCTTTTCATACTTCATAGACACGGCATACTCAGGCTAAAGAGGAGAGGGACCATATGGCTTGCTCTCAGTACAGAGTTGAGCGTTGATTTGATGTCTGTAAGGGGAGTTATACCTTTTTACAGCTGGGTCCTCAGGCTCTCTTCTCTCATTAAAGATGGCATCACTTCCGTTTGTTTTAGTATAATTTAATGTGTTTTTTAAATAATATAAATCAGATAAAGGGGGAAAAGGACAGATAAATATAAAAGGATTAACACTGAACATGTAAAATTTATGTGCAACTTTAATATAAAGTATCCAAACACCCACCCCAAAAAAGGGGAGGGGCGATATCACCGATTTTCAATATAAATTCTCAATATCGCCCAGGCTTAGTGTAGATTTACTGCTTTCTGCTCAGATGCGGAAGCACTGATGTTGTACTATTGTGCTTGGCTAATTTGGTTTTACAGTAGACTGTACAGAGGTTTAGTTTTTCCAGCCTGAAGCCCCAAACTTCTGACACTTTGTATCATTTTCTCTGGGCCGTCTCTTCTGTTTGCCTCTTGTTATTTTCTCTCTTTCTCCATTTTGCAATACGTGCCATCAAATCATGTCTTCTTCACGCCACATGGCCAGAGCGTAAGCATGCATTGTCCAACAATAAAAACGGTCCTTAAATTGGGTAAGTAACAACTACTTTCTCAAAATAAAAAATATTACTGAAAGCTGATTTGTGTGCTGCTTATATTAAACTTATAAATGCATCCTCCTGGTCAAATCCTTCAAGACTATGAGATATTTTGCCACAGATATGCAGATGCTATTTAAATAAATTTGGCCCGCTCTCCAAACTATGGGCTCTTTGGGACACCACTAACTGGACGGGACAAAGCTTTCTGCTGTTAAACAAACACAAAGTGGAATTACCAGGTTACTAACTTTTGGAAGCTGGACCACGCCCTAATTAACTTTGCCTACTATATATACACAATCCCATTCTCGCTCCATTCCCGTGCCGCACAACATCGCATACGTTTCGTCTCGTACCCACCTGCCTTTTGCAGTTCGCCATGAACATCGTCATTCAGGCACAGATGACGAACTTCCCGCAATCCAGCTTCTCCACTAAGCCTCCAAGTGGTGGCCTCTCCAATCCCTGGTCCCTTGTCTGCTCCTGCCGGCCTCGCTACGCTGCTTTCGGCATTCTGCTATTTTTAAGCGCTTCCACAACTCCATGACATTCCATTTCCATCTTTCAATAAGTCATCAACAGCTTCTTCCTCTTCATCCTACTTCGAGGCCTAACCAGCAGTCTTTGACTGTTACTTAAAACCATCTATGGTTCACACCTTCAGTCATCCTCCACCATCAGGTCACACCACTACTTTAAGATATCAGAAGTATTCAACCTGCGCTCCAGCTTTACCGCCTGCCCCTCACCTCCTACTTCTTATTCCGCTGTCTTTTCCACACTACAGTTTCTCATACGCTCTAAGACACATTTCTTCTTGCCTTCTCTGGGCTTCTTCGTTTCTCTGTATCCACCACAACCTCTACAACCCCTTATCCTCCATGCCACCCAAGCCCATCCGACCTCCAAATCCTCAATGTTGCCATCCATTTTTCCTCAACTCCGTAAATCCGACCAGCACGGCAGGACCACCTAATTCTTCTCTTCAAATCATCTTCACATCTCAGTCCATACGCACCAATGTTCCATCATATTCAAGCCGCCATACCCTATCCGCTTCTCCTAAATAACCCACTCTCATAACGAAGCCGGATCAGTCACCACTCGCAACTGGTTTTCACCTTCATTTCCGCAACATCCTTCACCCAGCGGTCACAATCCAATTTTTTGGCTTACTTCTGAGCGCAGTCCATGCTAGCAAAGTGGAGTTACCAGGTAACTAAATTTTGGGAGCTGGACCACGCCCTAATTACCTCTACCTACTATATATACACAATCCCATTCTCGCTCCATTACCGTGCCGAACAACATCGCACGCACCACCTCCCCATCTCCTCCCTACATTTCATCTTCATCCCAAAGACCGGAAAGAGGGCACCTAGAGCCCTCTGAGTTCAACCCCCCACCCCCCTCCCCCCCCCAGACTTATCCAGTTGCTTATCTGGATTCAAGAGCACTTAAATATAAAGAGCTAACACGTAACATTGGGTAATAATCGACTCTGATCTCAGTTTTAGCAGTAATGTCAAAGCAGTAATTAATTTAGCAATTTATCACCTTAAGGACATCTACAAGTTTAGAGATCTGACTGGACTTCCAAAAGACAACCATACCACTTCAGTAGCTTTAAAATGCTTTTTTTTTTCTAAAAATCATTTCTCAGTTTCAACATTTAATAAGTCGTCTTTGTACTACTTTTAAATACATGTAGTGTTTAAATGATTGTATTTACTTCTGCATAACATCAGCAAAACAGTTTTATAATGGTCTTGCTTATGTAAACCAAAGACTGATCTCAGCTCACCTGGCACGTCTGTGTCACTAACTGTAGACGGATGTCCACCAGTGGCAATAAGGATGTGTGGTGCTGAGTATTTTTTCCCATTGACTTCAACCGTAGGGTCTGGGTCATCAGTAAACCGTGCATGGCCCTGAATAGTCTGAATTTTAGCCTGTGTGTAGTAAGTAGTAACATTACTGTCAAAAGATTTAACCATACACTGTTACAGTTTAAATTCCCATAAGCCATAAAATATATAGTATTAAGCATAAGATATAACTACAGCTTTAAACACATACTTAAACTTGGTTGCAACCCATTTTTGTATTCACAGATTAAAAATGCCTACCTTGTCAAGATTATTCTGGTAAATCTCATTCAGATGGCTAACATAAGCATCCCTTTTGTTTTTAATCAGTCTGAAAACAAATATTTAAGTCATCTGAGTTAGGGACATCATGCATGACATTTCTCTTGATTGTTCTTAAAATCTACAAACTCAAATCTGGCAAAAGGTGTGGAGAGACAGCTTGCTTGGCAGTATGGGTGATGTCTGAAAGTTGTATAAATGAATTCTCATTCTATGTCAAAAGATTAACTACAAGCTACCAAATGCTTCAGCACTACATTTTTCTTCTAACAAATACACATGTGAAAGGCTCACATTGCCTGAACAACCAAACTGTCTCTCTAAAGTGAATGCATGATTTTACTCACTGCCAACTAAAGTTGGTTTGTGCTCCCTCAAAGCCATAATCCACATGATCATGAAGATATTCAGCATGGGTTGACGCATTCCACATAACCTGTGACCAAACAAAAGAAAGGATGTTTTACTTGATGCATCAACGCCATGGGCCTGTATGCAAAAAAACTCGACCTAATATTTAAAAACTAGAAACATTATCTAGCTCTTTCTGTAGCTCTCTACACCAACTAGCAATTTGGCCTACTTTTCTTGAGCATTATAATCAAGTTTGAAAATTGCCTTCTCTTAACCACGAGTTGCAGCTCTCCGTTATTCAGATCAGTGCAGTTCACTTCAACATTGTCTATTTTTTTTTCTCATTTATTTTTGAGTGCGTTTTGAGGTATTTTGAGTTATATCTTGTTAGAGTATCCATGACCTGCAATCAGGACTTTTTGTCATGTTTTGCTTACAAATAGTCTGAAAGTCTTCTGATTTCACTGTGACTTGTGAAAATACCAGGCAACCCTAGCCAGCAGCATTAAATCAACCATAATACATTAGTGAGTCTCATCTACCTCACAGGGAAGTTTTCTTTTAATTAAAAGCATTTATTTAAAAAAAATGACCAAAAAAAAGTCCTGAATGACAACCTGCACACCCAGATACTACAAGACTGCACATTTAATCACTTATGCTATATTACATTAAATTAAAATGAAAGCAAGACAAACCTGCTAATCATTTTAAATATTTTTTAAATCACATTTAAATATAAAATAAATAAAAAAATACCTTCTTAGGAACGCAACCAACATTCACCTGTAGCAGAAAGTAAAATATGTGGTTAATATGTGTCACGGGTGGGTCATGATAAATAATTAAAACGCAAAAATTATAAATAAAACAGCCAAGAACACCCAGGTATGGTTTGGTAAAATTTTGTAATACTGTAATCGGTTCCTCTTTGCATAATTTAAGTCTGTACTCAGGCCTTGTTGTGTAATGTACAGGTACAATATCGCAGACAATTTACACTGTTAAGACAGCAACAGCATGTCAACATACCATAAGTATTTGACATACTGCAGTTACAAACCCAGTTTCTGAAAACGTTGGAATATTTTGTAAAATGCAATAAAATAAATAAAAATCCAAATAAAAAATGTGACTTGTACATTATTAAGGAAATGTGCACCAAACTTTGTGAGAGAATTGTCAAACAGTTCAAAAAGAGCTTTTCTCAATGAAGACAACGAAGAATTTTACCAACTACCACATGTAATGTTGTAAACACGTTCAAGAAATCCAGAGAAATCTTAATAATTGTAGATCAATGATAGTATCCAGTGTTAAATGTGTGGGACCTTCAAACACTCAAAGGACACTGCATAAGTAACAGTCATGCTACAGTGTTTAATACAACCACGTGGGCTCAGGACCATACATAAATTGAATAAACACAGTACCTGGGAGACAGGGGAGAAACAGAAACCTATATTACGTGATTTAAATGGATTTCAATAGCTTGCATTACGTCGTACGAACGTCTAGTTTGTAGATCTCTTTAACAGAGGACTGGTTACGTTAAGTCTACTTTGCGGTGGTATTAACTCTACCAAAACACCGCTCAGGAATTACATGGTCTAAACGTTGTAACGACGCAAGTGAGTCTTTACCAGAACACACATGTGCTGGGCCCCAGCGTTTATACAATAACACGCCCGGAACGGCACAAATTTAACACAAGGAGCTACAACTGGGGGCCTAGCGATGCACGGTTCATATTATCGTCCGAATATTAAAAAAAAACGTTTCTAGCAATGGAGGGATCTGTGTGAACTAGCGTTTCTATATACAGGATAGTATCTTTACTCACGCAGGTACCTCCTAGTTTGTGACTTTCGATCACGGCAGAAGTGGCGCCAAGCTCGGCTGCCCTCCGTGCACTGGCTAGCCCCCCGGATCCACCTCCTACCACCAGAAAATCGAAACGGGTGACAGAACCAGCCGCCATACTCCGACGGAGAATTCTAGACGTTGAAATCGACAGACGAAATGTAAGGAAACACGCCTGCATCCGAGTTAAATGTACCAGGACCTCCATGACCAGGAAGTCCACACAACGCCGGACGTAATTCTCGGGAGAGTGGGAGGGACATTTCAACGACTGATTTGAAATCCATTGCTTAGTCATTGTGAATTGCGACAATGGTCTCTAAAACCCAGACACATTTACCACGCTCTCCCTTCGCCTCAATTTCAGACCTGGGGCTAGTTTAATAAATAAACATACATATAACCGATTTATTCCTGCAAATTGTATTTACGAAATGGTATTTAATAATTACTGGAGGTTATTATTTTTTCATCTAGATTGTTTTTAAAAGGAATCTGTTTGCACAGACCAATTTCCCTTCAGAATGATAGTATACCATTTCAATGTATCACTCACATAGTATGAAGACATTCTGAAAGGGGCTTTTGTTTTGAAACATTAAAAGAACACAATTTACTCTAAAACTAACTTGTTATTAAAAGCAATTATATTATTTGCACAGCCCAATTTTAATTCATGATAGTATGCCATCTCCTTATGTCAGTCAGTTAAGATCAAGACTCAAGGACTCAAGGTCGGTTTATAATAAAGGCACTTTAAGTGATCACAAACACTGCTAAATAATTTGCACACAACAACGATTCTTCCCTTCTATCTTACACCCCCTATAAACCAATGTCTCAGGATGTTAAATCACAGAAAGATTTTAAAAAATTATCAGTATTATTACTATATCACTATTATTGCTATCACAACATACACTGATCAACCATAACATTAAACCAGCTCCTTCTATCCACACACATTGTAAATTTTATCTTTTTTTTTTCATTTACAACACAGGTCCACTTTGTAGTTACAGACTGTAGTCCATTTGTTTCTCTGCAGACTAACAAAGTTAGTCTCCTGTTCTTCAGTGATCAGGACCTCCAAAGGACCATCACAGAGCAGCTATTATTTGGGTGGTGGGTCATTCTCAGCACTGCAGTGACACTGATGTGGTGGTGGTGGTGTTTTAGTATGTGTTGTGCTGGTACAAGTGACACAGCAGTATTGCTGGAGGTTTAAAACACTGTGTCCACTGTTGTAACTTCGTTTTTGCCGTCAGAATGAAGAGGGAGACCAGTTCAGAGTTTAAGCTTTTTATTCGAAGGGTATGTGGTACCGACGTTTCTCTGAGCTCTCACACCCTGGTCTGCCCTGGTCCAACCTGGTCTCAAAGATGACTGTGACTGCTTGTTTTTTATGGCCCGCCTTCCTACGCCTTCGGGACATTTTGGGCTACACCTGGTGGAGTGGTTCTCGAGCCTAGAAGGTCTAAAGATAACATCGCAGGGTCTTGTTTTCGAGCTAAGGGTTGCCTGTCAGAAATGCGGGGGTCACAAAGCCCTGACCTTTCCGTGAGCTCAGAACCTTCTGTCTAATAAGATTAATCCGCTATGTTTTATATAAAAAAGACACAACACCACCCACTGTCTACTCTATTAGACATGCCTACCTTGCTGTGTAGATGTAAAGTCAGAGACGACAGTTCATCTGTTGGTACACAGTTTGTGTTGGTCATCCTGTAGACGCTGCCCACAGGACACTGTTGGTTGGACGTTGCTGGTTGGTGGACTATTTTCAGTCCAGCAGTGACACTGAGGTGTTTAAACACTCCAGCAGAACTGCTGTGTCTGATACACTCATACCAGCGCAACACACACTAACACACCACCATCATGTCAGTGTTTCACGACAAAGTAGACATAAGTAGGAAGTTTTTATTTGGCAGATTTTTGGAATTTATAAGTACTACAATGTTAAATTTTTAATTAAAGTCCAAGTTAAAGAGATACATACAGATCTAACAATTCTAAACAGAATTTTAGTGTAATTGTGTCACTAGAGTGCTGTATGACCCAGGGCACTCTCTCACACACACACACCCGAGCACCATCACACTCACGCACCCTCATTAGTAGTACACATGGAGCTCATTTAGCCAGTCTTTAAAGGGGCCCCGTGCACTGCACTCAGGGTGTGGAATTAAAAGTAACTCTCTGTCAAACTTTCGAGCATAACTGTATAAATCCAGCATATTTTAACTGTAATTTATGTATGCTTTAAATAATTTTAAAGGAGTAATATCCTGGTGTAAGGAGTAACCTGTATTTTGGTGTAGGTGTTATACAATAAATTCCCATGCATTGTATGAAAGCTGGGGTTGTTAAGATTACATTTATTTATTGATTTCAATGTGTTAATCAAGATCATTGGAAGTAACAGCAGGTAACACAGCATAAAGCAATCTGGATGACAGGAGTACCAGTTAAACAAAGACAAAAATTTCAATGATATTGAACAAGTATACAATATTGCTTGTGTATTCTGCTTGATTTTCAGTCAACAAGAAGATACTGTTATCAACAATGTTTTGGATAAAATTGAAAAAGTGGTCCTTCCAGCCCAGAGACTACAAGAAATATCCATTCCACCTGAGGAGTTGCTGGAGTTTGCAAATTCCAACTGCAGAACAGCAATGTTCCTGCATCCCCAGCAACAGCTGTTAGAGATGCATTTGATTGTGTTGTGTGCAATAGTAATTTTTATATAATTTCCTCTAAAAACCTAATTGCTTGTAACTCAAAAGTTGTTTAAAATACAGAAATTTCTTGTTTAGCATTGTTGCTGATAATATTTAAAAGGATGGAAAATCCCAGGTCAGATGTTCAGGATCTGTATTAAGGAGTGAGAAAAGTTCTGCCTTTTACCCAAAATGTCAAGCTGGTGATTTTGTTGACCACAGACAAGGGCTCACTGGACTTTCTAATGCATTAGACGCACTCAAAAACATATTGTAATATTATACAGTATACAAGCATGCATAGTTTGCATAATTTTGTAAATTGTTCTGTTTTACACTGGTTAACATTTTTAAGTATGCAAAAAAGCACCCTCTACATACTTTTATTAGGGTATTACGTTTACTCATGGTTCAGTGCTGTTACAGCTGCGTTTAACGTCAGATTTGCCCTATGTCAGATTGCACTCTGAAACACACTCTTGAAATAATATTGTACACTGAGTGTGCACAATTTTGTTGTTCTTTGTGTTCCATTTCTTTTTAACAATTGTTCAAGAGGTGCAACACAGTATCCTGAAAAAGAGTATAGTCATTATTTACCATATGATTGAAAAGAAGAGAGATGTCAGGATAGTTCCCTGCAAACTCCTGTTCTACATGACATCTGTCCTGAGATGAAAGTGCATTGTGTATCCCATGGCCTAAAAATAAGGAAATGTAATTAACAAAGCAATGCTGTTGTACAGATATGTTTTGTTAAATGTGAAAATAAGTTAGCACATCCTCTGCAGACAACAAACTTGCATGTTTTTCTGCACTTGAAAGCACAGTTATTTATTTACTGACTTTAACGTATTAGAAAAAAAATTAACAACATAAATGTGCCAAAACCTTTCTATATTCCACAGTTTAATGTCATATTCAGTAAATAAACAGTAATTGTTCAATAAAATGTACAGATATAGATGTATGTGTGTAGAAGATATGTTAATTTGTGTCACACAAAATGAAAAAAAGACATTTTAACCTGAGAAAACCAGAACAAAACTTTGTGGCTGGACTGTAAAACAAATAGCATTGTTTCTAAAGTGTTTAACATACCTGTGATCCTTCCATGACTGCACCACTCTGCATAGTCCAATTTGTCTTAATTGACATGCCAAGTTTGAAATGCAAAATATAGTTATACTGTACAATTAGTAAACTCAGTATACATACAATGCTGCTGTTGCAGTGATGTGTGTACGGATGTGCACTCCATCAGAATTCAACATTGTAACTGTGGTAAACTGTAAAGTAATCCTGTATTCTATTAATATTCAACCTTGTTCAGACAACATAAAAAACACCACATACTAACAACGTTGTAGCAATGTTCTAAGAAAGCAGACAGCGTTGTGCCAATGTTTGTGCATTTGCTGGGCTGACATTGGAATTCTTGACCTTTTTCTCTTAAGGTCATGCCAACCACAGAATCTTCTAACACTCAGAGCACAGAGCACTGATGAATACCCATTCAGTGCAGTGAGGTGGAAATCTCTGCTTTCGTCTTGCCAGTTTCAAATAAGCCTTTAATTAAAAATCATGTTTTAATGCAACACTGATCAAGTGCAAGGCACAAAGAGTTAAATATCAAAATCAAGTTCTGCCCCAGGACTTTTTTTTGATTTCCTATTTTTGATTGGAGCATAAATTGCTTTTTCATTTTCTGATTTCTAATTCTGAAAGATGCTACACACTATACACAGATAAAAAATGCTTTTAATTTTTAGGGTTCAAGCAAGTAGTGGCGGGGGTTAGATTTCTTCTTATTATTTTTCTTCTTCTTTGCGTCCAAACACATAGGGACACTATTAAAATTATGCAGAGACACTATTAAAATTGTCGGGTTTTTTAAGGCCCAGGAATGCAGTGCAATGACCCTATTGTAATTGTCGAGTTTTTTCTTATTATTAGGGTCCAAGAAAAATAACACTCCTTGGCCTGATGGTGGCGCTATGGTACTACAAAACACGCTTTGTCTCATAACGCCTGAAGAAGATTTTTTACAAACAAACTCTATTTTTGCTGATTCCTTGGCTTGAGACAAATCACTTTGTAACTTTTTCCTTCGCTTGAATTCCAAGGAAAAACTCCCTCAGACTGGAAGAAGAAACCTTGGGAGGAACCAAGGAACTCACAAGGGGAGACCCATCCTCCTCTGGTCAAACAGTATTTACAATTTAATAAGCGAAATATTAATAAATAATTGAAAAAGTCCCATACTATCGCTGTGCTGGTACATCTGTTTGGCACAGTGATGTAATTGAGGATGTTGTAGTTGGCACAAATGAACAGGAGAGCTGGTTGGTAATGTACATGAACATATTTTTATTCATAGTCACAAACCAGTTTGTTGTAATGTATTGCAGTGGTCAAATTTGCCATTTCAAGTTTATAAAAAAATGCATAATTATTTTTGCAATCATTAACTGTTTGAGAACGCCACTCTTCAAACTAATCTCTTTTCGAAAATGGTCCTGAAATATTCTGAAGGCAGTCTAGGTAAACATAAAAAAAATCTTGACTTGACTTTTACTCAACCTGGTCTCCATCTGTCAATTAATCATTGCAGACTTTCTATTTCAAATGATAATTGTCAGAACTCATAAGTAAATCTGATAATCTCTAAAACCACATTTAACCACATGTATGCAGTGACACTCTAATGGCATGCGTACATTTGGTGCAGATTGTCCTTAGGGGACGCTTTAACACTCAGAAACGCCCAAAATAATTAAAAATGCTATTTTAGTGTTGTTATTATTAAGTCTACAGACAAAAAACTGGTGCCGTACGAATCAGATCTCTGATAATAATTAATTATATGTTATGTCAGAAATTTGACTCGTTGCGTGGTATTTTGACTTCATTCAAATGCGTTTTTAAACGAACTCTTATTTTGAAAAGTATAACCAAACGTCATCGGACTCGATCGCCCTATCGGTGCTGGTTTGACAATGCTTATTTTTTTTCTCTTGCTTTCCTGTTATGGCTGCATGAAGTCTTGCTATCTATGCTTGCGTATGAATGTCAGATTCAGAAACGCTTTAAGTAAATTAAAAAAAATAATAAAAATAATAATGGACACTCAAGGAGTGACGACGGACCCCCAGCTTCAGCAGTTCATCGAGACTGAGTCTCAAAAACAGCGATTTCAGCAGCTGGTTCACCAAATGACAGAAGTGTGTTGGGTAAGTAAGTAGGGAAGTGACCATAGTGGCAGTACTATGAAGGACATAGCTGTGCCAACGCGGCGGGGGTTAGTTACTTATTCGCGGCTCCCAAATCGTTTAGCTCTTTATTCATGCTTTCTCTCTTAGCGAATGACGGCAAAGCAAAAGGGCAGTTCACAAACGCTATATGCTGCGCACTTTTTACTAGTTACTAGTTTATTAATAAGATGGGCAACCTCATGAGTGATATGATATCACTTAGTACACAAGTCACCCATGGGAAAGTGTACTGGACTGAACGTTTAAAGAGAGAGAAAAGTGTGTGAGTTTAGCTGCCGTATTTTCTATTTGGTGCCTTATATAGTTTTGGTGGGGCTCAGTTTTTCAGTTTCACAGGGTAAGTTTGGATGTATGCCAATATGTGCTGGGTGCAGTTTGCAGCCTCTCTTTGGGGAGAGGCCAGCAGGGTGAGATAGGGAACTATATGTGTGTATGTGTTTTTTAATTATTTTATTTTATGTTTTTTCCTTATTTTGCAATTTGATAAAGACTTGTTAGTACTCAATATATACTATAGTAATGATATTTACTAATTGGAATGTCAAGAGACTTAACCATCCAGTTAAACAGAATAAGGTGTTCTCACAACTATTAAAATTGCAGACTGACATTGCATTCCTGACCGAAACTTGCCTGCTCATTATGGACCACAGTTGACTTAGAAGAGGGGACTCCCTCCAGATCTTTCAGAAGTGCAAAGTTTTGGGGCACAGCCATTCTCATTCGTAGAGGAATACAATTTGTGTAATCCAAGGTCATTTCCAATAAAGATGGTCGTTATATTATTGTCCAAGGACATCTGTTTAATTTACCAGTGCTAGTTGCATGTGTTTGTGGTCCCAATTGAAATAATGCCACATTTTTAGCAAAAATTTTTCTTTGCTTTTGCTACAAAGCTTGTATCCCTACATCACACCTGCCAACTAAATTTACGCCTTCTGTCTGAGAAGGGTTTTGTTAAAACCCTGAGAAGGGTTTTGTTTCCCTCTGGGAAACAATGAAAGCATATCTACGTGGACAAATAATATCTTATAATGCCTGTGCAAACAAGACGGCTGGCTCGTCTTTGTCACTTTGATCAACAATGTAGATCACAGACAGCCCCCACTACTGACCTGTACAGAGAGAGAGGCTTTGTTAACAGAGTTAGATATTCTTTCCACTGGGGAAGCTAAAGATCTTTATCTTCGGTCCCGTCAAGGGTGGGGAACGTAGATGTAACTTTCTTCTATAACGTTGGCCAAAATTTATATTGCGATATATTCCTTAATTTTGTTCGATACGACATAAATAATTTGAAGGCCAAGAAACTGCCAAGAATCCCTATAATGGATCTGCTTTATCAATATACATAACTCTGACTTTACAACAGAGGCCTCCTTATTCTTTTGTAAACAGATTGAACAGATTAAAACAGTTGTGCATCAGCCCGGATAAAGAACATAAGTCTTCATATACATCAAAAAGGAACATGATATCCCCGTCAAATAAGCAATCCTTTAGATCCGGGGGCCAGATTGGACAATATCAAAATACTAAAGGCCTGGTCTCTCTTTCCAGAAGTATTCATACATTATATATAATATATATATATATATATATGTATGTATGTAACTGGATGACGCAAGGAGCACCTTTGTTAACATGCTGCAGCTGAAGAGGGGAAGCGCGTTCACGTCGGTTAACGCGACAGAGCAGTGTAAATGCAGCGTTAGCGCTTTTTGACGTAGCCATTACTGCATGCAGTTCTGTAAATTCAGGACGTTTAGTCAGAAAATAATGGCGCTTAAAGGCTCATTTCTACTAAAAGTTAAATACGGATACGCGTGGAGCTCTCTGTCCGCACTCTGTGTTTATTTTGTAAGTAATTTGCACGTTTTCACAAAGCTTACTTATATGGACAGTACCGCTGCAGAGCGTGGGGACAGTGCAAGACGCCACCACTTCTATACGAACACAGCGAAGAAGAAACGGCGGGACTGTTTTGGTTGTGCGAGTTGTTAGAAATGTTAACCACAATGTAACTTAGCTGCGGCGCAGAGACAAGCAGTTGTTTTTCTACGTTTTTGAAGTAAATAAAGAACAACAAGCTCATCCACCGCCGCCATATTTGATTTACTCCAAATTGCCCGCTACTGGAAGTGTTGCTTAGTAACCATGTCAAAGGAGCCATTCACACCTATATTTTCTTCCCTGCTCTGAACACTATTACAACCAAGTATCTGTCAAATGTGTCCTTCGGTTATTATTTCTGAAGGTATAGATGCTGAACAATAAAACACTGCCACGTTATTCTTTACATCAGACCTATACAACTGTGAAGGTTTACATTTCAACACGTTGAAGTGAATGAGCTGTGGAGAATAGTGCAGTTAAAGTAACCACAGAATACATTACAATGTAGATCTAATATTCTAATGTTTAGAAACAAACACAAAACATTTAAATACACATTAACACCACAATGCACATTTTATGTCACTTAATATGTAAGTTTATGAATTAAACATACACACCTGTTGAACTTGAGGAGCAAAGAAAATGGCCTCTAAGGAAGGCAAAATTAGGATGCGTAACTTGAGACTTGAGAATACAATGGTAGATGTTGAAAGAGGATTACCATCCGTGTTGGACACTAATAGGGAGTTAAAATCAGAATCAGAAATACTTTATTGATCCCAGGGGGAAATTGCAGTTATTACAGTTATTAAAAAATGTATAATGTGAATTCAACACATTTAAATAAATACACAACAATGGTAAATATACATGTCACTTTTACTCATAATGCAGCTCATCTGTGATAACTGATTTAAGATGGACCCTTCAAAACCTGCATCAAAGATAGAGAGAACAAGAATAGAAGCCGGCACACTCATATATATATTTGCAGGCAATTTGTTAGTTAAAAAATATTTACATGTTTGTGTCTTTTTTAATAGTTTATTTATTTATTTATTTATTTTTTGGTCTTACATGCATGGCATGAAAGAACTGGATCAGTTCTAGCTTCAAGCAATTGTAGGATGCCCGTTGTATTCTGTGCTAAAATTAGATATTGTATAATCTTTTATTAACCTTGACACAAGGCTTGCCTGTATGTGTTTGTGTAAACATTTCTAGTATCATTCATTCCCATACTTTTTGTCTTGTTTTGTCTAGGAGAAATGCATGGATAAGCCTGGCCCGAGGCTTGACTCAAGAGCGGAAGTCTGTTTTATAAACTGTGTGGAACGTTTCATTGACACAAGCCAGTTCATCCTCAACCGACTTGAGCAAACTCAGAGGACAAGAGGCTCCTTCTCAGAGACCATAGCAGACTAACCAGAACATAAATCATCTGTTCCTTGTTGATAAACAAAACAAACATTTATTACCTCCTAAGTGCCTCACAGTCATCTCACATCATGTTCAAGAAAACATTGATTATAAATCACTGATATAGACAGAGGTGCCAATTGGTCATTGATGAAAATTTGCTGTACTTCCTGTGAAAGTTGTTTTGAAGATCTGAAGCCATATTAGATGCATACACTTTGGCACCTATATAATTTGCATTGTATGCCGATGAACAGAAGTATAGTGTGTTGTAAAAGGTGACATTGCTGTTGTTTAAATGTGTATATGTAATAAAGTTGACCTGCCTATGTGGAAAATTGCTTTAGCCTTTGTTTGTTTAAAATGACGAAAAATATTTGCATGCAACTGTATTTTTTATTTATTCCTTGAGTTGAAACACATATTGGGGTTTAATATTTTATATATCTGAATATCTGAATAATCTGAATTGTGTAAAAAAATTGTGTAAAATAATGTGGAAAATATTTTTTAAATCACTGGACAACATGTTTCAAATTTAGCTCATCAAAATGACCAAACTTCCAAAATACTACATCTGTGTACTTCTGAAAAGAGAAAGAGTAAGAATGAGGTCCTCCTTTGACGAGTTGGATTGGCATGCAGGTCTGCGGTGATGTTAGATGATTGCACCATTAAAGAGCCAGTCATTTGGTTTTAAGTAAATACATGCAGGTCTAGCTCTAGGTAAAGATAAAGATCATAAGATTCTGGGTACATTAACTGATGCTGCCCTGCCTTCGAAACTATGCAGACAAGTGAAGTCATCACTAGATTGCATTATATATTTTTCACAGGTGTTTTTTTTTTATTACAGAAGAACCAAAAGCTTTGTTTAATGTTTAGTATAGCTGTTAAATGCGGACAAACAGCCTAAGAAAATTCAATATAGTAATTAAACTATTTGAACAGCATCAATAAATAAAGGGTAAACACTTTTCTCAGTCTCTAGTTAAATCTGTGTTCCTAGTGTAAAAGTGGTACAGAATAACAATGTTTCTAAATTAATGCACAGATATACAATGCATCTGGAAAGTATTCACAGCACTTCACTTTTTTCACATTCACAGCCTTTGCCATGACACTCAGAACTGAGCTTAGGTGCGTTCTGTTTCCGCTGATCATCATGTTTTGAGAACTTGATTGGAGACCTGTGGTAAAAAATCCAGTTGATTGGACAATATTTGGAAAGACACACACCTTTTAAATTCCAAATGTTAAAAATCTATGGCACTGAAGCCTTTCATGATATGAAATGCTAATTATTAAAAAATAAATATGCTGAATGATACATAAAAATAAAGTGCCCTGCTGCTACATGTGATAGTATTAGTGTAAATATAGGATCATTGTAGAGCTTTAGAGAAAATAAAAAGTTTACAAAGAAAAGAGTCAAACATAATAAATGTCCGCGGAGCTTGATGTTCCTGTCTGTTCCTTGTTCCCGGTTTGTTTGCATTAATATTGTGTTTATGTAATGTTCTTACTCGATCGTGACAACGCCGACGAGGGCAGCTCTCGCCAAAGAGCAACGGGAGGACGAGAGGTTGAAACGGGCCTGCGAGAATATAATGGTAATTGACAGCCGCTCCCTAGTACCTACTTCGCTGTCTGGGATAACCACCTGTACCATATGCGGCACCTTCCTGAAGGAGTCCGAGAAGCCCTTGTTCTTCCCAAGTCCCACATCAACTATGTAATGCACTTGGCACACCACCACCCAATGGGGGGCACCTGACTCACAAGAACACCCTGGCGCGCATCCTCCCACGGTTCTATTGGCCCTCCATCCACAAGAACAAGGTGCTCACGTCCCCAAAAAGGCCGGCACCAGTCCCCCTCGTCACGCTTCCCATCAGTGGCGTCCCCTTCGAGCGGATAGGCATGGACATAGTGGGGCCGCTGCTAAAGTCCAGCCGGGGACATAAGTATATCTTGTCTTGATGGATTTTTCAACACGTTACCTGGGGGGGTCCCCTTAAGAAAGGCCACCTCCAAGGCGGTTGCCAGGGAGCTGTTCACACTAGGTAGCCTATGTAGACTATGATCCCTAAAGACATCCCAGGGAACCCCATTCGTATCCAAGCTCATCTGCGGGCTCCTCTAAATTAAGCACCTTCCCACCTCCGTCTATCACCCCCAGATGGACAGATTGGTAGAGAGTTTCAACCAAACGTTAAACATATGCTCTGCAAGGTGGTGGCTCAAGACGGGCGGGACTGGGACTTGCTAATTCCCTATATCCTCCTTGCCATACGGGAAGTACCCCAGGCCTTTCTCAGGATTTTCTCCCTTTAAGCTCCTTTATTCTCGCAGGCCTCGGGGGCTTCTCGATGTGGTCAGAGAGGCATGGGAGCAGCAACCGCCCCTATAGTCCAAGAGATGCAGCAATGCATTGACGCCGTAGCCCCCATCATGCGCGAGGGCCACAGCCCTTGGGGTTGGCCGGATACTACCGGCGGTTTATCCATAGCGAGCTTTTATGTCCCAGTGCTTGCCATACACTGGCAGCCATTTCGCCAAGATGTTTTGGCTCACGTCGCTGGGGGATACTCACGTCGCTGGGGGATACTCACGTCCCTGAGAGATACTCCGAGCAGCCTCGCCAGAGTGAGACCCAGTGGCGTGGGCGCGTTCTGGAGGCTCCTCCTGCTCTGTGCGGAGCTCCTCCAATCCTACCAGGTTTACTGTCAGAACCGAAGGCGAGGTGGAGATCCAGGAGGAGGAAGCATGGGGCCAACCCCAAGAATATTTTTTCCCAGAGTCCCCACCTGCAACATGGACTCTCTTTCGTGGCTTAGTACCACACCCCTGCTGATGCTTCAGTGCCACCTAGTGCTCTGGAGCAAGACACTTCTGCCTCGCTGCCCCCATGGACTTTAATGGAGCGCTCGCTGCTTACGCGCAAGTCGCCACAGGCCCTGCTGCTGATTGAATACAAATGTTATTACTTCATTTGTCCAACACATATATTAGTTTATTAATCTATTCCTTCCTTTGGTTATTTTAAACACCTTTTTTATAAGATTGCATTTTTAAATAATGATAATAATTTTCATTGTCATTGTCATTATCATTATCAAAGAACATGATGAAGAAGAAGACAAATCACTATAAGCTGTTCAGTTTCAAATCCATGTTCACACAATTAAAAACCTGCTGTTCAGAGCGATGTGTTTTTCCTTCAGTTACTGATATAGTCAGTGAACGCCAGAGTGATATATAACTGACTGGCACTTGGCTTTGCCGCTCACAGGAGAAGAGTTTGTATTTTTATCTAAAATATCTTAAACAGTATAAAATGGTACCAAAGGCTGCACTCATATCAAGAGCAATTAATATAGTCAACAGCCCAGAGTCAGCTACTGGTAATTTGAACGAGAACCAGACTGAAACTCTATAAACAGATTATTGTCAGTGAAGTGAACGTGGGCCTGACCTACAACTGTCAAAGTATTTTTGAGATAAATGGTGGGAAATTTATTTAGTATATTGGGGTCGGCACCAGGTTTCTTGAATACTGGAATTCTTTTAGGTGTTTTAAGAGATAAGGGAGCAAGACAAAAGGAGAGGGAGGAATACATGATGACAGTTATTAAAGGAGACAGTGAGTGTAGACAGGCTTCTAACTGTCAGGTAGATGATTTGGATTTTTCAACAATGTTTGGTTAAAACTAAAAAAAATACAGAAAAGGGGGGGGTCTACAGTTTTTAGTCAGCAATGTGTTGGAATAAAATGAACACCACATCCAATAGATTATAATTATAATACTATAAACAAAAGATAAAGTACTATATAAAGTTTAGGTTTCTAGTTCATAACATTTCAATATATACTGTATGAGTTATTACAATTATCATGACATGTTCTATACATTTGAACAGTAGTGTATACATTGCAACATACAACATTAAATAACATATAGCCTAGAACATTATTATTATAATGCAGTCAAAGTCATACTTTGCATTGTAATTAAAAGTAGCAGTGAGGTTATTCTCTGTTTTTTGTCTTCATCATCATCTTTTCTTTAAGATAGACAGACAAGTAATACTTAGTCATATTGGAAACTATCAATTTAATTTAATTTAAAGATAATATTAGATTCAACTTAATCTAATCTAATCTAATATTATCTTTAAAATATAAAAAATCAAACAGCAGATTTTATTTAAACATATACAAGAGCGTTTTTCCACCTGCAGGCTGTGTCCAGCTGTAACCTGTGGTGATACTGTAGTTTTTTTAAATGCAAAAAGTTATTAATTATTATTAATTATTATTAAGTTATTAATTTCCAATGAAGCTTTAAATCCCACGTGAACCATGAGGATGTACTGGGAATGCCTGGCAGAGGCCCTTGTCTGGAATGATTTCAGCTCACACCTGCTTGAAAACTTTTCTTATGCACCTGAGGAGGTGAAAAGCTTGTTGATAGTCAAGACTGCAACCCAAGGACCTACCGCACACCAGTGGTAAAGGAGGCCTCAAGCTGAAAAGGAAGTCCTTTAGGGACTGGTTCGCTCGGAGGACTTCCGACTCAGCAGATAGGTATAGATGGGCAAAACAGGCAGCATGGTAGAGAGGAGGTGGTAGAAGCAAAATAAAAAAAAAGGTACAAGTAGACCAATATATACACGTACAACGTTCACTGTACAAAGACAACTTAATAAAGCAAATAAAGTTCCTCAAGAGCTGTATCTGAATCTGTTGGGGCAGAAAGTATTTTTTACCATATCAAAATTTAAATATTTACTGCTTCGCTTCTGCTTTTCACACTGGTTACTGCAACTCTTTGAACTTTCTATGCATAAACAATATTCAGCACTCAAGCTAAATATACATTATATATAGAAATCATGCGTGCGTTACTGCCGCGGTGTCCCATTGTCACATTGGTAGAGGAGGTGTTGTGCACTGCTCGGCGAAGTTACTGCTTCTGGTGCAACCATATACAGGGCTTAAATAACATTACAAACACATTAAGTCGTTAGCTATCATTTAACCAGAAAATAATCCAGTAATTAGCTGAGTCTGTCAGTACATTCACTGCCAATACAACTTAGAAAGTTATGAAAGGGATCTTAATACTACACATTACAAACTTCAAAACTACCTCAGTATGGACGAAACATGATTACAAACAGCTAGCTGACATTAGAAAACTACTAGCCAGCAACTAGCTAGCTAAATTAATCAGAATAAGCAACAATACAAAACCTTTAACTTATTAACTAAGATAATGTTAGATACAAGTTACCTAACTGCCTCAAACTTTAATTCAAGCAAATAACTTAAACTGAGATCCACCAAAACATTAGCTTAGCTTATTAATTGAATTAGTAATGAATTAGTAACTAGTAATTTGATGGTCGAGTAAAGCTAAACCGAATTTTTTTTCTTGTAAGCTAATGAAAAAAAATATAGCTACATTTATCACAAACTGGAATTAACTTTACCTCTGAACTTCGTTTTAGAAGAGATTTCTTCATTGTCTGTGAACATAAAATACGTAAGATGAAGTTTGTTTGCAAGTTAGCTAATAATGCTCCTATTAGCTCAAACATAGTTCAGTCAACAGTGTTCTTTGGATAATAATTATCACTCTATTTTTTAAATATATATATTAAAATGTAGAGTTAAATTGAGTGATGGACCTTTATATATAACTATTAACCAAATTCTGCTTACCATTTCCTACTGTCCCCGTTTCCCATCGGTTCCTGTGAATTTGCGCCTTTTTGCTTCCTCGCATTCATTGGTAGACATGCGCAGATGGGGTTGTTTTCTTTTTTTTAAATTAAACGTGAAAATAGCCCCGCTGTGTGGCAAATGCTACTTGTACCCGGGTGCAAATAGACACTCCGATAATGTTAATTATTAATATATACGATTTCTATTATACTTTTTTCATTATAAAATATGGCTATCATTTTTACGTAGGTGATTCCCCATTGGTATCGGTATCGATATTGGTATCGGCGATACTTGCCCTGTAATTACTTGGTATCAGATCGAGAAAAAAATTTGCAGTATCACGCACCACTAACTCACAGTGCTCAGTCTCACAGTCAGAGCAGACCCACACCACTCCATGAGCCACTACACTCACTGGGCATGCCCAAAGCCGGCGCTGACCCCGCCCCCTATCTACGGAGCAGGATGTAAATATAAATGCGTCATAGATAAATATTTTATTGAACCCAGAGGGAAATTCTTTAGTGACATGGCCTATTTCAAAGGCAACAAAAAAGAATCCACAGAAGAAGTTTTTATTCAGAGTTCATTTGCAATTATAATATATTTAGGGTGTTTTTACTCACTTTTTGTCTCTCCGACAACGTTATTCCTTCAAATATGCGCAAATAGACCATTATGCACATTAGGCGGTTACATCATTTAGTGAATTCAAGCGACTTTTAGGACAGCCAATAGCTACTTTTCTTACAGAGGCATTGGCAACAGTGCTCACTGGAGCGTCAGGTAGCTCACGCCAGCTTTAAACGCGAGGTCATTGATGAGAGCAATGAGTAGCAAAATTTACTGCAATAAAAATGTCTTTAGTATAATGTGTTATTATGGTAACAGACTAGGAGGGTTTGGGTTAGCTAACATTTTTATTAACTTTTGTTAATTACTAAAGTACTATTTGGCATCCACCAAGTACAAACATAACAGCTTCGTTCAAAATATTATGCAGCGTCACAGTCAGTCAAACAGCTTCAGACTTCATAAATTGTAAATACTATTTGACCAGAGGAGGATGGGTCTCCCCTTGTGAGTCTTGGTTCCTCCAGTCTGAGGGTGTATTTCCTTGCCAATGGTGTTCCATACTCCTCAGGTGGAAGAGGTTGGTTGTGTACTGTGCATTTTTGGTTTGACAGTGATGGTGTTCCATGCTCCTCAGGAGGAAGAGGTTACTTCTCTAATTGTTATAGCAGAGAAACTTAAAGATCATGCCTTTTTGCCCACTAAAGGCATTACTATCTACCAACAGTAATAATTATTCTTTATTTTACACACATTGTCTTCTGTATCTCACAGGATGTATAATTTTTGCCACCTGCATTGTTGTAAGTACCGTGGTCCTGATCTTCTTTGTTGTGCCTCATAATGGTCAGAAGAATATGCTCGTTTACATCCTCATTTGTTCAGTGATTGGTTCATTAACCAGCTCTCTAAAATGGCCTTGTACAACAGGATCATAAACTTCTGACCCACTCCAAAGCTTTTCAGTCTCCTCTACATTTGTCGACCATCCTAATGTACTCTCAATGCAGGCCTAGATTGGTAATCTGGCATACCGGGAATTTGCCTGATGGCCTGACAGTCCTCAGGGGCTGATGCTGTTAGATTTTTTTTTCTTAGAGGGCGCGGCCCATTGGCCCATCTTTAATATAGACAGTGGACTGAACCAATCAGGATATAGGACTAAAGCGGCCCCACCCTTTCTCTGCGTGGTCCACTGTAACTCCGGCTAGTTTCAGTGTTGAGCTTGTGAGCTAAAGGAGAGGCAACATGTCTGTTAACCTTAACCTGTTGTGTCCGATTAGATAGGACGTAACAATACCACTCTACAATAAATGAGTTAATCCCCATATCTAACATTTTATCAATCAGCTAATGGGGTTGCACTGTGTTAAAAGCAAAACTAAAATCAACAAATAATAAACGAGCATAGGATGTGGGTTTATCAAGATGTTTAAAAATCATGTGCATCAGGCTAACAATAACATCATCTGTACCCCTTTTCTGCCTATAAGCAAGGGATTTGCTCATCTTTAATATAGACAGTAGACTGAATCAATCAGGATATAGGACTAAAGCGGCCCCACCTTTTCTCTGCGTGGTCCACTGTAACTCCGGCTAGTTTCAGTGTTGAGCTTCTGAGCTAAAGGAGAGGCAACATGGAGAAACCCCCCCTGAAATCCAAAGCTCACTCTATCAGTATAAAATTAGGTTTACATGTCACATTTTTTTACAAGTCGCTTCCCCTTGGCTATATAGGTCGGTTTCTCCAATGCCAGCTCGCTGGACATTTGTTTACTTCACTGGTTTATCTATGGTCGCTCAGTGTCCTTCCAGTTCAGTGCGATCACATGTTTGGCCTGTAGTAGGCAAAAACTGACAAGCTTCCTCCTTTTAGCAATCCCTCCAGAGCCATTAGAAAAAATGTGCAGCAAACAGAGTTTACAATCCATTGGCATATTACATTCAATCAAACGAGAAATAAACATAGTAACCTCCTTCCAATAAATCTGGAGTTCTGTACATTGCCACATACAATGAAGGAGAGTGCTCTTATCTGCACCACATTTAACACAATCATCAGGAATATTTTAATTGAAATGGTAAAGTTTTACAGGGCTAATATAAGTGCTTAATAACCATTTGTACTGTAGCAATCTGAACCTGGTGTTAATAGTTTGTGTTTGGACTTCCGGTGTGACCTGGCATGGAGTAGACGCTAATTTAGAGTTCTCCACGGAGAGGAGTTTTCAACCTAAAAGATTCAATGCTCCTTTAGTTTTTTTTTGGTTTTGTGTCGGTTTCCTGATTGTCGTGACTAGTAGCACTATCACTTGGCCAAGTGTCGTTTGTCACCATGCCTCCCAAGCTGAATAAAACGCCGGGGCCATCACAGTCTCTTCTCAGGCCTGTTGCGCAGGCTACATCCGTGTCCGCGAGCAACGCCGTTTGCCCAGCAGAAATGAGCTCTGCTCCGGCGGTGTCGCTAGATATATCAGCGCTGAGATCCGAAATTGTCCGAGCGGAGGTTTCCGAGATACGCACGGAATGGATGAACATTAAACCAATATTAAGACAGAACTGCTCGATATGAAGTCGGAGCTGGTTCGTGATTTTGCAGCGTTGAGGTCTGACTTTGCTGGTCTGAAATCCACTGTTTCGGACATTGAGCACACTCTCTCTACATGTACGGATGATGTGCTAGCGCTGCAGGCTAAAGTTGAGTCTCTGTCTAAAGAAATAAGCAGGCTGGATGCTAAGTGCGATGATTTGGAATCTAGATCCCGTCGCCATAATATTCGCATTGTAGGAATTCCAGAAGGAGATTCGTTCATTCTCAACACTTCCAGTGTCTCTGAGCTTCTGAAAGTTGCATTCGCGTTGGAAAAACCCCCTTTGGTGGACCGAGCTCATCGCACGCTAGCGCCTAAACCGAAGCCTGGTGAGCCTCCATGGCCTGTCATAGCGAGGTTGCACTACTATGAAAACTGTGTGGACATTCTCAGGAAAGCCAGACGTCAACAGCGGATTACTGTTTCAAACATGAAACTTTCAGTCCTTGCTGACTTCACCGCCAAGGTAGCTAAAGCTCGGGCTGCTTTCAATGAGGTTCGTGCACAGCTGCGTGCCATGGAGGGGATTCGATATGGCACTCTGTACCCGGCACGGCTTAGAATAACTCACGATGGTAAACATCATGACTTCACTTCTCCAGAGGAGGCTAGACGGTTCGTCGCTACTCTGACTAAGTAACTGATTGCTCGGTTTGGAGACCGGCTGTTCCCCTTTCGTGTTTTAGAGTTGGGGAGTTGTAATTCACTCAAAGGAACGAAGGGTTGTTTTTTTTTTTTGTTTTGTTTTTTTTTCCCATCTTTTTATAGTTGCTGAGCTGTACTCCGTTCAAAGGAACGAATGGTTTTTTTTTTCTTTCTTTCTCCCTTCAGGTTTTATAGTTGGTAAACTTTTTCATTCAAAGGAAGGAACGTTTTATTTTATTTTTTATTTTTTCTCTCTCTCTTTTTCTCTTTTGTGTGTATATATCATTTGTTAATTATGCTTATTTGTAGGGGGTGGGAGAGGGATGGGGTACTGGGGTGGGTACTTTTTTTTTTTTCTTCTCCCCCCTTTTCACCTCCCCTCTGTTGGCCGATATGGTATTTCACTTTACTCCCTAAATGTTTAAACAATCCAAATGACTGATTCCAATTTACCTAAGGTTGATAATGGAGCCGTTGTGAAATTGTGAGTTGGACTGTTAAAGGTTTGAACAGTCCAGTCAAGCGTTCCAGAGTTTTTACCCACTTGAAGCGTCTGAATGCGGATGTAGTATTTTTGCAGGAAACACATCTTAAGAACGGAGAGCACTATAGGTTAAAATTTTCCGGAATTACTGATATTTTTCATTCTACTTTCAATTCTAAAACCAGGGGGGTAGCTATTTTAATTAAAAGAGGCGTCCAGTTTGTCCCTGACAAGGTTATTGCAGAGGTAAACAGTAGATATTTTATTATTGTTTTATTAAACAGGGTTCCACGTATAATAAAATGTCTACCGTTTTTATACCGTTTTTACTGGAGTATTCTCCAGTATTGTTGATGAATGTCTACGCTCCTAACTTTGATGATCCGAGATTTATACATAAGTTGTTTAGTGCTATCCCCTCTTTAAACACTCATCTTTTGATTATGGGGGGGGATTTGAACTGTACAATTAACCCGGTTTTAGATCAGACACCCGCACACTACCACGTTCTCTGATGTCCCAATTAATTTCTGAATTTTTAGCTAAAAACTCCATCATTGACCCTTGGAGATTTCAGAATCCGCACACAAAAGAATTTTCCTTTTACTCCCACCCACATCAAACATATTCCCGCATTGATTATTTTTTTATAGACAGCTCCCTTATTCCTCAAGTCATTTCTTCCAATTACTGTCCAATAATCATCTCAGATCTTGCTCCTTTATTTGTAAATATTCGGTTTTCAAATCGCCCTCCCTTTTCAGCTCTCTGGAAACTCAACCCCCTACTATTATCAGATAATACATTTAATGCTTTCACTGTATCCTCCATTGATGATTTTATTGCCACAAAGAATGACACAACTTCGTTTTCTCTTCTTTGGAAATCTCTTAAAGCTTATTTACGTGGGCAAATTATTTCCTATACAGCGCATTTACATAGATCCTACAAACTCAAACTACAGGATTTAATGGCAAAAATTGTAGACTTAGACAAACTTAATTCGGTTAACCCAACGCCTGCATTGCTGAAACACCGATTGGAGCTACAGGCCGAAGTTAATATTATTACCACAGCTGTTGCTGAACAACAATTGTTGCGTACGCGTAGTAACCACTATGAGCATGGTGATAAACCATCTAGACTTCTGGCCCATCAGTTAAAAAGACAGACTGCATCACGTTTAATTTCCCAAATCAAGGACCAAGCGGGAGTTTTATGTTGTGATCCATTGTCTATTAACAATACCTTTAAATCTTTTTATTCGAGACTCTATCAATCTGAATCGAAATTAGATGACACTGAGATGTCTTTATTTTTTGAAGAATTAGTATTTCCCTCTGTAAATCCTACTACCACAAAGGATCTTGAAGCACCATTAAGCTTAGATGAAGTTGCTGCTTCAATTAATGCAATGCAAACCAACAAGGCACCCGGTCCGGATGGTTTCCCAGTTGAGTTTCAAAAAAATTCCAAGATAAATTGGCCCCGCTTCTTCTAGCAGTATATAATGAATCTCTGTTATCTGGGACTCTACCCCCTACTTTCTCTGAAGCGTCTATTTCACTTCTTCTGAAGAAGGATAAAGACCCCACTTCCTGCGCTTCTTATAGACCCATATCTCTCCTGAATGTAGATTTGAAAATCCTGGCAAAGACATTGGCGCTGAGATTGGAAAGGGTTCTTCCGGATATAATTTCTCAGGATCAAAATGGTTTCATTAAAGGACGTCATCTTTTTTTAAATGTTCGTACTCTTTTAAATGTAATTTTTACAAAACATTCCTCCTCTGCTCCTGAAATTGTAGTTTCACTGGATGCAGAGAAGGCATTTGACCGTGTCGAATGGAAATACCTCTTCTTAACCTTGTACAAATTTGGATTTGGGAACAAATTTATTTCTTGGATAAAGTTGTTATATTCCCCTCCCCGAGCTAGTGTCCACACTAATGATATCCGATCTGATTATTTTTCGTTGTCACGGGGAACTAGACAAGGATGTCCTTTGTCTCCTTTATTGTTCGCAGTTGCTATAGAACCGCTGTCGATTGCCTTGAAATCTCTTTCGTCTTTTCAGGGGATTTCTCACTCAGGTATTGAAATAAAAGTATCATTGTACGCTGACGACTTGCATTTGTACATGACTGATCCAGCGAGCTCCCTTCCTTCAATTATATCACTTTTAGAGAGATTTAGTTCGTTTTCAGGTTATAAAGTTAACGTACAAAAAAGCAAATGCTTTCCAGTAAATTCACTCGTGTTGTCACTTAATCAGTCTGCTATTCCCTTTCGGTTTGCTGCAACTGGGTTCAAATATTTAGGGATTCATATATCTCGGACTTTACCATCTCTCTTTCACTCTAATTTTTCTTTTCTAATTAATAAATTTAAACAGGATTTTACAGAGATGGAAATCCCTTCCTCTTTTTTCTTTTTTTGTTTCAAACAATTCCTCTATTCCTGCCGGAAAGGTTCCTAGAGTGAGAAAATCACTATTACAAAGATTTAAATTTGATGGGGGGCTGGCCCTTCCTAACTTCTTGTTTTGTTACTGGTCAGCACACATTCAAAAGGTCCTTTGTTGGCTTAGTTCTCCAGACTTGCTGTGGTGTCGACTAGAAACTCGCTCTTGTTCTCCATTCTCTCCACTTGCGCTCCTCACGTCTTCCTTGCCACTCAATTTGACGAGTTCTACGTGTAGTCCATTAGTTCGATCTACCCCTCGAATTTGGTCGCAATTTAGATGTCACTTTAATCTTAAATCTCCCTCTTTATCAATGCCCATTTTAGGAAATCATCTATTTCCTCATGCTTTGACTGATACGGCTTTCAATATATGGCATGAGAGAGGTATTAGATCTTTCCGTGATCTTTATAAGGATAGCACTTTTTACAGTTTTGCTCAACTAGCTGCAGATTTCAAGTTGCACTCATCTCATTTGTTTAGATATTTTCAACTCAGACACTGTATCTCTTCCCTTTTTCCAAATTATACATGTCTTCCCACCACACAATCATGGGAGGATCTTTTGGCTTGGGATCCCTTTCAAAAATCTACTATATCAAAGATTTATTTGTATATTATGGCTTTAGATGAACACTCTCTTACTAAAATCTGAAACGCGTTGGAACATGAACTAGGTACTACTTTCACAGAGCAATGGTGGGACAAAGCAATGAACAAAGTACGCTCAAGCCCATTTTGTGCAAGACTCCAGCTGATTCAGTTTAAAGTACTACACAGAGTTTATCTCTCCAAGTCCCAATTATCTAAATTTTATCCGAATGCTGTCAGTGATCAATGTGATAGGTGTGGTGCTACTCCATGTAACTTAAGTCACATGTTCTTTTTTTGTCCCTCTTTACATAAATTTTGGTCAGAATACTTTAAGATTATGACAAAAGTTCTGGGCATTAACATCAATAAGAACCCTTTTGTCGCAATATTTGGTTTTTCTACTGCTTGATAAGGTTCAGTCGGAAATAATAGCATTTACGTCTTTATTGGCAAGGCATTGCATATTACTACTGTGGAAGTCTTCAAACCCCCCTTCCATTTCAATGTGGCTCCGAGATGTCATGCATTTTCTTACTATGGAAAAGAAAAGATCTACCTTGAAAGGCAATACTGCAACATTTTATTCTAAGTGGAATCCTTTCTTTATTTTTTTCAATTCACTTCAGTTTATGCCGGCTGATTGAGGGGATTATTATTTTTCTTTCTTTTATTTTTATTTATTATTATTTTTTCTTTCTTTCTTTCTTTATTTTTTCTGTCTTTCTCTTCTTTTTTTATTCCTTTATTCCTTTATTTATTTTTTGTGATTGTTAATAGGTTGATGGGAGGGAAGGGAGTAGAGGGGAGGTGGGGCAGGGATAGGGGGAAAAAGGGGGTAAAAGGGGATAGAAATAATGTTGCTGGAGGAGATATTTGGCCTGCCCTGTGGGGCTGGCTTTTTCGAAGTGCATAGCTTTTTGTTCTTTCTGGTTGTTGTTTTTGTTGTTATATATATGTTTATATATAATATATAATATATATATATATACATAATTTTATTATTATTATTATTTTTAATTTATTTATTTTTATCTGTGTTTTCTCCTTTGGACAGCAACATTATGTTAATTATTGCTTTTGTTGGTGTATAGAAATGCATCCAATAAAAAAAAAAGTTTGTGTTTGTGCTAACAGGCATGAATTGTTTCACTTGTCACCAGAGATTTCTGTTTGCAAATCAGTCTTCCATGCTTGTAAATATGAAAAACTACTTTCTTTTGAAGCTAGAAGTAAAATGTTATAGAATTTGGAAAGCAGACCTCTACTCAGATGATGGTGAACAGCTATGTTCTCTATAGTAGAAAGTTAGGGTTCCGCAGTAGATTTTAGTAGGGAAGTGATGAAACTGTAAGTACTTAAAAAAATGTTTTTTTATTTATTTACCAATTGTTCAAAAGACATCAACACTCCTTCACTACATAGGTCCCCAATTTTATTCAAGCCTTTATTCAACCAAATACTAAACCCCATGTCTGCTTTTCCTTGTTCAAGTCTATTATTTCCCCAAATAGGTGACAGATATGAAATTTTAGATACCTCGCTCAAAGCCATATGCAATTGGTGCCAAATTAATATAGTGTTTTTGAGAAAAGGATTTTGCAAATCTTTTAACAATTGTTTAATTTTGGCCAAATAAAGATAAGATGTTAGAGGTAACTTTAATTTATTGTTCTCAATGTGTACCCAAGCCGGGGTATCAATGGTGGAAAAATAACAAGTAGTAGCCCAGAGTTGAGCTGCCCAGTAGTACAGTTTGACATTAGGCAGTCTAAGTCCCCCTCTGTCATAGGGTAGACAGTAGTAACGGGGAACTTTTCTTTTGGTTAACTTTGTACCCTGAGAACTCACCAAATATCTTCAGGATTTGACCAACTTCATGGAAAGATTTCTCTAAATTAGTTAAAAACAAAACAGTGATGTCTGCAAAAAGAGACAGGCGGTACTCTATCCCTCAAATGTGAATGCCATTAATCCTAGTAATCTACTAATCCCAATAGCAAACAAGAACAAATAGGGGGACAATGGGCACCCCTGTCTGGTTGATCTACAGAGATTTATAGGTCTTGATAACTGGCTGTTTGTTAGAACTCTGGCTATGGGCTCCGTATATAGTAAATGAATTCATTTCAAATATTTCTCTCCCAGACCAAATCTCTTAAGGTTCTCAAAAAGATAACCATTCGATCTTGTCAAACACCTTTTCGGCATCTAATGATAAAAAGGCGTGGTCCATGGCATATTGTTTTTCGTATAATATATTTAGTAATCGTAGAGTATTGTGAGAGGCTTGACGACCAGTAACAAATCCATTTTGATCATTTAAAATTAAATTAGGAATATGTAATGCAACCTCCATCAATCCTCCGCCAAAGCTTTGCATAGTATTTTGGTGTCACATGACATCAAAGATATGGGCCGGTATGAGCCTGGTTCTGTTGGAGCCTTACCTGGTTTTAATAGAAGAGAAATGGCTGCTAATCTTAAAGATGGTGGTAGGATGCCTTTCTCATAGAACTCATTATACATTTCTAGTAGGTGGCGGTAACAATTTATTTTAAAAATCTCTTATATAGTTCCATTGGTAGGCCTTCAAGGCCAGGAGCTTTACCAGTATTCATGTGGCTGAGTGCCTCTCTTAGTTCTTAAATGGTCAACTTTTCAACTAGATTACCTCTAGTTTTCTCTGACAAAGTGGGGAATTGGAGTTGGTCCAAAAACTGTTCCTGTTTATTTGTGTTGTCTGGATACTGGGATTTTTATAATATTCTGCAAAAGCATTGTTTATATCTTTTGGATCCATTAAATTCTCTCCAGGGTCAAGTACAATTGAATTAATGGCCCTGTTTGTCTGTGTTTTTTTAAGCCTCCAAGCTAGGAGTTTTCTAGCTTTCTCACCTTAATCGTAGTAAAACTGTTTCAACCATAGTAAGCTTGTAGCTATTTTGTTAGTAGTGAGTTTACTATATTTAGATTTTAATAGAAGAAGTCTCTTATATTTTCCGGTATCATCACAGTTGGTCTTGCAATTCTTAAATTTGCTTTTCAATATTTTTCAGTTTATTTAAATGTAATTTATCAGAATCAGAATCGGACTTTATTTGCCAAGTATGCTCACACATACAAGGAATTTGTGTTTGGTAACAGAAGCTCACAGTGCACGATAACTGACATTACAGAAGTAGCACATCTAATCTACACACACACACTGACATACACGCATAGACACACCTGTAAACTTAACATGTGCAGAGTTGTATGTTAATAGTAAAGTGCTAAGTGCAGCAGTAAAGAACAGTGCAGACTGAATTAAATAGATATTATTATGAAGAACAGTAGAGTCACTAGTTGAGACGATGGTACAGAGTGTTCTGAGACAGAGTGTTCAGATAAATAAAAAGTGCAGAACAAGAAGAAGAGTGAGAGAACATCTGGATGGATGTATGTATGTAGTAGACTGTATCCAGAATGTAGTGTGTGATGTTCAGCTGTTCATAAGTGTGATGGCGTGTGGGAAGAAGCTTCTCTGAAGTCTGGAGGTCTTGATCCTCAACTGACTGAAACGCCGACCTGAGGGAAGATGCTGGAACAGGTGATGTCCAGGGTGTGACGGATCACGGACGATGTTCTCTGCCCGCTTCCTGGTTCTGGCCGTGTGCAGGTCCGGTAGGGAGGGTAACTTCACACCGATGGTTCTCTCTGCAGACCTGATGATGCACTGCAGTCTGTGGGTGTGGTGTTTGGTGGCTGAGCTGCCCCACACTGTGATGGATGCGGTGAGGACAGATTCGATGGTGGCGGTGTAGAACTGCACCATCAGCTCCTTGGGCAGGTTGAACTTCCTCAGCTGACGCAGGAAGTACATCCTCTGCTGAGCTCTCTTGATGATGGTGCTGATGTTGCAGTCCCATTTCAAGTCCCTGGAGATTATTGTGCCCAGGAACTTGTAGGAGTCCACAGCCATTACAGTACTGTTGAGGATGGTGAGTGCTGGAAGGGTTAGAGGGCTTCTCCTGAAGTCCACTCTCATCTCCACTCTCTTGGCTGTGTTCAGCTCCAGGTTGTTGTGGTTGCTCCAGAGGACCACCTGCTCCACAACCCGTCTGTAGGCAGACTCATCACTGTCCTGGATGAGACCAATGACTGTCAAATCATCTGCAAACTTCAGAATTTTGACTGAGGGGTCTGTGAAGGTACATTCATTTGTGTAAATGCCTTTATTTATATTTATGCCTTGTGTAACTCATTATATCCCCCCCCCCTTCTATAGGCCTTAAATGCTTCCCAATTTATTGATGCACTTTGTATGGTTTGTATTAAAAGAAAAATAATCTATTGTTTTCTCAAATTCCTCAAATTCAGCAGACCTCAACCATTTAGCCTGGAATCGAAATGGAAGTGAAGATGAATAGAAATTGGAAAGTTTAACTGATAAGATAATTGGGGCATGGTCAGAGAGTAGTATAGCTTCATACTAACATTTCTGGACGATGGATATCAGACCAGAGGAAACTAGAAATAAATCTATTCGCGAGTATGTTTTATAGGTTGTCTCCAAAGTTCTACTGAATTAAGATCTTTTATAAACTTTCCAATAGTTTTCCTGGCTTGTTGGTGGGAAGTGTCAAAACTATTTGAACAATCTATTACAGGATCACACAATTAAAATCACCACTAATTATGAACTGGCCATTATAAGCTGACATAGTTAAAAAGAGATGTTGGTAAAAAGCAGGATAAGCCCCATTGTGGGTGTATAAACATAGCAAATTGACCAATGTAGAGATTATAGTATTATTAAGTATAATAAATCTCCCAGATGGATCCAAATATTTATCTTTCAATTTAAAGGGAATTGATTTATGAATCAATCAATATTATGACTCTACTAGCATGAGAGGTAAAGCTAGATGAGAAGACCCGACCAGGCCACCTAGATCTAATTCTATTTCCATCTTTATTTACCAAGTGTGTCACCTGTAGTAAACACACTGTAGTTTTTATCTGTTTAATTCGTCCCAGCACTTGTTTAAGCTTGACAATTTTGTTCAGACCTCTTACATTCCAGCTAGACATTTATAACTGAGCTATCAGACATGAATTATGTAACTAAAAATATCGCACAAGATATAAGCGGTTGACCATGTCTTATTCTCATGTTTAAACCATGTAAAAAACACTGAAAACAAAATGACTAGGGTGAGCCCCTTAATATAAAATTCCACACATTTCTCAAAACGAAATGTGATATTAAACCCTTCTAAACAATGAACTTGCGTTATATAAAACATTTCATTTACAAAGTGGGTAACGTGTAAATCTGCACGTAGGCTGGCTGGCAAAAAGAATGTTTGACCAAAAAACAAATAAAACATTTTAATTAAAATAATAAAAAAAAAATTAAAAGGTTTAACCAGTCTTAAGTTGGAACACCTGCTCCGGTCCTCTTGTTCTGTAACCCTGTCGCAAAGCGTCTCCACTGTTTTCTCGAGTAGTTTCACTTTTCCTTGAAGAGAGGTCACATCGTCTTCTCTTCGTCACTTTCTTTCATTTCTCCAGTTCTTTGCGAGTGTGACTGCAAGTCCCCTTTTATATCATTAATTGCTGTCAACATATCAATCGATGTTTTGTTTATGTCATCTTTCAACCAGCGAATTTCTTTGAGAATGTCACTATATGTCGGTACATTCTGTGCCTCCTGTGTATCGGCTTCAACAGGAGTATTCAGCGTAACCTTGCTAACATTAGCCATGGCTACACTAGCCCCAAGGGCAAAGGAGCGGGTTTAACATTGGGGGGGACACATTTGCTAATATGAAGCAAAGCCCACTATTCCGCCCTCGCAGATGCGTGTGAGCAAAAGCTAGACAGATAGCTAACAGAAACTCCAAGAAGAATCAAACTTCGTGAAAGGAGTGGCTTTACTGAGGACTTCAGGTTTATTCACACCCTTTGTTGTTAATTTGACTCTTTCCTTTTATTCGTACATGTAAAACTGTAAATACAAACCAAAATGTATTTTTACCATAAACACATTAGTTATTTATGTAAATAGGTAACCATCCTGGTTGTGTAAATATATACATATGCTAATTAACATTAAAATAACAACAGTAAGATAAGAGCTACCAAAGCTAGCATATTATTGTAGTGTAGCAAGCCTAGACTAGCTAACCAATGAACAGATACAGCATGGATTGAACACAAAATATCCAAAGCATCCACTACCAAAAGAATACAAATCCTGAATTTTATACTTCTTAAAAGTGCTAACATCAATTACGTTTTAATAATTTTTAACTTACAGGCACATGTTTCCGTAGACTCAAGCAAAAAAAGGGGGGAAATGCAAGTTCATGTGCACTGCAGCTCTCCTGAAGCTAGACTGAAAACAAAATGGAGGCTGCCTTGTCTAAAACAAATAATTCCCTGCAGTACCAAAAATTACCATGAGGTAGTGCTAATGAACCTAAATAACTGAACCGGAATGGGAGACAGAATACCCACCCTATCCCTCAAATATTACCTATAAGCTGATTCCACTGAAGGTAAGGTAGTAAATCACTGTATGTATAGTGATGTAGAATAACATTTTTGGAATGACAGTAAATTATAAATAAATAAACAAAATACAACATTATCTGTACTTCTGTTTATTATTAGCTAAATCCAATTAAAGATAATTTTACAAACTAAACAAGATACTACACATTACATGCTCAGAAAACTTTTAAATTATAAATGCAATGTCTGGATTATATACACATATAACCAAAACAATTATTATTTTTTCTGGTGGAATAATGCTGAAATGAAATGACAAAACTATGTATGTTAAGGTTTCCTGACTAGAAAAGACTAACATTATTGTTGACAGTAAGGCTGTGTCCCAAACAGCACCCTCTGGAACATTACATACTGCATTACTGACAGCACTTCTAATGTTGGTGTCATTTTATTTATTCATAATTTATTTTTTTATTATTATATTTTATTTTTTTATGTATTTAGTGTAGTAGTAGTCTGCATCAGGGCCGATTGTAGGCCTAAAGGTTTAGCTGAGCACCCAAATAAGAACAGCTCATAATAAAAAATAAATTTTAAAGTCATTTTGGACCATCAATCTGAAATCAGTGTTGGGGAAACACTGTGACTGGGAAAACACCAACAAATCTGTAAAAAAAAACTCAGTTCACAAAGCTTAGTTTACAAATGTATTAAGACATTTTATTAAAAGTAAAATATAATAAAGGACATATTTGTTTTTTATTTAAGAGAAAAATAAATAGATTTATATCAATTTAACACATTTTTCTCATTGAATATTTAGCTTCTGTGTGTTAGGGTGACAAGATGAGAATGAGAAAAATTCAGAGCATGAAACTTGGGTGAGTGTGTCATGGCAGAATAATCAGAATAATTTAGATCAGACACACCAATTGTAATAATCAGTTATCAATATTATTACCATTATCAACAGATTCTGAGCGCATGATCAAGATCATTAATTAGCTAATAGACATACAGACAGCACTACTCTAGCACCTTGGCTTTAATAACTCACAGGCTAACCAACAGCAAACAATGCGAAAAGAGAAGCTGGATCATACCATTTTGCAAGGCAGGGGGGAGGCTGCTGTCTTTTCGTTGTTACAATAATTGGTTTAACCATATACTCTCTATAGTTTTAACATTTTCAGCTTGTCAGAGACAAATTAAATTTACGTTAAAAGAAAAATTCAGTTTTTTTTCACTAAAATCTTTAGGGGTGCTGGGACACAATTTAAATCTAAACTAGGGCTAGTTACGCACCTGGTCTGCAGTTTGGGACGTGGCCAGAGAGTAATATAACTTTACGTTTCGGAGTGCTTTCTGACTAAAGTTAATATAAACGTTAGCTAATCCAAATCCTCCTAGTCTGTTACCATAACAACATATTATCCAAAAGGCATTTTTATTGCAGTAAATTGCGCAATTCACTGCTCTCATCACTGACCTCGCGTTTAAACCTGGCGTGAGCTGCCCGATGCTACAGCAAGGCAAGAGCTCAGGTTAGTGAAGCTGCTGGCTGCAGGATATTTCTGAACAGGCATCTCAACACAAACCTTAAAGTTAAAGACCACCTAACAACCAGAGCCAGTTGCTAACAACAAACACAGCACGTGAATTGGACCTGCTGTATGCTAATGTTAAGGATGCATACAGCTGCTCCCCCCTCTGGGTGGATCTGATCAGCCTGTGACCACGAGGACAGTGAGGAGATGGTCAGAGGAGACTTCTGAAGTGCTGCAGGACTGCTTTGAGACTACAGAATGGACAGCACTCTATGAGCCACATGAAGAGGACATTGACGGGCTCACAGAGTGCATCACAGACTACATCAATTTCTGTGTAGACTCCACTGTCCCAACCAGGACTGTTAAATGTTACCCAAACAACAAGCTGTGGGTAACAAAAGACATTAAAACCCTCCTCAAGAAGAAGAAGAGGGCTTTCAGAGCTGGAGACCGGAAGAACGATTCAAAGGGAACTGAAGAGAACCATCAGGGAGGCTAAGAACAGATATCAGAGGAAGCTGGAGTGGAATGACATGAGGGAGGTCTGGAGTGGTATGAGGACCATCACTGGCTTCAGGTCCAGTAACAACAGGGGAGTAGAGGGCATTGTGGACAGGGCCAACGAGTTAAATTTGTTTTTTAACAGATTTGACACTGCAAGCCCTGACCTCCCCCTCCCTGACTCCTCTGATGCCAGGCCTCAATACGCTGTTGCATGCTAGGGCAGCAGGCTGAGGGTGGCAGATGCCAACAGACTTATTAAACTGATCCGCAGAACCAGTGATGTTGTGAGTGTGGAGCTGGACTCGCTGACGGCAGTGTCTGAGAGGAGGATGCTATCTAAGCTGCAGGCCATCATGGATAATGGCTCCCACCCTCTTTATTACACAGTGATGAGACACAGGAGCACATTCAGTGCAAGACTCATTCAGCCAAAATCTTTCCCATTTATGACTGAAGCTAGCATATTCAGCTAAAATGTACGGTTCGCTGCTAGGCTAATTGTAACTATAGCTCCGTTCAGCAGTGTTTTAGCATAGCATACTCAGCGGGGATTTTCTGTCCACCTATTTGCGTAAACCAAGACTTAAGACTTGATATTAGGCATGGTCGAGACACAGCCTGGCCTTGATACCTGGCCTTGATGGTCAGCGAGAGCAACCAGATGCAGTTGGGGGAGGAGGTTAGAAAAGAGCTTCAACTCAGGCAGTCGCCATCTGCAGCCTACGTGAACAACAGAATGAAAAAAAAAATTGTTGAATACTGCATGAATATGAACTGTCATGCAACTAGATTGTATAGTATTAGTGTAAATATAGTGTCTTAAAAATGTCAATAAAAATGTCCCAGTCCGTGGTCATAAAACATCCTTTCAGAGTCTCTATAGCAGCATTATTCCAAACATGCACAGTTTTCACCTTGGGCTTGCAATGTTTAAAAACAGGCTTTTAAAGTGGCAGAAGACAAATCATATCAGAACCAGGTCAATTTGTCCCACCCAAAAATTAAACCACAGAAAAAGTGGAAACTTTATTTTAAAAGCCCTTTCTGGTAGCTCTCGCAATTCACGTGCTGTGTTTGTTGTTAGCAACTGGCTCTGGTTGTTAGGTGGTCTTTAACTTTAAGGTTTATGTTGAGATGCCTGTTCAGAAATATCCTGCAGCCAGCAGCTTCACTAACCCGAGCTCTCACCTCGCTGTAGCGTCGGGAAGCTCGCGCCAGCTTTAAACGCGAGGTCAGTGATGAGAGCAGTGAATAGCACAATTTACTGCAATAAAAATGTCTTTTGGATAATATGTTGTTAGGTAACAGACTAGGAGGATTTGGGTTAGCTAACGTTAATATTAACTTGAGTCAGAAAGCACTCTGAAACGTAAAGTTACATTACTCTCTGGCCACATCCCAAACTGCAGACCAGGTGCGTAACTAGCCCTAGTTTAGGTTTAAATTGAGTCCCAGCACCCCTAAAGATTTTCCATATTTCTGATGCACTCTTATTCTGATATTGTTAGCGAGTGACTATCTGACGGTTAATTTTAATGCTGGCAAACAGCAAACAAACAATGATTGTGGTCAAGTAACGATCCATATTCTTTAAGAAGTTCCATGCACTGCTCTAGCCATCAGTCACAGTGGCCCAGACAGAGGTGGTACCTGCTGGGTTGAAGATGGGAGGCACAACAGTTCATTATCGCACAGGGACCAGTGAAGTAGCACTGATCATGGGGAGGGCATAACAGTTGGGGGCCAGGAGATGTGCCATTTAGTCTGGATGAAACATGCATGTGAATAATACAGATTATAATCATGATGAGTTCATATGCCTGTGTGATGTACATGCGTACAAAGATGAGTCCGAATTCAGCACAACACCAGTCATTTCTTTGCATGCTTGCCTGAAACTGAAGAAGTGGTAGATCTAGAAAATGTAACGTGCAAAGGAGTAGCAGGGAGTTTTATCAGGCTGACATTTTTATGTGGCCTGGTTGGGAGGCAGAGGGGACGTGTTTATGCCAGCAGCTGTATTTCTTCAATAACTTTAATTCTTAGACAAAGAGTCCAATTTCTGACATAGCATGTAATTGCAAAGTTATTCAGAAATCTGATTCACACAGCACCAGTTTTTTACCTGTAGATGTAATAATAGCATTTTCAATTATTTTCTGCACAAAAATGTACACATCATTTTATGCGTAGAGGGTGTAGAATTATCATATATGTAAGTAACATGTCCCCAGTGCGTAGATTTGCTCTTGACATTGGTGGGGACAATCCCAGTAACAATCCTAGAAATAAATGTATCTTTCTTAATGTCTTAGTTAAACTACAAGACATAGGCTTGTTTCAAACCAGTAAACAGTGAGTTTACATCTTAAGACTCATTGACATTACTTCAGCTATAGTACAACTGACATCTCTAATACATTAGCATTAATAAAGTAGGGAAAACTGCTTGTTATTCATAGCTACAGACAATTGTAGCCTGTTGTATGCTGTGTGCCAGAGCCTAGCATTGCCATTACCATTATTATGATGGACTCAATTCATTAGTGAACTTGACTTTAAATAACACATTTCTTTGAAAGTAGCACCTTCTTCTTTTTTGCTGCCATCCTTACTCGCTTTTGACACCCATGTATCACCCAGGCTTGCACAGTGAGTTTTGCATATGAATGGAAAATTTTCCTTACGTCCATGCTAATTTTACGCCCTTGACGTGCCCCACCAATATTCAGTGATCCTCCAAAAAACCCTGATCTGTCAATGTCTCCCTGTAACACATATGGCCAATGTAATTGGCTGTGCCTTTCACTGCTGTCATGTATGACTCTGTAGATATGTTTGGTGGTTAGCAGTGCCAAAACTGGAAGGAAAACTTTCCAATCATATGTGAGACTTACTGTACATGATGGCTGAAGCAAAGTCTTATGTAAACTCACTGCTTATTGGTTTGAAAGTGGCAACACTATCTGGATGAAAATATGTCTTGTACTTTCATTGACACATTCAGAGAGATGTTTTTTTTTTCTGTGATTGTTAATTTGTTGGTTTTGTGAAGATTATACAGCTCCCTCTACTATTATTGTTGCTGATGTGTGAGACCTGTTTCATTTGCACTATGGCTGAAGTAAAATGAAGTCTAAATTATTTTTTGTCAGCCATTAATTTAACATTGTATGATTTATTAATTAAATTATGAATTGTTATTCAGAATAGTTTAAAAGCACGTAGAATAACATATGTAGTATATAGTATATTAGTCCTTTATTGTTTTATCATGGAGCAAAGAGAAAACAACTATAGGGGGCGGGGTGTGGGTAGATTCATAGGTCCCCACCAATATCAAGAGCAAATCTACGCCCTTGCAACCAACTCTCTAATATTTTTAGCATTTTGTTCTCAATGGTGGGGTTCATTGCAGAACAAGAATTTCTCAAAAACCTAAGACAAGTGATGGGTCCCCTGTGTCCGGGGACCAGCCTTTGTCCTGTTGTCTCACATTTGGTTCAGTTGTCCATGACCCTGTTCCCAATGCCGAACTTTAGTTTTCCAGACCAGCATCTCCTCACAGCTCAGCAATGATCTCACTTTTGCAATATGCAAATAATAAGCTAAATAATAAGAAAGAAAAATCCCAAAATGTTATGGAAAAAACAAAATGTATTTGAATGATGTTTAAGCCATAGTACTGGCTCAGATACAGAGATGGCATGTTGCCACTGCAATGTGTGGCAAGGGTCCATGGATTTCCCACAGACATAGTGTTTGACCCTGTACCTCAGTTCACCGGTCGTTTTTGGAAAGCATTCTGCCAATTAATAGGGGCTTCTGTAAGTTTGTTTGGGCTTTCACCCTCAGTCTAACGGGCAGACTGAGAGGGTGAACCAAGATCTCGAGAGCACCCTTATGTGCTATGCCTCCAGTGCAAACTGACAGTGTTCAGTTGTGTTTATTAATGCATCAGTCATAAAAAATATAAATCAATTATAAATGGAACATCCTCAGTTAGTTTAAATTTTACCATTATCAGAACCTGCAAATGCCACCAAAAAGCCAGTGAAATTTGCAAAAAGCAGTACAATCTACTTTTGTGTACTTTTTTTGTAATTAGTCAATTTTACAGCTGTCAAAAACATTTGTTCAGTTGTTCATGACATTTGTATTACCCCCTTAAGTATAACTGATTACATTTCAATAGACAGAAGCACTGCAAACATACTAAGAGAAGTTTTCACTTTAAACCAAGTGTTTAAATAATTTAAATAGTGAAGATGTTTACAGGGTAATTATAATATCAGCTCACTTTTTATTTTTGTTGCCAGGCAGAGGACATAAATATAAAAGGCAATGGTAAAGATTTCTGTTATGGCCAAATGCTAAAAAATAAATTATTCACAAACTATCTGCCGATTATATATCTTTTGAAGAGACCTCATGTCATGAAACATGTCATGATTCTCATCCTCCTACAGTAATAAAGAAAATCCACATAAATTCACATAATACTACATCAGTTTGTTAGGCCAAATAACTCTTTCTCAACTGCAAAAATAAAAAAACAGCAATATAATCCAAACACAAAGAATTAAAATAGTTTTACACTTCCGATTCCTGTTAAATTAATGTCTAATATAATATTTACTTCTAGAACAATAACTGTGTGCGAGTGAGAGTGTGTTGAAAAATTTGAAAACTAACCACACCCACTTATTGGAAAATAAACAACAGCAATTTTGCACCATCATCCCCTACCGTTTAAATAAAATAATTTCTTAAAAAATAATTTCTGGACAAAACCAGAAGTTATACAAGTGATGCTATATAATAATACATTTGCCAGTTAAACAATGACACATGGTAATTGAAGTTGTATAGCAACTAATAATTTAATTTATGCAAGAGTACATTTACAGCAGTAAATTTACAAACCATCTTACCAACTGCAGTAACTACAGAAAATGCTAGGTGTTCCTCAGGAAAAATAACTTTGTTTTAGCTTTGTTTTACCAGCCTCCTTCTGATCTTTTATCTCAGTATACCTCTTCTGAATTGCTGTATGGTTTTGGGGGATTTTATTTAAACAGAATATCTAATGCATATGTTTACTTAAAGGAAATATGTGGAATCCTTACCCTCACACGATTCATGATTATTTTGGTTTCAGTTCTGTTACTTTATATATTTATTCATTTTATTACTTTTTATAATCCTTTTTTTGACAGTTTCTTATTTTAATCTTATTTCTTCTCTTAATTGTTTTACCATATATCTTGTTTAAGTTTATTATCAATTTGTTTCACATTAACATTTTACTTTATCCGATAAAATTCATTTAAATTTCTTTTTCAGTCCCTTTAAGATGCAAATGCTGGACTGTAATATGTGCGTAAATTATTGACTCCTATGTGTGGTGACACTTGTTTAATAGAAACATCCATGTGTTCAGACAGCAAGCTGTTAAAATTTCCATTCTTTATTAAAGGGAAAGCAATAGAATTAAATTTACGTCCATAGTACTCTTACATGTGCGGTGAGGATTTTTAATATAATACTATAAAGTGGTTTAGAATATTTTAGAATATTATAACATGCGTATTGAGAATTTTAACTAAGCGGTATAAAGCGTTTTTTTTCTTTTATTAAAAATAATATATTTCCGGTTGCTGGCAAAAAAAGAAAGGGTAAAAAAGAACCGGATATTACGTGTACATTTAGCAAGCCTGCTAAAGCAAGAAAGTGGTCGTTAAGCGGCGAGGTAGGTGCATATAAAGTTAGTTTCATGGTTTAGTGCTTTCTTTTAAATCATTTAGCTATGGTCGGTAGTGGTTTGTGTTTGATGTATTTGGCGTTTTTTTGGGAGGGGTTGTATTTTGTGTTAAATAATTGAAAGACGCAAGCCAAAGTCAAGCAAGGTCTTTGGTTCGCTAGCTAACATAGCTATCAGTCTTGCTACCACCGTTTATCACGTAATTTAAACGTCGTTGCAATAGCAATACAAAATAGATCTGTGTAGTCTTTTCACAATATAATGCAAGATTAATGTCTGAAACATAATTAAAGTTGTCTACTTTTATTTACTTATACGACCACTAACTGCGTGTTATGGGTTTTGAGGTCATGGTGTTTAAAACATAATTAGAAACTCTAAGCATCGTTTTTCCTCCAAAAATTTGTTTGATTTGTTTGCTGTTTTGTATTTTATTTCGACATTAAGACATATTAGCGGATGCAGTTGTGAAAATGCGTAATGGTTAGATAATTATTCGTGGCTTCTGATTCACCGAACGACCTTAAACTAAAGCGAGTGTTTACGATCGTATGTTTGCTGCACAGTTTTTACTTTTGCAGACTTAAAACAAGAATAAAGAAATTAAGAGTATGTACTGTGTTTGCTCTAAGGTTATAAAATATTAAATTGACCAGATAAATGATGTTGCTTCTGTTTATTTTAACTGTATTTCCTTACAAGTATTTCAGGTTTCCACTGTAGGGAAAAGGTGTTTTGCGTCTGGTCCATGTTTGCTTAAGAAAAGAATATAGGTTTAATCCTCGAAAGTGGCTAGTAAAATTACACAATGGGCAATAGTGTTAATAATAAGCTCAAATTGCAGATTTATTTGCATAAAGTGACATGAATGACAGATTCCAAACAGAGTATTAATCTGTCACTGTAAGGAAAACCTGTTTCTATTCTGGTCCAAGCTGTTTAAAAGCATAAAACTAACTGGCAACATGGCAAAGATGTAAAATAATAGGAATCTGAAATTCCAGAGGCATGTTAAAGATGTTATTCATGTTGTGCCAGAGAAATTACATATCCTAGATAGAAAATCACACTTGGTTTTAATTTGGCCAAATCTGGCATAATGAGTGAAAATACTAAACAGCTAGTTTAATATTTTGCTGTTAAATGTTGATAACAAAACAGTTAATTCTCCTCTTTTGTTAAACAGCAGCTCTAATATGTTTCTTGTTTCTTATCATATAGCAGAAACACTAACTGTACGGCAGAACAGTCATGGACTAAGAATTAAATGTGGAGCTTGTGTTTGTTGTTTCTTTTTTCCGTCTACTCTCTATATGAAAAGGCTCTACCACCTAATGTAACTTTTTCTAGGTACTAACTGTAAGCCAGCCCCTTGTGATCTAAGTAAGCACATTGGTTCATAGTTAGAGATAAGATTCGTAATTTGTGGTTTATTTATTTTGGTTTGGTTATTTCTGGCATAACCTCTTTAGGTAAACCTGTTGAAATTAGATCCAGTATACAAGTAGATGGTTTTGAGGAAGAAATAATTTAGGCCAGCTCTGTCTAAATAAGGTGAAGGGTTCCTCTCTCTTTGTAGTAGTTATACTTTGCTGAAGATCTAGATGAGGTTTACATGGCAGTGCACTTGTAGTTGCTAAGTTTTTTAAGCTAGTAGGTGTAGTGCAGGGGTATTTAGAATTTAGTAAGGTCCACATAGAGGAAATTTCTTCAGGCCAAGGTCCGGACCAACATAATTTCTAACTTGCTTAATGATTCAGTTTCCTATCCTGTATACTGAAGTAGCCTAGTATCAGCATCTTATACCATCAGCAACTGAAAGACCAACACATCACACGTACTGGTCAGAATATTTCAGTATATTTACTGTTTAAATGCTGAGCTTAATAAATGTTTTTTTCATCACTAAGTAAAAACAAGGGCTACATCTTTAAAATGCTTTTGAGAAAGTCTTTTATAAGTTTTTTTTATAATAAAAAAGGGAAATAAAATGTTTAGTCTTGTTAACTGAGTTTCATGCCTTAACAGTTTACCTCTCTCTTGTATTCATCCACACTTTCTTTTGTTTAGTTGTCTTAGTTGTCCAGCCAGGACTTTATAAATCTGGGCTGAAAATGTGTTAGGACCATTCTCTTACATACACACACACAATATTCGGGCTGTTCTGTGAGTGTGCATGTTCTCCCTGTGCTTGAGTGGGTTTTCTTCGTGTTGTCTGGTTTCTGCACAGATTTGATTGGCTGAGGAGTTGCGTTTGGTGATTTTACTACACTCGCCATTGGTCTGTCGCAAAGCCCGGAGTAAAGACTAGAAAAGTTCCGCCTCTTAAAGTAAACACTGTCTAAATTAAATCCTCCTCAATAGTTTATCGGTTTGGGTATGCATTGGACAATGTCTGGGTTCGGACCCTCTGGTGTAATAATGTTGCTTAACACAATACTATTTGGATGAGCAAATACTATGATTAAGAGTAATTTTTTGAGTCTGAGGAGAAACAGTTAAATTATCCATGTAACTCAAAAGTGTGATTGCAGTAAAAAAAAAAAGCCGAAAAAGTTTGTGATACAAAGGCCTTTTTTAGTGGATCCTAGAGAAATGAACTTATCTGTTCCTCAATCACTTACATTAAGATAAATAATTTCAAAAGAAGAGGATGTATAACCTGATGTTTTCCTAAAGTATTTGTATGTATGTTTGCTATGCATCCATGCTTGCCATTTTACAAGGACTATATACATAACTGTAGCCTGTTGAAGTTGCTATGTTTAGAGCTAAATATCCTTCATATCAATTTCACATTTATTTGAGACACAAAGCATCAAAATTATGATTAGTAATAAGTTAATTTTGACAGCTTTAGATATATGATTTTATATTAAGCAGGTCTAGGTGTCATCTTTGCTAACTGGTAGATCTGGTCTTATTTTAATTAAATAACCAAAACAAACTTTTAAAAGTTTTTTTAAGTTTAATTTGGAACAGACACCATTGGTTGGTTACTGTGTGGCGTCTCAAGGCAGCTAGCAGACGGTCAGTTTAACCTGTTTGTCTGCTGCCTGATTTTATCTGTGGTTTGTGATTAACTGTCTTACACTTGATACACTGTGATTTATTATAAGGAATGAGACCAGCACTCTGCCCCGAGGGGTGAGTACTGACCCACAGAACAGGCTTGCATAATCTCTGACTACCGCAGATGAACATCATTTGTCCCTACATGAATGACTAACTTTATTATTTTGTCTATCAGACAAAAGTTCAACTTATACCTTTCACAAATAAAGCTGTATTTACTGCTCTTAATAGCGACAGAGAGAGAAACAATGGTAAACATGCTGCGCTGTGCAATAATCCTACTTGTGTTTGTGTTGCTGTGCTGGATGATTTGGGTTCTTTCCAAGCATCTTGAATATCCCACAACAGAAAAAAATGCCTCCAAGCACCTGTGGTTGTACTTTATTGTGAGTACAATTCGATAGTTAACTAAAAAACAAGTGGCGATTTATTGAGTGACAAAATTGATTCTCTGTTTGAAATGTTATTTGTGTCACTACATAATTTCTTGTGCAGTTCAGCTTCTTATTAATTTACATTTTATACACTGTTGCTCTTTGTGTCTTTTTGCCAACTACAATTAAATACAGATGCAATTAACTGGAGTAACTGCTAAATTAAACATTTTAATGAAATTATTGCATTACTTTAAAGTTAGACCCTCTGGATTAGGGCTGCAGCTATCGATTATACAAGATGAAATAACACGGGTTTCTTAACATTTTATTGCTTAAATTTCGTGTAGTACAGTTTTAAAGAAAACATTTTAACAATTATCATTGACATTTATTACTAGACCTATATATCATAAGTTCACAAGGCTGGCTACTGTACTCTCAGTTACTATGCTGAAGTTTGTCCTACACTTGCCTACACCTGGCAACATCATAAGCGCGCGCTGTGCAACAGTAAAAGTCATCCGTGCGAAACCTTGTACTTTATGTGGTTGTATGGATTAAACGAATCTTTGAGGCGAAGAATTTGTTTCGATGATATTTTGTAATCGAGTTACTCGGAATTGTTTCAGCCCTACACTGGATACTTGTTATACGTTGCGTAAATCCATAAGTAGTGAATACACTGCCTCGAAGTGCCTTTATCTTTCATCTGAATTCAGTGTCATCACATCAGGCTAAAAATTAATCTCTAAAATAAAAAAATGGAGACAAAACCTAGCTAATTTTATTACATTTAATAAAATTTTAATATATTCCTGATTATTCCTTATGTGTGAAATGCTTAATATATATATATATATATATATATATATATATATATATATATATATAATAATTATAAAAAACCAGGCCCATTACAGAAGTTATGTTTCAATATATTGATGTAAGTAAATTCCTTTTTTAAGCAATATAATAGTTTTCCTAAAATTATATGAAAAAACGCTATATATGCGTAGCTGACATTAGTCTTGGCATAAAAATAGTTAAAAATACTGCGTTTTTCACTATGTTCACATTACAAGCCTCCTTAGTTAATTCCAATTTTTTGTTCGGATCAGATCTTGACTGTTCACTTGCAATGCTTAAGTTTCTTGATATTTTCTTACAATAACTAAAATATACCATACAATCGGTGGGGCTTTAGCAAAGGTCCCAATTACCTATTTAATAATTTAAAAAATAAGTTCAGATGGGTCTCAAAAGATCTAAAATAAAAATATACACAAAGATGTAATATTTACAGTTTTTAGTTGAAACATATGAGCCATTGACTGTTGGAGCCTGCTTTTTCACTATATGTGTGTAAGCTTGAAAGCCTGGATTAAGCACTATAAAGCCTAAAATTGTAAATGAATTACAGTAACAATATGAGCAATCAGATTAAAACTGTCACTACTTTGTAAAAAGCAACAACACAGAGGTATTATAAATGTTAACGTGTTTTTCATTTTGTTGTTCAACCTAAAATGTATTTTATACGCTAAAAAGCAGTAATTGGAAGTGTCTGTGCTGCATCAGTACTTGCAAATGGTCTTTTTTTAGTCTAAGCAGGACTAAAATCTTTTAAAGTAGTGAGCAAGCCTAAGCACAGACTCTAAATGTGTCAAAACACTGAAGTAGTAGTTTGGGTCTAAGTGTGCCTCCTGTACACACAGAAACCTCACTCTTGCTAAACATGATGTTTCGGTCATGTTTGGCTACAAAGTAAAATTTTATGACTATGCTGAGCTTTTGGCCTACTGCGTTCTTAAACCGGTTAGGCTTGCCTTCTTACTTTACTCTCTTGCTGTGAAAGTCGAAAGCTGTGAATCTCCTCTGATGAGATTTTTTTGAATGTGCTTGACACTTGTGCTATAAATGTGTACATTTCTACCAATCTAGCATTACTGTGGGTGGGACATGGGGCCAGGCTCCAGTAGTGTGTATTGTTGATTGTGGTTATGTCAGATAAATGCACAAATGACAAACATCTTTATTTACAGATGACCCCCTTATGGTGGGGTGAGCAATGTAAGAAAAATTTGGGATAGTGGCTGAAAATGTGTGCATATGTTTTTTGCTTTTAAAATAAAGTGGCTTGCATGATACTTGACAAGTAGTTTTAATAAGGGTAAATTAGGTCATTTTAAATAGACTGTTTGACTCACCGCTGTATTGATGCTATTCCATCGATTCAGGCTAAAGTCATTATCGAACATGAGATAATAGAGCTCTGTAGTGTTACTCATCCTGTTAGCAATGGATGTGCCCATATAGTAAAAATTTAAGCACTGTTTTCTGTGTGTGTGTGTGTATGTATGTATGTATATATATATATATATACATACATACATACATACATACGGGATGTTTTGCAAGTGTTTGTGCATAGCAGTTGTACTGTTGTGATCAGCCATCTCCATTTTGCAGAGCCAACAGAGCACCTCACTGTGGAGTTTCTGGATACATCCAGAATGCATCCACAACTTTAGGTGTACATTAGTGATTGTTTGTAGTAGAGATGGAAAGATCGATCGGCTATGTATCAGTATCGGCCGATTTCTAACTAAAATATGTTTTTGGTGATCGGCTGATATTTCTCCCGATCCCGAGAGCTGATCGATGGCGTTAAACAAATGAGCCTCATTTCTGTATTTCCAGCTAGCGTTTCATTAAAACTCCCTTCGGCCAGCTCCCTGCAATTCCTATGTGAACTGCTAGGTGGAAACACACACCCTTTCGTTTTTGACAGAATGACTAAAGCGGCGCACCTCGCGAGAACAGTTTTCCTTTGCCTTGCGTCCGTCTGGCAGCTTCTTGCCGTGTGTGACACAGATTAATCCAGAGCGTTTTTACAATTTGTAAAATTAACCATGTCTCGTTGGGAAACCAAGACAAAGACATTTAACACTTCTAATCTGATACAGCTTTTAGAGTACACCACGCAGCTGAATACAGTGAGTATCAGCATACAGCAGAGCTAGCACGCGCAGCTAGCACTAAACAGATAACCCAGAACACCGAGCAGACCAGATCTGACCGGTGCGAACAGAACAACAGCAACAATTCAAGATCTACATTTTATGATTGCAGTTTTTTGTTTAAAATAGCACAGTGTCTGTGTTTAATCAGAATCAGAAATACTTTATTGATTCCAGGGGGAAATTGCAGTTTTTACAGTAGCAGAAGAAGAATATACACTCTAATAATAATTTACAACATAAAAGAAATGTGTAGTATGTACACATACAGTGCCCTCCATAATTATTGGCACCCCTGGTTAAGATGTGTCAAAAGCCTTAAAATAAATTCAGTTTTTATTGTGGAAACATACTGTCACACTGAAAAGTGTAGAAAAATGTAACCTTTAACTCAAGTAGAGTTTTAGGGGGAAAATAAAATCCCTGACTAAGAAATAATATTTCTTCATAAAATCACCTGTTCCACAATTATTGGCACCCCTAACAATTCTTAGGAAATAAATGTAATTAAAGAATTTCTGTCACTTCTACAGTAGTTTACGAAGTTAATCAAAGTATGTAGGAACATTTAATTAGCAATTCACAACTTCCTGTTTCCCTGGGGTATAATTATGACGTGACACAGAGGCCATTTCTCTTCAACATGGGAAAGACAAAGGAACATAGCATTCAAGTAAGGCAGATGTGTGTTGACCTTCACAGGTCAGGCAATGGCTACAAGTAAATAGCCACTCGCCTACACCTGTCCGTATCTACTGTCAGAGGAATTATTAAGAAGTTTAAAACAACTGGAACAGTGGTAAACAAGTCTGGACGAGGACGCAAGTTTATTTTGCCACCACGCACAGTGAGGAGGATGATAAGAGAAATATAAAGTTCTCCAAAGCTCACTGTTACGGAACTGCAACAAATGGTAGCATCTTGGGGTCACGAAGTCTCCAAAACAACCATCAGACGCTATCTACACGCCAACAAGCTGTTTGGGAGGCATGCATGGAAAAAACCTTTTCTCACTCACAATCATAAACGTAAACGTTTGGAGTTTGCTAAGCAGTACTGGAACTTCAACTGGGACCGTGTGCTTTGGTCAGATGAAACAAAGATAGAGCTTTTTGGCAACAAATGCTGTAAGTGGGTCTGGCGTAACACAAGAGCTGAGTATGCAGAAAAGCACCTCATGCCCACTGTGAAATACGGGGGAGGATCAGTGATGCTGTGGGCCTGCTTTTCTTCCAAAGGCCCAGGGAACCTTGTTAGGGTGCATGGCATCATGAATGCTTTGAAATACCAGGACATTTAAAAACAAAATCTGGTGGCTTCTGCCCGAAAGCTGAAGATGGGTCGTCACTGGGTCTTTCAGCAAGATAATGACCCTAAACATATGGCAAGATCTACACAGAAATGGTTGACCACACACAGAATCAAGCTCCTCCCATGGCCATCTCAGTCCCCAGACCTTAACCCCATTGAAAACCTGTGGGGTGAGCTGAAGAGGAGAGTGCAGAGGAGAGGACCCAGGTCGCTGGATGATTTAGAGAGATTGTGCAAAGAGGAATGGTCAAAGATACCTCTTTCTGTGTTCTCCCATCTTGTGAAACATTATAGGAGAAGATTAGGTGCTGTTTTGTTGGCAAAGGGGGGTTGTACAAAGTATTAACATCAGGGGTGCTAATAATTGTGGCACACATTATTTGATGTTAAACAATTATTTCTTAATGTGGGATTTTTTTCCTACTGAATAAATGCACTTGAGATAAAGGTTGGATTTTGCTCTTTTTTCCATCGTGGTCCTATATTATTTAAAAAAACCCTCAATTTATTAGAAGCTAAAGAACACATCTTAACCAGGGGTGCCAATAATTATGGAGGGCACTGTATATAAGTCATATATTACAATAGAAGAATAAAATGTAAAGTGACTGTCTATAATATAAAGTACAGATATACTGTATACAGCAGTAAGAGTTTTAGAAGTAGGAAAGTTATTGCACATTTGAGTTCTTATATACATAATTAAATTATAGTTCTACTGGTATCACTGTACATGTGAAAGGTGTTGTACGTTAAGGGAGGAGTTGTAAAGTCTGATAGCCACTGGTAGGAATGACCTCCTGTGGCGTTCTGTAGTGCATTTTGGCTGAAAGAGTCTTTCACTGAATGTGCTCCTGCGTCTCATCACTGTGTGATAAAGAGGGTGGAAGCCATTATCCATAATGGCCTGCAGCTTAGACAGCATCCTCCTCTCAGACACTGCCGTCAGCGAGTCCAGCTCCACACCCACCACATCACTGGCTCTGCGGATCAGTTTATCAAGTCCATTGGCGTCTGCTACCCTCAGCCTGCTGCCCCAGCATGCAACAGCGTATAGGATGCCGCTGGCAACTACAGACTCATAAAAGATCCTCAGCATAGTCCTGCAGATGTTGAAGGACCTCAGCCACCTCAGAAAATAGAGACGACTTTGGCCCTTCTTGTAGAGGGCGTCAGTGTTCTTAGCCCAGTCCAGTTTATTGTCAATGTGCACGCCCAGATATTTATAGTCCTCCACAGTGTCCACACTGACCCCCCTGATGGAAACAGGGGTCACCTGTGTTTTGTCCCTCCTCAGGTCCACCACCAGCTCCTTTGTCTTTGTCACATTGAGCTGCAGATGGTTCAGCTCACACCACGCAACAAAGGCGTTCACCGTCGCCCTGTACTCATCCTCATCACCCCTGCTGATACATCCAACTAGTGCAGAGTCATCAGAGAACTTCTGAAGGTGGCAGGTCTCTGTACAGTAGTTGAAATCAGTGGTGTAGAGGGTGAAGAGGAAGGGAGAGAGGACAGTTCCCTGCAGGGCTCCAGTGTTGCTGACCACTCTGTCTGACACACAGTGCTGCACATGTACATACTGTGGTCTGCCAGTCAGGTAGTCAACAATCCAGGACACGAGTGGGGCGTCTACCTGCATCACTTTCAGCTTGTCACCCAGAAGAGCAGGCTGAATGGTGTTAAATGCACTGGAGAAGTCAAAAAACATGATCCTCACAGTGCTGCCTGGCTTATCCAGGTGAGCGTAGACTCGGTTCAGCAGGTAGATGATGGCATCCTCAACTCCCAGATGAGGCTGGTAGGCGAACTGGAGGGGGTCTAGAAGTGGCTGGACCATGGGCCGGAGCTGACCCAGGACAAGTCTCTCCATGGTCTTTATGATGTGGGACGTCAGTGCCACTGGCCTGTAGTCCTTGATGTCACTGGGCTGCGGTGACTGGTCGGGGAGGAGAGGAGGTGTGTAGTGGACTATCACAGGAGGGTGGGAGGCTATCAGGAGGGGGAGGGAGTGGAGTGGGCTGTTGAGGCCTGGCAGCAGAGGAGTCAGGGAGGGGGAGGTCAGGGCTTACAGTGTCAAATCTGTTAAAAAACAAATTTAACTTGTTGGCCCTGTCCACACTGCCCTCTACTCCCCTGTTGTTGCTGGCCCTGAAACCAGTGATAGTTCTCATGTTGTTCTGCTGGAGTTTCCACTCCAGCTTCCTCCTATATCTGTTCTTAGCCTCCCTGATGGTTCTCTTCAGCTCTCTCTGAAGACTCCAGTTTTGACTGCATTTATTTAATTTGCTTTTTTTTGTTTTAAATTAAGGGTCTAAATTTAATGATTGCAGTATTGGCAATATTTGTTTGATTTACTTTATTTATTTACTGCTAATTTTGTTAAAAATATTATGCTGTTTCACATGAGCTCGTTAAAAATGGTAATAAACCAGTTTAGATCATGTTTCATGACTTGCTTGCGCTAATAACTACATGTACCCCTGCCGTGGCATATACTTCGCCCTCTATTGGTATCAGCTATCGGCTGATCGTGCTGAAAGGTGATCGGCGATCAGAATTGGCCTTAAAAACGCTGATAGGTCCATCTCTAGTTTGAAGCTACAGCTTATGCTCTGGATTAATCCATGCTTTCAGTAGGCGTGGCCATCTTTGCGACGCACGTTATGCTAATCGACGTAATTTTGTTATCAATTATACCGATTATGTCAACGCGTCACACCAGACCTACAATGGCACCAAACTAAAAGTGGACTACCAGATAAATATGGGTTGCAATAAAATGAAGAATTTATATATCTGTATTTATGGTAGGTTTTAGCGTTTTCCTAATTGATTTTATAAGAATTCTAGTACATCCTCTGCTAAAGTGGTAAACGTGTTATATAATTATGCGCACATAGGCAGAATCTAGAGGAATTTGTATAGGGGAAAACTCAGAATTCATAACGAACCTAGAATGGTAATTTTTTATCTGATGTAATTTTTAAGAGGAATTATCTGTCTTGTCCTTTGAACAGGTATCTTGACACAATGGGTCGCCACTTTGGAGATTTGGCCAAGATAAGACACATAATCACTTACAGCATCTCCCCCTTTGAGCAGAGGGCCTTCCCCAACTACTTTTCCAAGGGAATTCCTAATGTTTGGAGGCGATTCACAGCATCTGTCTTCAAGATTGCGCCACGTAAGTATTCCATTATCACTACTTTCAAATTTGCATGTACACATGTTGCATGTACCACTAAATCTACCACCCTTTTTCCTACTTTTACTATAGTCCTTAATCTGTGGCTGGGAGTGTTGGCCGTGTCATGCCCAGAGTTACCAAACAAGCTTAAACACAGAGTTTCTTAGAGGCGTTCCCCATGTTGCTTTGCTAGATGTATATGATGCTGTGCTAGGTGTTTGTTTAATGTTCTCTTGAATTTTAATGAGCAAGCCACCCACAGTGGCAAGGAAAAATTCTCTCAGAGCAAGAGGAGGAATCCTTGACAGGAACCAGCCATAAAAAAGGGAACACAATACAAAACTAGTACAAATACAGTAAGAATCAAATTTATAACTATAGGCATTAGTAAATATAGAAAAAAGGTCAGAGTACCAGTATTTTTGTAAGGTAGGAGAAGAAAGGACCGAAGTGTTTGTTTTACAGATGTCGTCTGTGGAGACAAAACAGCATGACTAAACAGGGAGAGCCATAACGTAACATCAACACATTTGAGTGAGCGTGGGAGAACAGCAGAGCGACATCACCAAGTCTCAGTTTACCCTAATACTCTGTCAGTGAATCTCCAGGATTTGCACCTTTTATCTAATAAACAAAAGCTTGACTAAACAAGTATGTTTTTAGCCTAAGCTTGAAAATTTAGGCTATGTCTCAGTCCCTAACTGACTAGAATGTTATTCCAAAGCTTGGGGGCTCTGTATGAAAAGGCTGTATCCCCTGATGTAACCATTATTTATTCTTTTATTTATTTTATATATTTTATTTCATACTAAGAGTAAGCCAGCACCTTTTAATCTAAGTAGACATGCTGGTTCATAGTAAGAGATACATTCGGTCAGGTACTGAGGAGCAATGCCATTGAGAACATTAGATGTCAATATAAAAATTTTGTATTCAATATGGAATTAAATTGGCAACCAATATAGGGAAGATGAAACTGAGCTTATATAGTCGAACTTCCTAATTCTCGTAGGGCTTTTGCTGGAGCAACCAGAAAGCAGGCCATTGTTGTAATTTAACTTCAACCTAATAAAGGCATGCACTAGCTTTTCTGTGTCTTGTAGGGACAGTGCATCTTTTTACAGTTGTGCATGTTGCAACTGAGATTAAAGGATAAGCAATAATGTAGAAGAATGACTGTTTTATCCGAGTTGAGTAAAAGGAAGTTACTTGACATCCAATCTTATGTCTTTCACACCATTCTCAATTTTAAGTTGAATTTTGTCCTCTGGCTGAAATATACAAATGAGTTGTCAAGTAGCAATTAGGCTTTGGCGATAGGGGATGTAATAGGATATTGACGATGACCAACACGTGATCCGATGCAGATATTTGACACGTAATAATTGCACACGCTGTGTGGGGCAAAGATTTGCGGCACCCGCTGCTTCAGAGTTTTGTGAACTGTCCTGAAAGGATGGCTAGGTTACAGAGAGTGGAGACATGATCACACCCAACTATGGTGGCCAGTTGTCACATCACAACAACATGCAATTATTTTTAGGAACTGGGTCCTCCAGCTCTCCTCTCTCGTTTAAAAGTGGTCCCACTTCCTGTTTTGTGTCCTTATTATATTATATTATAATTTTGAAGAAAACAATCAGATACATGGGGAAATGGATGGATAAATATAAAAGGAGTAACACTGGACAATTAAAATTTGTACCTAAGTTTGAAGTATTTTATACCTAAATACCCTCCTATATCGGGTCTATATCGCTGATTATCACGATAAAAGATTTTCAATATCACCCAGGCTTAGTGGAAATGGAAATGTATACCATGCTTCCTGATGTTACCTTGTGGCAGCATATGTAAGGCAAATAATATAGAACACCATACTTTACTTTAGTAGGAACAGGTGATTAGCCATTTACAACAATTACTAAGGAAAGAACTACTCCTGTTAATCCCACTAGGCTTTCTAGCCTGTCCAGTGGGATAGAGTGGTCTGTTGCAGCAAATGCTGCACTAAGATCAAGCAGAAACATTAAGGATATGATTCTTCAGTCAACAAAAAATAAAAGAAAGGTTTTCACTATACCAAATTTATGACTTGCGATACAATACCTGCCAAAATATCTCAATACAGATAGTAATACAATATAACAGCAAAGAACTAAAACATCAGGAAAAGTAATGTAATAATAGATGATCAAACACAGAACTTAGCCTACTCGCCTCAGAGCAGACAGGCGAACAGAACAGTATACCTGGTTAGAAGTCTCTGCTTTTAACACACATAAATAAACACGGAATTATCGAGGTCGTCAAAATTATCAACGTCACAATCATTTACCATATGTAAGTCGATAACGTAATTAATGGCCCTATTTATGTTAACCTACTTGTGAACACCTGATATTTAGTAGCATGGGAGGTAGGGTAAACATAACGGTGCCAGTTTGTCACATTGGTAGTTATCAAAAAAGATGAAGCCAGTTAATTTAAACAGTTTATCACTCCCCTAAACTGCTTCATGAAAAAGACTGACAAAAAAGACTCCACCTCCTCTGACTTGAGCTTGATTTAATTGTTATAGCTATATCATATTCACTAACCTGACGTTCTTTGGAATTTTTAAACAACTCTGCATTGCTAAGTTAGGTGTTGGCTCCATTGGTCTGTATAGGTTTAAATCACCGTTTGCACACCAGTTTTGATGTGTCCATGGGGTTGCCCTGACTGTCAGATTTATATGAAAAATAATTCCATATTTCATTTTGTGCGTGTACTTTCTCTACAAGCCGCAAAATTGCTGGTATTTGCAGCCCTGCTACATGTTCCCTTCTGACTGCCTCAGTATGCCTGCACTGCAGAGAGAGAAGGCAAGCACTGGAGTACTGCATGCGCACACTACCTCCCTGTGGTGCTTGTTGGAAATGCCGCTCTTATTTTAAAACATGCTCATTCATTTAGTAGGGGTACTAAATAAATGGGCTATTGTACACTTTTTAATGATAAAATATCAAAATGCTTTTCAAGTATCGGTATATCATGCAACACTATTCACTACCATGATGCAGCCTAAATCATGACTAAAACATTTCATATATTATTTATTATTATTATGCAGGTAGGTGAATAATTGTTGAGTAATTGTGCAACAGTTTTCTCCAAAATCTTTATCAGGGATTTTAATATATGAGGTCTTTTATTAGATCATGGGGGTCAAGATCAAGGATCAAAAAAGTATTTCAAAAGAAAATTATTTATTTAATTATGCTTTCTGATTTATTTGTAAATATGTTTACTATGTCTCCACCCATGGCATTTATGCAAGTACTTTGTTCATAACAAGTGCAGGACGATATGGCCAAAATTTATATTGGGTTATATTCTTTCATTTCAGTTGATACAATATAATTCTGATATTGATGTAAATAATTTAAAGGCCTCAGAAAAACTGGCAGGAGTCCCTATAATAGAAGTCTGTATCCATCTTATCAATATAAATAACTTTGACTTTAAATTACAACAGAGGCAGAGTTTCTTATTCTTTTGTAAACAGATTAAACAGATTAAAACAACTGGCGTAGCCTGGATATAGAACTATAGAGTTAGTGGGGGGGGGGGGGGGGATACTGTATCCTAGCTAGTACAAATAGGGCAAGAGCCAGTGCTCATACCCAAAAACCAATAATTATAGTCAGTGCTCACTTACCTAGTTCAAAAGAGATGGATCTTCAGTCAGGGTTTAAAGACCACAAGAGCCTCTGCTGTTCAGACAGGCAGTGAAGGTTCATTCCACCATCTGGATGCCAGGACAAAGAAGAGCTTAGGACGCTTGGATTTTATACCACCAAAGTTAGCTTGTGTAGCCTTGCTGTACTTAAAACTCTGAGGACTCAAGGTACAGGTCAGTTTTTGACCATCACCATATAGTAGAGAGGGGGCTGCATTACCGATGCAGTATGAGATGATCAAAGACTTCTCAAATGAGGTCATGGAGCTTCAGGTGGTGAGCTGTCATCCATAAAAAATGTAATACATGCCGAGATGCGAAGCCTGAGTAACAAATGGTGGGAAGAAAAGCATTAGTTGAGTGTCAGTGTAACAGTGTTAAGAGAGGCAATTAGAGGTAATGACATTACCAAGAGAACGCAGAACGGAGCCTTGAGGAACACTGGTGAAGAGCCTGCATGGAGCAGGTATGTGTCCTCGCCATGATACCAGCTGGTAGCTGCTAATGTCTGAGCTATCCAGTGTGGAATAGCTTAGGATGGAAACCACCCTGGTGGTCTTAGATGCTGATGGTACTGATGATAAGCTGTTTATGATGCCGTGGTATAGCAGGTACATATTGACTGCAGTAGTGTGGACGAAATGAGACCTTGTGGGCAGGTAGTTTATTTGCCACATTTAAATAGTTGTAGGACGCCTTTTTTTTGTGGACAAAGAAGAAAAGCAGGTTAGGGAATTAATTGCAAGAGGATGCGATTTAATGGGGGGGAATGGAGATTCTAAAGGTCGAAATGTTGAGTTTTTGTTGGTTTGTTTGTTTTGTTTTTTTGCATATTACTCATTTTGCACATTTTTCCCTGTAACTGAATATCGGCTACTCGGTGTATGGTTTTATGCATGTCAGTATTGTCTAGCATTTATTTTGCACTGTTTGTACTGTTGTACTATTGTATTGTTTGTACTGTGTAGTCATGTTGCACTCTCTAATCTGTGTTGGTTCTTACTGTAGAAAGTGAAGGAGTGGTATATTTGAATTAGTTTCTTTTTTTTTCTTGTCTCACAGCGATGATTTTGATGTATCTCACCTACACCTGGGGCAACCATATTCATGAGCAGAACAAGAGGAAAAACATCGCAGACTTTGAGAATGAGAAGTGAAGCCAGTCAGTGTGTTCTTTGTCCATGATCAACATATATCTGTATTAATAAAAAAATTAAAACACTGTCATTCAGTCTAACCATTTTTGTCATGAAAGAAGTTTAAAGACTGCTTAGAAAATTCTGGAGTGCCAGTATTCACTGTCAACTTTGAGGAAGTTGCATTTTTAATCTGTTTTCATTTCAATTCTCATTTTAGTCACAAGAATTAACAGAAATGTGATGCGCTTCTGTGACCAATCATACCTCAACCTGTCCTGAATACATTGCAAGATAAAATAGGTCCTTTTAAAGTCTTTCCCCTTCAGATAATATGCCACAGTCATATTTGTACAGTCAGGGTTGTAGGGTTACTTTAAAACTGTTTTAGTGAAGTTAGTTGACAATACAAATGCTTCAGTCACTGTTGTTGGCCTTCAAATACGGATTCTGCATTTGCTAAAGAGGGCGGCAAAGTGGGTGGCTACCAAAATTCTACACAGTCTTGAGTCTTAATATTTGCAACCTCAAAATCTACATACAATTTGGATGTATGTGGGATATTTTGACAAGACTCATGCTGCTGTACATTGCTACAGTTGAGCAAAGTACTTCAGCCATTTCCCATTTCCCGCTCGCCAAAACTTCTATTTAAGAAAATAACCCATGTCCTCACCTTATTTATTTGTAAAGATGTCCAGCCTTAGTTTAATCTGTTGTCAGAGACTTTATTATTGTTTGTTTGCTTTACCAAGGACTTGTGAAAAGGCCTGCTTTTGAGCAGGCCAGGTGTTAATGTCAGAAAGAAACAGCATAAATGAGATGCTGAGTTTCAGTACTAGATGAGTAAGCAGTGGTTAAGTTTTGACTTGCTGTTTGAATAAGAACATCAAAGAAATAAACCAATATCTTTATAATGTCTGAACACTATTAAACTTAGCATAGCAACATATTTTTGTATTGCATAATTGTTATCTTGTTGAACTGTGTCAATTTGCAATACATCTCAGTAGTTGAATCATATTACATTAGTAGCTATCATATGTGTCTTTAATGAATTTAATTGTTGGCATTGTGTTAGGATGGGGTGCATTACATTAGCCTTAGTGAAGGAGATGCCATGCCCTGCCATCATCCTGCCAGGCAGATTAGCTAGCCAAACATTCATCACTTTAGTTTACTTAATTGTTTTTCAACAACCAAACATGCCTGCATTTGTATTTTATAGTATGTTTGATTGTCTTATTTAATGACTAAACATGTGTACATCTATATATTAAAGCTGCCTGATCGTTTGAATGGAGTAGAAGCTCAATTAACATAAGCTAGTCTCTTTATGCGAGGATGGCAGTTAGTATCTGTTTCCTAGGCTAGTGGGACGGTGGTTACAGCAGGGATTAACATGTTTTTTGTGCTGGGTTAGGCATGTTAAAGTAGTGAAAAGCATGGCACCCCCAGAAATGATTGGAAGACACTTAGGTTGCAGCCTTCAAAGCTGATGTCAAAGATCTGTTCAACACTTTCAACCAACATGGACCCTCACCAATTTGGACGATGTCATAGCACGAACAATACACACTGCTCTCACACACTTGGACAGAAAGAACACATGAAAATGCTGTTCATAGACTACAGCTCAGGATTCAACACAATCATCTCCGTCATCCCAGGTGGTGAATGAAGGTAACAGCCTCTCTTCCACTCTGGCTCGCACTGGGTCTCTGTGTACTTAGCCCCCTGCTGTATTTCCTGTACACTCATGACTTTGTAGCTTAACACACTTCCAACCTCATCATCATATTTGTTGATGACACTACCATCCTAGGCCTCAGATCCATCACAGATAGAGATTAAACAGCCTATAGAGATAAGGTCCGCAATTTGTGGTGTTGCCACGACAACAATCTCTGTCTAAGCATCAGTAAAATAAAGTAGATGATTGTGAACTACAGGAAGCTGCAGAGGGTCGGGCACTTTCCCCTTTAAATTAATGATGGCAAAGTGGAGAGTTGGCAGGGTCCTCTGGTTCCTCTGGGTACACCTCACTGATGACCGCACCTGGTCCCACCACACCAACAATCACACTTGGCAGCAAAGCTCCTAACGGAGTGGTGAGGACAGCAGAAAACATCATACGCAACAAATTACCAGTCCAACTAATGAACAGTTTTAAAACAAATTTAGAAGCTGAAAGACCCCAATACCATTTACTTATATATACTCAGTATCTCACAATTTTTTGTAAATATTTTAATATGTCTTTTCATGGGACAACACTGAAGATGTGACACGTTGATACAATGTAAAGTAGTCAGTGTACAGCTTGTAAAACAGTGTAAAGTTGTGAGTGAAGTGAGTACACCCCTAAGTAAAAATGGCTGAATTGTGCCCAAAGTATTAATATTTTGTGTGGCCACCATTATTTTCCAGCACTGCCTTAACTCCCTTGGGCATAGATTTCACTAGAGTTTTACAGGTTGCCACTGGAATCACTCCATTTGAGAATGCCCGACAGATGCTCAATAGAGTTTAGGTCTGGAGGCCTAAATGCTCGGCCTGTCCAGCACCTATACTCGCAGTGATCGTCTCTTTGGTGTGTTTGGGGTCATCATCATGTTGATATACTGTCCTAAGGGCCAGTTTCATTTTTTTTGTAATCAAGTTTTTATTGAAAGTTTTATGTACAACACCAGCAAACAAATGTATAAACTGATGGTTTGGATTGTTAGAGGAAAGATTAACATTATTCCAAATAACTTCCCCATCTAATTCTATATCACTGAAAGGGAGATCTGCTTCCCAGTCTTTCCGGTTATGTATCTTTGTTTTTCAGTGAGAAAGTAAGGATGAGTATATAAAGGGCATAGTTTTCCTAGGGGTTTTACGTATCCATTATATCATTGGATGATACCTTAGCCCTGCACCCCAAATCATTTTTTGGGATTTCAAAGCAGATCAAAATCTGAGATAATGAAAAAATGAGTGTTTTGGGATATTGTACTGAGAAATTAAGTCCTAAAAACTTAATAGCAAGTCCTTACCATCAATGTCTTCCAGAACCAATATACCTTTATGAGTCCATGGACCCACTGTAAATGGTTTATTTCTAGAAAGTAAATGTCTATTTAACCATAATGGAGAGTCTTTATGCCACATCATATCCACACCAAGATACCTTTCAACTATCTTAAAAGTTTTCAACGTATATGTTATGATGGGGCTGTATCGTAGTAGACTTTGTGAATAGGATATGCCGGAAAACAAATAATCTTTAATCCTAACTGGTGACACCAGATATTCCTCTACTGATATCCATGATGGCCTTCAGGATTTAACCAATGTTTTAGATTTTGTAAAGTGCAAGCCCAGTGATAAAATTTGAAATTTGGTAACGCCCAACCACCTTGGGATTTAGGTAACTGTAAACTAACCATTTGATCCGTGAGCGTTTGTTATTATATATAACTTATATGTTATAACTTTTTAAGTAAAGAATCCAATTTTTTTCAAAAGTCTATAGGAGGTTGTAATGGTAACATTGAACTTATTTGTGATAAAATGTTCATTTTTGTTATTGCTACTCATGAAGGAGCAGATGATGGTAAGGGTAACCATTTATTAATATCATTTTTTATTTTCTTAAATATGTTATCATTATTAGTCTTAACTGTAGCAGACACAGATGAAGAAAAGTCTCGCTGGGGAGTTAATTCTTTCAGTCTCACCAATGACATGGAGTAACCATCTGATATTGTCAGCTGCCAACCGACCTTTCACAAATCCTGTTTGGTCAGAATGTACTAACCTCCCTACTCCTTTCTCAAGACGTAAAGTGCTTTAGCATATATCTTTATATCTACATTTAATAAAGAAATAGGCCAATAATTAGCACAATCTAGAGGGTCCTAGCCTGGTTTATGCATTACAGTTATAAGGGCTGTATTCTGATCTCTGAAAAGATAGCCCTTATCAAGTGCATAGTTCAAAGTATCGAGTCATACTGGGCCCAGTATATCCCAAAGTGCATAATAAAGCTCAGCTGGCAGTCTGTCAATACCCGGCGATCTACCTTTATTGATATGCTTAAGAGCAGTTTGTAATTCATCTAATGTAATTGGTGACTCCAATGAATTTACTTCTTCAAGTGATAGGGTGGGAAGTTCTAAATTGTAAAAGAAATCACTGTACTGTTCTTGGGAGAAGCATTCAGATTTATAAAGTTTGATAAAGAAGGTCTTAAAGGAGTCATTAATTTCAGAACTAGTTTTTTAGAGTCACAGATTGATGACATGTTCATACAATTTTCTTGTTTTGTTAAGAGTCTAGATGGCTTACTACCCTCCGAGTAGTATTTATATTTTGTGGTGTGAATTAAATATTCAACTCTATGTTTAACTAAGTCATTTAATTTGGGTTGTTTAATCTTCAGTTGTGATTCTTTTTCCTCAGAGTAGTGAGAATTAAGTTCCTTTTCTAATTCTTTACAAGTATATTCTAATTTTGTAATCACGCTTTGTCTTGATTTTTTAAGGTGAGATGAATATCCAATGCCATTTATTTCTCAGAAATCACTTAATTGAGGCCCATACAAACATCAGGTCTGGGACGCTATTTAAATTTAATTGGATAAATTCTGCTAACTTTTGCTTGACTTGGTTCATGTATAGCTTATTGCAATATTAAACCTCCACCTCGATGGTGCAATCTTAATAGATGCTAAATCAACTTTAACAATTATACGATTATGATCAGAAAGGTGTCGTGGCAGGATTGAGATAGACTTGATTGGACAGATTGGACTTGAGGACAGAATGTAGTCTATTCTGGAGGACATTTTGTAAGGAGCTGAAAAATAGGTGGATTCCCTAGCAGCAGTGTTTTTAATTCGCCATACATCAAGGATATTCAAATCTTAAGAAAACCCCCTTAGCATTTTAGATGAGAGTCTCATTTGTGGATAATGATGTGCTTGTCCTATCTAAATTACAATAAAAAAGTGTCCATATCTGATCCGATAATTAAAAAATAATCGTTTAATGAAATCAGTTCTTTTGTAATCAGTCATAAACAGTTGGAGCATATATACTTACAAAAGTTATTTTCCTCCCTTCTATCACAGTACAACAGTAAGCTAGTCTTCCTGAGTTATTTGCACTAGTCCTCTCTATTTTAATATTTAAATTCCGTCTCATCAAAATCACTACGCCTTTGGTATGAGAGCCATCTCCCCAGCCAACACGGTGGACTCAGGCCAGCTCCGGTTCAGACTCGGGGGCTTGGCATACACTCAGACTCGGCGAGAGCTATGTGGGCCGAGTGCGGGCCGAGTTTGGTCGCCACGTTAGGGCTGAATCCGGTTTTGGATTTTGCATTTACTTCAATTGAAGACACTGGGTTTTACCCACAAACAGACATGATGTATTAAGTGCTGTTTTTAGCGACAGCTCTGTCTCACACTTACGAAAAATCTAACAGCAACTTTGGTACGTCTTTTCTCAGATGACTTCCATGTTCATGTATTTTTTATCAGATTATTCGGACAAAGCACAGCAGTGGTACTTACGTTATGTTTTATTAAGTTTTAATAAGAAAAAGCTTGGGTGAGTTCAGTCTGTGCGCTGGTAATTGAGTGACAGGCAGAACCAGAAACCGCTCCAGCTGCAGGTACTTGGAAACGCGACACACACGCTCGCCAGAGCACCTGAAACCAGATCAGCCTCGCGCTCCAACCGTTGGGGCGATACCTTCGAAAACTGAGGTAAGAAGATTTAGATATAATGATTATCTTATTATGTAAACGTGGCTGGCTGGCTAATTGATTTCTAAATAAAATCTAGTGAAAAATAGCAGTGTTGCAGTACGAAAGGAAATATATTGAGCATTGAGTCCCTAAGGAGGTTTTAAGTGGGGTGCACACAGCCTTGCAGATTTATTTGCCCTCTAAAAACATTTTTAGTTAAACACTTTAAGACCATAAAAATTGGCTTTATAGTTTTATGTTGTGTGATAAATGAAGTAAACTGTTAAAACTATGTGTGGATGTGCCCTCCAGTTTGTCAGCTGTTTTTTTCTAAGAGACATTTTTTGTTTTTGTTTCAGATTTGAAAGGCTCTGAAGAGATGTATATGAACATGTCCTGGACATGTTCTATCACATCTTTTACAATCTAGAAGGAGAGGAACAACTCAATCCTGACTTTGACGTCCACATCTATGCCTTCCACTGGAGTTTCCTTCCTCACCTGCAAAGGCGCCTAGCCTTCTTTAAGGATGCGTGGAACCACCACAGGCTCAGAACAGAAGGCAATTAGTCTCCTATCCAGCTTTGGATGGGACACAGAACACAAACTAGTGAGGAACATATTCAGGTAAATTCTCAAATGATGGAAATGAGAAAGCTTTCAGGGGTGGGGAACCAGCACAGTTTGGTGAATTCCATGCTGTAACACATTAATTAAACATGCACAAATCCAGCATCAAGTTCCCCACTGATGCTTTAAATATGAGTACACTTTAACAGTATTAGGTAATACTAGGGCTGCACAATGTCATTTCAGCATTATTGCAGTTTGAACATGCACAGTAGTCACATCACAGGATGTACAATGTCTCATGCAATGTAAAATTTATTTTTAAAAATTAACTTTTTTTGCTGCTTGATACAAAAGTAAAGGCAGATATTTGCCCAACAGTGTTAATTATTCATGACATGTTGGATAACTGAAACATTGATTTTAAACTTGCTCCGATTCTTTTTTTTTTCTCGGTGTGTTTCAGTACAGGGAAATACACCTACCTTGTATATACACTAACTGTTCATTATGTTGGTTCGATTTTCCATATAACTCTCACTTTGTAGTTCTATAATTACACATCAAAGTCTATCTGTTTCTATGCAAACTTTGTTAGCAACTTTCTTTTTGGTAGGCTGTTCTCAGTCCAGCAGTGACTGAGGTGTTGAAAAACTCCACTGATTCACTCATACCAGTGTCGCTGCAGTGCTGAGAATAACATACCACCCAGACATTACCTGCTTTATTGTGGCCCTGTGGGTTCCTGGCCATTTGAAGAACAGGGTGAAAAGAGTATAAAAGTATGCAGATAATCAGATGGATTGCAGTCTGGAATTATAGAAAAACAAAGTGATACAAAGGCTATATTGAGCTGATAAAATGGATAATGATTTTACATAGAAAGTATGTGTACCTAATGAAATGGCAGGTAAGTATATCATTTATTGTCCCTAGTCATTTTTTTTTACAGATTCGGCATATAAAAACTAGGTTGAGAAACTGATATTTCTTTACTATTTCAATACATTATCAAATGTGAAACACAAAATCCAACTCGGAGTGTGTTAATTTGTTAATTTAATGTATTTCTGAATAAAAGAATACACTTGAACAACAAAATTATGCACTTACAAAACATTCCTGAACAAATGTTTTTGGTGTGTGTTCACCCACTCCCCCACCCCCAAACAGTTAAAAAACAAACCTTTAACTGCAAAAACCTTTAAATACAGCAACTGCATAAAACTTCATAAAGGCTCAGCTAACTCATGTTCTGTAAATGAAAATCTCTGTATATGAAAACATTAACAAGAACACCAAAATACAGTTAATCAGCCAGTACGCATGGTGGTGAGGTCCATGAAAGGTTGTTCTTTTTTTGCCATGAGGTAAGTAGTAAATAATGGAAGTCCCCCATTGTATTATATTATCACTGTAACTCCAATGAAAAACTAAAACTTTAAAAGTAACTTTAAATCTAAAACGTAAATCAAACCAAATCCATATTCAGTTGTTGAAACAGCAGCTTGGAGGTCCTTCCAGAAGTCTTCGTAGGCTCTGTAATGGACAGGGAGCTTGATTGTGTCTCTACATGTATATGCAGTTGGCATTGGGACACTTGTTGAGACCTCCACATACAGATGCTGCGGAAGTGAAGTCCAGCCCACCCAAAACTGGACCAGCTTCTTCAACTCCTCTGATGTGCCTGTCAAAATACATGAAAATGTACTGAGGAATATAAAACTGTATTTAAAGATTTCTGCAGTGAATCTAGGTGACCTACCATGTTCAATGTACTGGCGAAAAAAGCTGGTCACTTTGCAAGAATCTTCAAGTTGGGAGTCCATGTCTTCATCACTATCAGGTTCTGGCCAAATTGTTTTGTCCAGGATCATCTATACAACAAACATCTTTAAATCATCTTAGAATAAAACTGTATTATCACATCTAACATTTTGTCAAACATAGTGTAAACTGATGTAAAAACATTGCACCCTGCTTTAGCTGCAGCAATCCTCCACTACTGTTTACTGTAATGTATTGTTTTCAGAAGAATAAGAAACATGAAGGTTGGTGTTTCCCAAACCTCAGTCCTAAAACCTCTTCTGTACAGCATACTGGGTTTATGCTTTTGTGATTCAGTGTGTGTCAATATATACACAGCGTATGATAGTATTAGGTCTATTCTACACAGTTAAAGGGTTATAAAGGCCATCATAAATACCTCTGGCTCAATTACTTGAGAAGCAGCTCTTGGGAAAAGCTGTTCGATTATAGCAGGGCGTTCTTTAATCATGGAGAGAACTCCAGCGTCTTTCAAACCCTTCTTGATCTGCTGCACCTGCTTTTCTCTCCAACCAACAACCTAAATTAATAACTTAGTCATGAAACAAAATCTAGAGTTAAACTTGATAACTGGTCATTTAAAAATAAAAAGACTTACAGCATGTTGTAGTATGCATTGTGCCAGCCATTTCCTGTTTTCCTCAGTAACTAAAGACAGATCCCAGCTTATCCCCACTTCATGCACTTGCCTATGCTCAGCTTCAGTCAGTTTTCCAGGACCCTGAAGCTATGATAAATCAGATAAAACATGTCTGCATGAAACCTACCAGGACAGTGTACAAATTCTAAGTGCCAACAGTGGAAAATTACTATTCGAACAAGACTTATAATCACACTCACAAGAGAGACAATTTCCACAATGTCAGTATCATGACAGTCATCTAATTCCACAATCACTGGTTCGTCCTGCTCCCCAGTCATCAGCTTGAACATTGAGCGACTCAGTTCTGTGATCAAGGGTCCTCCATGTATGAAAGAGTGCCCAATCATGCGGCCAACAGCACAAAACAGATCGCTGTCAAGCAGGATGCGTGACGTGGATGGCACCAGGTGATCATCTTGTCCAATAAAAAAAACTGTTCTACCACAACCGTCTAAAAAAAAAAAAAAATCATGAGATTTATCAAAAACACACATCTGAAAATGAAAACTGCATAGAAATTGTGGCCTTTTGCAAATAAATAACTCTCAATCAATCCTTGGTTCACACCACATGCATGGGCCAAACTGGAGACCAATGGGTTTGCATGCATTCTTTCTTAAGTTAGTGTGTAAAGTCATAGTTAGTATACACTACTTAGTTTTAAATTATCCTTTTACTAAATCTAGTTTCATCACAAATGCTTATGTTGTGTCTTAACTAGTCACCATTAACTTATGCACATTCTACCACTGAGAAATTTAGTCGCTTCAGCCCATCTTTGCTGCAGAGAGACTCTGCCTCTCTAAAATGCTCATTTAACATCCAGTCATGGGAGTTAGTTGTGAATAGCTCCTCCAGCTGTTTTTATTAATACCACTTATTTTTCCTGCCTTTTCTTGCCCCTGCGCCAAATGTTTTTTTACACAACTGATGTGTTCCATGTTATATTGTGCGATATTGTAAGATTTGCAAATTATTGCGTTCTTTTTTATTTACATTTTACACAGCGTATTGTTTTTGAATTGGGGTTGTATTAAAAAGAAAAAAAACAAAAACACTTCAACACTTACCAAGATTTAGGTCAAACCCAAATTGAACTCTGGACATCACAAAAGACAGGAAATGGCTTACAACACCATCTCCAATGGCTGAATCACCTAAGGGAGCAAAAGAAATTAAATACATACACTTATATTCAATCATGCTTTCATATGCACAAATAAGAGAGTTAATCAAAGCTATGGTATCTAATCCAGGATTAACTGTAAAATTTGTTAATTGCCTTCATGAAACAAACGAATCACAGTTAAATTGTTTACATCGCTGAAAGTTAGTCAAGAAGCCTGTCTAAAGGTTTAAGAAGCATGTTATACAAAACAAGACAAGCTTATTTGCTTGTACAGTAACAGTTGCCATAAAAGCAAATGCAGATACACAAATTCTAAAGGTATTTACTACTTCCATAATGTGAGGGACATATACACTCCTCTCCAAAAGTACTGGAAAAATGAGGCCAATTCCTTTATTTTTGCTGTAGAGTAAAAACATTTGGGTTTGACATTAAAAGATGATTATGAGACAAAAGATCAACATTTGAGCTTTTATTTCCAGGTATTTACATCTGGATCTAACACACAGTTCAGATGATAGCACCTTTTATCTGAACCCACCCATTGTGATCAAGTTTTGGAAAATGTGACTGTCAGGTTTGTTTTGTTGGCCAGGTGTGTCCTGTTACATTGATTAAACAATAAATAGCAATGAATGTCTCGGCTCAGTTTCAGATTTGGATTTTGCTTGTGCATTTATAGTTAGAGGAGTAACCAACATGAAAACCAGAGAGCTGTCTATGGGTGAAAAACAAGCAATTGTGAAGCTGAGAGAAGATGAAAAATCAACCAGAGCCATTGCACACACATTGCCCATTGCCAGTAAAACCATTTGGAATGCCCTGAAGAAGAAAGTCATCACTGGCGTACTAAGTAGCAAATGTCAAACGGTAGACCAAGGAAAACAACAGCAGTTGATGACAAACATTATGAGTGCTGTGAAAAAAAGATCCTAAAACAATTGTTAGTGACATCAGCAACAACCTCCAGAGGGCAGGAGTGAAGGTATCACAATCTACTGTTCGCAGAAGACTTCATGAACAGAGGCATAGAGGATTCACCAGAAGAGGCAAACCGCTAATTATCAAGAAGAATATGAAGGCCAGGCTGGAATTTGCCCAGAAGCACAGAGACAAGCCTCAGAAAGTTTTAGACTGATGAGACAAAGATATACCTTTACAAATGTAATGGAAAGGCTAAAGTTTGGAGAAAGAAAGGATCTCTTCATGATTAAAAGCTCATCTGTTAAAAAAAGTAGAGGTAAGGTCATAACTTGGGCTTGCATGGCTTCTTCTGGCACAGGCTCATTAATCTGGCAGCAGTATAATGAACTCAGAAGTCTACAGAAACATTTTGTCTGTCAATTTAAAGAAAGATGCAACCACACTGATTGAGAGATCCTACATCATGTAGCAAGATAATGAACCGAAACACACTGCCAAAACTACAAAAGACTTCATCAGGGGCAAGAAGTGGAAGGTTTTAGACTGGCCTAGTCAATCTCCAGACTTAAACCCTATAGAGCATGCAATTTATCTGCTAAAGACAAGACTGAAGGGATTAACCCTTTAAAACAAACACCAACTGAAGAGGCTGCGGTGAAAGCCTGAAAAAGCATCACAAAAGAAGAATGCAAAACTTCAGTGATGTCGATGGGTCTCAGGCTTGATGCATGTTACTGCAAGTAAAGGATTTGCAACTAAATATTAAGTCTTATTTACTTTTATTAATTGTATGTTTATCTGTTCCAATACTTTTGCTTACAAATATAAAAATGGGTGGGTTCAGACACATCTTCTGAACTGTGCGTCAGATCCAGATGTAAATAAATGAAAATAAAAACCAAAATGTTGATCTTCCAAACTGATTTAAATGCATGTTGCTGGACAACCACAGACAATAGAGCCCATGACTATTATTTTAAAAGAGAAGCCACAAGAAACTGACTAGGCTTTCACACAATCACAAAAGTTGCTAAACTTAAAAAAAATAGTTTAAGGGCTTCACTGAACCGCTACAGATTTTCTTCCAGAGGCACCATAGTGAAAAGTCATCAAATGGACTATACATACCCCTGAGGATGACTGAAAATGGACGGGCCCAGCAAATCTCATGCCTTTTATAAAATGTCAGTTTTTTTCTTTCTCTGTCTTGAGTATCTTTCGTGAAATCTATCCTTGCCACTAGCTCAGGTTGCTCTTCAGCTTCCTGAAGAAGGTTTCTCCGAAACTTATAAGCAGCAAGTTTCAACTCTGGTTCAAGCTTCCAATCTAAGAAAATACAAAATTGAAGTCAGATATATATATGCAATTAGAAAAACTCCAGTTACTTCTTATTTTTAAATCCTAACCATGAGTCTTCACAGCGCTCCTGCCTCTGGTCTCCACGCCTGAACCACAGCATTCTAAATTGTAGCTGCCAATGTCTTCCAGTGCTGCATGTCTCTCTGAATGTCGTCTTTCATTCACATCCAAAGCTGGAACACAACTGTGACTGCCGCCATCACCTGAGGGTACTCCTTGGCCCACTTCCATAGTCTGTTGTTCCTGGTTACAATTTTTCTGTCTGCTGCTAGGTTTATGAATAACCTGGAAGGACCTGAATAATGTTTAATGATTATGCAGAACCACATTTGACAGGAATTAAGTGTTTTGTGTGTCAATGTATTGCAATATTCTGAACAAAATACCCACACACACAGTGCCTCCAAGTGGTAATCAACCCCCTGCAGATTTTGTACGTTTGGAGTTAACTTATCATTGTGAAATTTGGACTGTAGATGGGCCAGGCCATGCAAAAAAAAAAAAAAATTCTCTGTTTATTAATGTTTAAAAATTTTGTTAATTATTATTCAACCACTCAAACCACCAGAATTATATTTGGTTCCCTTAAGTATTAAGAAGTAATTGAGATATTACAAACAATGAGCTTCACATGCTCGGATTGGATTAATTATCTGTTTTTCCCGCCTTATAAAAAGCCCCTCCCCAAACAAGTGAACAGCGCGTATACATGGTCAACAGGGGAAAAACCCTTTCCAAGGAGTTGGACCTTCCTGTCTCCACCGTTGGGAGCATCATCCGGAAGTGGAAGGCTTATGGAACTACTGTTAACCTTACACGGCCTGGACAGCCTTTCAAAGTGTCCTCCTGTACCAAGGCCAGGCTTGTCCGAATGGTCAAGGCTAACCCAAGGACAACAAGGAGGGAGCTCCGGGAAGATGTCATGCCGGTGGGGACATTGGTTTCCATAAATACTATAAGTAATGTAATCTATCGCAATGGTCTCTGTTCCAGGCGAGCCTGTAAGGTACCTTTACTGAGACCAAGATCAAGGTCTTTGGTGCCAACCACACCCGGGGCGTTTGGCGAGAGGATGGCACTGCATACAACCCCAAGAATACCATCCCAACAGTCAAGCATGGTGGTGGTGGTGGCAGCATCATGCTGTGGGGCTGCTTCTAAGCCAAGGGACCTGGCCCTCTGGTCCGCATCTATGAGAAGATGGACAGCACAGCCTACCTGGAGATTTTGGCCAAAAACCTCAGCGCCACCATCAAAGATCTTAAGATGGGTAATCATTTCATCTTCCAACAGGACAACGACCCCAAGCATATGGCCAAGGACACCAAGGCCTGGTTTAAAAGGGAAAAGATGTTGTAGATGTAATTTCTCCTGACCTTAACCCAATTTAAAACTTGTGGAAGGAGCTCTAGATCAAAGTCCACAAGAATTGCCCAAAGAACCTAGAGAACTTGGAGAAGATCTGCATGGAGGGGTGGGCCAAGATTATTCCAGAGACCAGTGCCATATAAATATACATATATGTATCTTACAAGTTGCACTTGTTTACATGGTCCTGTATTTCAGCATGGCAGAACAGTTCACTGCGATAAATGCACTGTATCTGCGGCCCATTTCCATGCACTGCTGTAAACATACTCTAACACGGTATTGAAAAGACAAGACACATTACTAAATAATTGAAAATGATTTGTATGATTTGTTTAATTACATTACTCTTTTAAATTATTTGAAAAAACTCTTCAGAGATTATTGTGCAGCATCTCCTGAAGTCCAGATAAAATGTGTTTTGACAATTACCACAAACTTTAAATGCTGATTCATTTCAAATTCACCTTATCCATGCTGAGATCTCTCTGAAGAGGTCTAACATAGACCATTGCAGTTTGAATTCCATAAGCCTCAAGATATTTTGGAGTGTATCCCTCTGCTGGACAGGGAATGATCTCCAAAATCTTGCTCCTTGTAGAGCCATAGGGTCTCAGTAACTCAAAACCTCCTCCATCTTTCAACTTTGGAAACTCCTTCTGAAGTTGTGTTTCAAATTCACTTGCGCTGCAGTATTTATCTGTCAAAAAATTGTGGTTACTTAGAAAAACAATATAATATACTGCAGGAGAAATAACTTAGTTCCTTTTAGATAGAACCAGTTCGTATTGTTATATACCTCTCCTACCAACAATATCTAGTTAAAGTAACTAGCTTAATTAATTGAAGTAATTATTTTTAGCCTAATTAAGGGTTGCCCACGGCTGTAGTAAACAATGTATTTGAGCAAGTTTTGATTTGCACGAGACAAAAAATGGTACATACTTACTGATTACACATTGTGCAAGTGTCTTAAGACAACTATATGAACCAGAGCAAATTACAATACTTCTGCACTTGAATAAAAATAGGTATATTTTATTACTTTTGATACTCAAAACTAGAAAACTACCAAAACTACAGCCAAAAAGTGAAAATGCTGTCAAATTCAGCATAGTCACTAATCACTGAATATTTTAAAAAATCTTTCTATTCAAGTGTTATCTGGACAAGGAACACATCATATAGATTAGAGATCATATGTAAAATACAAAGAGTTCCCAGCACAATATGACATTGCACCAGATAGATCCACCATCAGCTAAGCATCAGCCTACATTACTTAGGCCTCCTTTCAGGTTTTAATGATCTGAATATTACAAACAAAATCCGTAACACACAAATGACAACAATATAGCTTAGGTTATAGGAGGCATCCCTGCTCTGCACATTTTGGTGGTTTCTCTGCTCCCAACACACCTGATCCAAATAATCAGCTCATTAACAAGTCCTTTCAGAGCTGCAGGGGGAGAGTTACCACCAAATTGTGCAGAGCAAGGGTGCTTCCAGGACCAGGTTTGAGAAACACTGCTCTAGACAAGTTAGTTTACTGACAAAGCTTACCAAGGAAAACAATCTTCCGCTCTCCCAGCCCTGCCTGCTCAAGTTCGGCTCGGTGACAGAGCTTAGGTACTTCGCCGTTGCGCCGTCCATTTAAACAAAAAAATTTATGAGTGTAAGTGGGTTTCTTTATGGACTTGGGTAGGGTCGGCCTTCTCAGGATTCCAACTGGTTTGACATTCAAGTGGGCATATGGAGACAACAGTCTGCTCACTTCACCTAATACAAACACACATACACACACACACACAAAATAGGCTAAAGATATAGTAATTACAGTGCACTGCTCAGTTTGTCTTACACCTGGTCCCAAGACAAAGGTTTTTGGCGTGTACAATCTTCAAGGTATCTAGTAATGATATATGCATTTGCAATTACTCTAAGAATGAGTAAACATGTTGATGGCAATAATAGTGACGGTGGGATAACAGTGCCAGCAAAATGATAACTGCCAACCCATTTTTCTTAGGTTAGGCCCATCTTCTCAAAGCTCAGACATATAAAGTGTTGTATCTTTTTCTTTATATAACTTTTAGCTTGTATTAATCTTATTTGGATTTTATTTTGGGAAAAACACACTATAGCGTCTGTTCGGAATTTATGAAACGACAGGTGGCCAGGAGAGTGCGAGAACATCCTGGTTTTATTGTCCCCGACAATGGGGGTCCTTTATTACAGGCAATCCTGGGCTCGGGAAACTCTCCACGCATGAAGTTTACATCATGGCCCAGAGACAGCCCGGAACCGAAGGAGGTTACGACATGGCCAGGAGGAGCCCATGTGACCCTAGGGTAATGGAGGGACCCCTGTAAGAGACCATACAGTTTAGACTAGCTCAGACCAGATCCTGACCCGCTACTGATCAGCTTCAGATCAGGGTGTGATGACACAGAGTAAAGGCGGTTCGCAATTCCAAATTAAACAAGCTTGAAACTCTGACTGGTCTCCCTCTTCATTCTGACGGAGACGAAGTTACAACAAAAGTCATGCTATTTCAAGAAGGTCTGTCAGTTGATGAAAGTGTGATCACATACTTTGGTTGATGTACTATCCCATATTACCATTTAATCCCATACTAAGAATGTAAGAAGGGAATCCGTTTTGTTTACAAGCTAAAGAGCCGTGCCTCGTCCGGTTGATACATGTATCACATGAACCCATAAGATGGGTCCTGAACTCTCTTCCATGGTTTCCATGGTTTTGGTCAGTGAAGCAGCATCATGTGGTAAGATTTTAAAACGACTGAAAAAAAGTAAGTACCACTATCTTGTACTATGGCTGCGTTTGCTTGTGTGGAGTGTGGAATGTATAGTGCTAGTCCTCTCTCCACCACTAGTGATAATAATAATGGGTTAGTTTGTGAGAAGTGCCAGCTCATTTCTACTCTGGTGGAGAAGGTGAACCAGTTAGAGGTGCGCATTCGGGGTTTAATCAGGGATAGAGAGCAGAGTTCAGTGTTGTCTACCCCGGGTGCCTTAGGGAGAGGTAGAGTCCCAGCGACTCCGGCTGTAGAGCCCCCGCAGCCGGGCGAATGGGTGACGGTTCGGTGGCATAGTAACAAAGCTAAAGCTAAAGCTGACGCTAAAGCTAACGCTGAGGCCAAAGCTAAGGCTAGCCCACCTGTGCACCACGCACCTATTCGCGTGTCAAACAGATATTCTCCTCTCGGTGAAACACCCTCCAAGGAGTCTGTCAAAGGTACTCTGGTTATAGGAAGCTCTATTGTACGACACGTGAAATTAGCTACTCCTTTAGGGGCACCAGCAGCTAGAGTTATCTGCTTACCAGGAGCCAGGGCGCCGGACATTAGCAGCAACCTTAGGGTGTTAGCAAAGAATAGATATTCGAGGATAGTGATTCTTGTAGGTGGTAACGATATCCATATGTGGCAGTCTGAGGTCACTAAGAGTAATATTAAAGAGGTGATCAAAATAGCCCATACGATGTCCGATGCCGTAATATGCTCTGGCCCCATTCTAAGACGGCAGGGTGCTGAAGCTTACAGCAGGCTTTGAGCGCTACACTGCTGGATGTCCAAGTGGTGTACAGAAAATCATGTGGGCTTCATAGACAATTGGTCCAAGTTTGAGGGGAAGTCTGGTCTCGTAGGGCGGGACGGTGTCCACCCCACGCAGGAGGGTGCCGCTCTGCTATCGTGCAGCATAGCCCATAGCCTGTTAGTTAGTCGGAAGAGCAGCGTAGGTAGTTGCTGTCCAGAGCCGAGACCAGGCAGCAGACAAACAGGCTCAACCGACCGTCTGCTCGTTGCCCTGAGACGTCACTTAGGTACAACTATATTGAGACTGTTTCACTGCCCCGAATTAAACACAAACTTATAAAATCTAAATCAGTTTGTTTAAATAACTTAGTTAATATAAGAATATTAGATCCAATGTCTAGCTGCAGTGTTTCTGAATTAAGGTTTGGTTTATTTAATATAAGATCACTGAACTCTAAGGCTGTCATTGTAAATGAGACAATAACGTATCATAAAATTGATGTGTTATGTCTCGTAGAAACATGGATTAAACCTGAGGAATATTTGGCATTAAATGAAGCCACTCCCATAGGCTATAAGTATGTACACAGCCCCAGACTGTCTGGTAAAGGAGGGGGTATATGTGTCATTTATAAAAATACATTAGACATGAGTCAGAAACACAATCTCACTTTCAATTCTTTTGAAATTCTTCTCATAAACATCACCAATCCGACCACTAATAGAAGTGTATTCACCCAGCATTAGTCAGCATTTATAGACCACCAGGACCTTATTCTGAATTCTTAAAAGAATTCAGTGACTTTGTTGCAGATCTAGCAGTGAGCACGGAGAAAGTAATAATTGCAGAAGATTTTAATATTCACATTGAAAACTCAGCAGATCCATTAAAAAAGGCTTTCTCACCTATCTTAGACTCTGTAGGTCTCACTCAGAATGTAATAGGGCCTACACATTCCTGTAATCACACACTAGATCTAGTTTTGACCATAGGTGTTGATATACATAATCTTACTGTTCTTCCACAGACTTCAATAGTTTCAGATCACTACCTAAATTCATATGAATTGAGTCTTAGTAAAAATGTATGTACATCACCCCGTTATTGCATGAAACGTTAAATAATGCCAATTACATCTCAGCACTTTATTGAAATCCTTCCAGATTTATCAACCATAATTTTTCCATCATCAGACCCAACAGAGCTAGACAGACTGACTGCGTAGAAAATACGCTCAGATTAACTTTAGACAACGTTGCACCTATAAAAATTAAAAAGATGCAACAGAAAAAGCTCGCTCCGTGGTACAACAATGAAATACGCACCAGACAGACAGTACGGAAATTAGAGCACAAATGGAGAGTGACCAAGCTGGAGGTATTTCACTCTGCTTGGAAGGACAGCCTTAGCAGTTACAGAAAGGCACTTATTAAAACACGCTCAGCATACCTGTCCACACTCATCGAACACAACAAAAACAATCCGAGTTTTATTTAGCACCATCGCAAAACTTACCAAAAATCAGGCAGGAACGGAACCTCAAATACCCGCCAACTACAGCAGCAATGATTTCATGGACTTTTTTAATAGCAAAATCGAGAATATTAGACAAAAAGTTCTACCAATACGAGTAACCTATCCTTCATCCGGTTTGGCTCAAACAGCACGAAATGTGGTTATAGAAGAAAGACTAGAAACATTTTGTCCACTACAGCAGACAGAACTAGAAAAACTTATCTCTTCTTCAAATTCTGCTACATGCACACTCAATATGATTGCAACAAGCCTATTGAAACAAGTATTACCAGCTATTATTAAACCTATCTTAACTATCATCAACTCTTCTCTTAGTCTGTGTCATGTACCTAAGTCTTTTAAACTAGCTGTGATAAAACCCTTGATAAAGAAGCCAAATCTTGACCCCAGAGAACTGTCCAGTTATAGACCGATTTCCAATTTACCTTTTATCTCTAAGATTTTAGAAAAGGCTTGTAGCTCGACAACTCTGTACATATCAGCCAAACCAGATGATAAATCCAGATTAAATAAGATAGAAGATTGTATAAGAGATATTAGACTTTGGATGCTACAGAACTTCCTTCTATTGAACCCTGACAAAACGGAAGTTCTCCTCCTCGGCCCAAAGGCTGCTCGGATTAAATGTTCAGATTTAATGTTAAATCTTGCTGACTTCTCTGTAGTTCCTGGTTCAGTAGCCAAAAATCTTGGTGTAACAATTGACTCAGATCTGACATTTAATCAACACATAGGTAATATTACAAGGACAGCGTTTCTTCACCTACGAGCATTTGAAGAAATGCGTTATCTGTGTCTAATGCTGAAAAGTTAGTGCATGCCTTTATAACCTCAAGGCTAGATTATTGCAATGCATTATTGTCAGGATGCTCCAGCAGGAACCAGAATAAACTTCAGTTAGTTCAGAACGCTGCAGCTAGAGTACTAACTAAAACCAGGAAATTCGATCACATCAGTCCAGTTTTATCAGCACTACACTGGCTTCCTGTTAAATTCCGTATCGACTATAAAATTATTTTACTGACGTATAAAACCCTGCACGGTCTCACACCGGAGTACCTGCAAGATCTAATTTCCTATTATAAACCGCCATGTTCACTCAGATCACAGGATGCTGGTTTTCTAATAGTTCCAAAAATTCAGAAGACTTCAATGGGGGAGAAGAGCTTTTTACTACAAAGCCCCAAAATTGTGGAATAATCTCCCAGTTAATGTTCGGGACTCTGACACAGTCTCAATATTTAAGTCTAGACTGAAAACATACTTGTTTAGTGTAGCTTTTGGTAATTAATCTTCACTTTTAGATAAAGGCAGGAGATCTGGGGGTTCTTGGACACAGAGATTTATGGTAAACTGAAATGTTGGTGCTGTTGTTCCACCACTTCACGCGATCACACAGGTTTGTTGACGGTGGAGTGGGGGGACCCCAGTCTCTCAGGGTGCTCTCATGTCCATGTTACCTTCTGGTTCTCTCCTTTTAGTTTAGGCTGTTATAGTTAGATCACCAGCCACACTCTAAAATTCTGAAAATTCATATTCTCTACAGTCATACTCCCGAGCCCAACTAACTCTCTCTTTACTCTTCCCGAGGTAATGATTGTCCTCCCGTCTGTTGAACGCTGTTGAAGGACTGATCATCAGGCCATCACCCCACCATCACCAGCCAGCTCACCTGTCCATTTACTGCTACACCCTCAGTTACATCACTGTACCATCCAGATGTACCAGCATTGAGATAAGATGGGACTGTTTCAGCTCACGCCCACTTTACATAAAGCCTCAGTCAGAGACTGCCTCAGTCATACACTGCATCTATCTGTGCAGCTTCTAAAGCTTTGCTATCCAGATTTCAAACAGAGGCTCCTTTCTTTGGTATTTAGTTCAAACTGTAAATACTGTTTGACCAGAGGAGGATGGGTCTCCCCTTGTGAGTCTGGTTCCTCCCAAGGTTTCTTCCTCCAGTTGAGGTAGTTTTTCCCTGCCACTGTTGCCTCTGGCTTGCTCACTGGGGGATATATGTTATAACTGTCTGTTTTTAAAACTCTGTAAAGCTGCTTTGCGACAACATCGTTGTAAAAAGCGCTATATAAATAAACTTGACTTGACTTGACATAGTGACAATGTCCTTGAATATGTTAATAACTTGGCTAGAATATCCCTGCTGAAAAATAACATGCTGGTTGACCAGCTTAGTGTTTTTTTTGTTTAAATCTGATGGTTTAGCTGGTATACAATCATGATCAACCTGACCAAGCTAGACAACCAGCATGACCAAGCTAACCCATGCTGGTTGACAAACATGACCAGCATGACAAGGCTGGTTGACCAGCATCACCAAACATGACCAAATCAAATGCAACATACATCTTACCAGTATATGGTATATTTTGCTTGAATGACTTGTTTTCCAACCATCTTGGCCATTAAAGACCAACTTAAACCACCTACCAGCAAAAGTTGGTCTGAAGCTGGATTTTACAGCAGGGACATCGTAAGACTTTTGATGACTGTTTAGAAAAAGCACATTAAGTAAGTATACACTATCCCACTGGTCACAACTGTGACCAACCATAGACCTCACTTTTTCACCAACTTTCTAAATTGGCTAAACCTGCTATAAAACCTTTAATCCAAACTAACTTTACTCAATGTAATGTGTGGTTTTATGTAACATAATGTCAACATTAACATTACTACACTAAATGATAATCTCATACACTAAAACATGGGGGGCTTGAGAGAGGGTGGCCTTGTTAACCTAGAGTAGCTAGTGCTAGCTAGCTTAGCTAACTAACAAGTGACCTACTTTGAACGGTCTTGAAGATGCGAGGTTCCCGAACGTGGCTGAAGCTGAAGCTGCGATTCACTAGCAGCGACCCTCGGTTCACTATGCAAGGCTGCCTGCTGTAACCCACCGCCTTGCCCTCGCTCCAACGCCGCTGAGGCCTCCCGCAGTAGCTCTACAACCGACTCAGCCATTAGTACCTGAGCAAAGACGTACCAGCCGCATTCATGCTTTCGTGGGAGGTTCTGTAGTTGTAGCTCGCCTACTGTTAATGTACATGTATTTGCATGCTGGTGAAGTGAAGGAAAAAGCAAAGTGGGAAATGAAAAGTAAATCTCCAGCAGATAGCTTTATATTTTGACACTTAAAGCGCCGTCCACACCAAAAACTGAATCACAAACTGTCTCTTTGCTATTGATTTTTCGATTTTGTGTTTTCATTTTGAGTTTGTCAGACATGCAGCCTATTACAATGAAAAATAAATAAAAACTTTACCATTGCATTTAGATTTTAGTTTTGACATTTATTATGCAGGTCATCAAGAAAAAGCAAGGCCAAAGTGAAGCTTTGCTTTTTCTTTTCACAATTAGCTTTTTCATTTTAGATTTGATTGTGATATACCAGTATGGTAATGAAAATGAAATGGCAATAAGCTTTTTTAAATTTTAATTTTATTTTTGTCACATATGACCTGTGCTCAAGTAAAAAATGTAATTGCAAATGAAGTGATTTCATTAAATTTTTAATTTTGTCATAATATTTTTTACACATGTATGGAAAAAGAAAGCGCAAAACGGTATTTATGTTTGCATTTTAATGTTTTCATTTCAGTTTTATTTTTGGCATTTACCTCCCATACACTTGATGGGCTATGTGATCCGTATAAACATTCTTTGCCATGCTTCCAAGACCAACCACTTTGCCAGTTTACTCCTCACTGTAAGAGGCAGCCCCTTCTGTATTTTAGCTCGCAAAATTGACTGCTCCATTTGATTCAAATCTGGATAATTTCCTGTAACATTTTTCCACACTTGATAAGCTCTGGACACATAAGCTCTTGGATTTTCGTCCTGTCCCAGTGGTTCAATCAGAATGTTATCAGGATGTTGGAAATGTATCTCTCCACACTCAACCTCTATTTGCAGAAAACAGCTCTGGATCATTCATAGCTGTCCCCACATATCAATTAAGTCCTGATTTCTGTAGAATCTCCTCCATGGCTGGAACTCCAAACTTCTCAAGTATGTCTGACATGTCTGTATTCTGCCAAGGCTTGTACTCCAAGCTCTGTCCTCAGCAACTGGACACATCTTCTTGTGTGACTTCCCTTTTCTGGAACGTAGTAGATATTTCATACCTGATTTTTGGGAATCTTCTTTCCGAAGCTCTTTCTTCCGTAACTGCAACTCCCTTAATTGCTTCTCCAATGCTTTTTGGCTTTCTGAACTGGAGGATTTATCCAAGTAGGAAAGGCATTGATCTATACTTCTTCCAACCTCTTCTAAGGCCCTCATTTTAGCGTCTTTTATTCTAGTAATAGATGTCTTTGGAAAAAAACCTATTTAAAAACAAAAAATCTCTTTCCAGATCTTCATCATTGTCTCCATATTCGCTCTTATCAGAACCATCATCTCCTGAATCATCTTCTTCCTGCCTCCATGATTTATCTCCCCTCTTTTCCGCTCTTTCCAGCATTCGTCTGACTTCAGGATCATATCCCCCCATGATCTCTACCAAATCACTTTGATCATCATCAGCAGATTCTATCACCCTCATTCTCCATTCACCCTTAGTTTCCAGGTGTGTCATTTTCTTCTTGCTTTTGGAGCTTGGATACATCTTTATAGTTGTTTCCGCTTGGCCTCGCTCTGTTATTCGATCATCTTATCAAAATAATCACCCTCTTGGCTGATCACTGGGAGCTAAGGATAAACTTCCTCAAACTTCACTTCCTTCTCATAAGGTGGGGTTTTCTTCACTTCATCCATGTGTGAGTATGGTGCATTAATGTCTGCCATTACCTTTTCTGTTTCTCGTTCAAATAACTAGTTCCATCTGTCTCTTCTCTTTCCTATTCACTCCTCTTTTCCCCTTTTTCTGATCTGTTTTATATGTGGACACAAGCACCTGCATTGTCTTAATCACATCTGGATTAAGTGTTCCCTCCACTGGCCATGGTTGGTCAATCTCTGGCCAACGCTTATGCCACTTTTCTGATATCTTTGCGCTACCTTTAACTAAGGGATTATTCTTCTGTACAACATCAACTGGAGTAATTACTTTTGAAGACTTAATGTCCTTTTTGGACATTGTAGTGACTTACTTATATTCCCTTATTGTAAACTAAAATAAAATTAATGAATGAATAAAATCAATTTGCCAACTCCTAAAGAATCAAACCGCATGAATGTAATAACAATTCACACACTAGGACCACCTCAAATTTTAACACAACATCCAAACAATCTTACCTCTCACCATAATTTCACGTCCTTCAAAAACCAATTTACATTAATCACACCATATACTTCACTTAGCATGCTTCCTTTTCCATTTCTCTTTGTCACCATAACTCTTTTGTCTTTTCTCTTTTATTTCCCTGTATTACTCTGTATTCTCTTGTCTCTTTTAATTCTCTTTTCATTTTATTCTCTGTTTCACTTTATTCTCTGTGTTCACTAACTTCACTTTATATTCTCACTCTTTTTCTATACTTATTCCTACACTATTCCTATAATGTCATTTCTCTTCACTTTTTCTAACTTAATTAACAACTTCTCTTTAACTTCTACTCTTTATATCTCAACTCCATTTCGTTTTAACCTTAATATAACACTTTTACCCAAAGCTACGTTCACGCCGTGATGAACAAAGGTGCATGGCTTACCGTAAGTGAAGATATAAAAGGCCTGTTCTACACTACTCTTGCATGGCAACAATGAACACCACCTATAGCGCTACTAATTAAGCTTTAATACTGCAGTTCAAACACTTCAACATTTCCTTATTTCCTTATTAATTCCCCCTTGTTTAATGTGATCACAATAAAATTTAGAGCAGAGAAAAACTTCAAAGCATCAACAACACTCGCAACATCCAACAGACCTGCAACAGGTCTAAAACGGTGTGGCCCAGGTTTAGCCTACTGCATACACGCAACCAGCCCACAAAGGAGAGAGGAAAAGCTCACCAAATATGCCGGCTCGGAGTGAGGCGCTGAAGGCTTCTGCGGACTGAAGTCACAACACGTCCGTGTCTTCGTGATGCCAAAAAATGATGTTTATTCTTCTTCTGTGATGACTCGCTGTTGATAGCTTAACTCTTCTGGTGCCAGAAAGAGGCCTTCTCATCCCCTGATCTGAAGACGGTCTGACGTGTGTGTGTTGAGTCTCGTGCTTAAATACATCATTCGGGACCCCCAGACATATGGTCCAAATATGGTCCTTTCCCATATTTGGTACAGAAACGACTATGCTATAGGGTTTGCTAATACCAGCCAGATGTTTCCCAGACCTACCATACATTAACCTCTGACCCTAACTTCCTGCAAAACATTCTCTTGCACACACAGCAGATGAACATTTGAACTTAATATGTATATATAAAATGTTTGATTATAAAAATGTATATGAATATATATAAAAATGTATATGGAAAATTCACTAGTAGCTAATCTCATTTTCTTCAGGTAAAACTAAACTAGCTAGCCAGTTTGCAAGTAACCTCAATGGATATAATAGCTATCAAGCAACAGCTATCTAGCTAACTAATAGTATAGATAGAAAAGTTAGTACACTAGGAGCCAGATCAAAACAGGTAATGAGGTAAAATTAGGTCTGCCAACATTACCTGCAAGTTAGTGTTTGTATCTAAATGTTATATGATTGTGTTTATATATTTTTATACGTTATATGATGATGTTTCATGTGGTGTTAAATTACATGTATGTCATTGTCTTTCTCTCTGTTCTGTTTTTATCCTGCATCTGTGTCAAATTAAGCTTCCAGCAAAATCTTGTGTAAATGTGAGTATTCCATTAAATATTTTTCCATGCCATGCATGCATGATATTTGAATAATTTGGGCATCATACATTAGTCTATGTTTGAATACTTAAACTTATAGTGAAGTCTCCTTTGAAATCCTGTGAACCTTCATTTATGACTCTTTTGTATAGTATAAAGTTCCTGTTCATATGAACACCAGATTGAGTACTTAGTGTGAAGATTTGGACCGGGCAACTACTGTCCAGGTCTGTATGTTTTCAAGTCACTTAGCTCCCAACACCTGCTTCAACCAAAAAACCTTGTGGAAGTGGAAATATTCTTTCAAAGATTTTTCCCACCCTATTTATGAATCATTTGTGAGAATAATTTCTTCATGAATGCAATTGGAATCTATATTTGCTTTAAGTGTTATATAATATGCTAAAATAGTTTTTGTGTAAATCATGGCTTACTTTCTGTTTAGTTGTAGCTTATGGGGTAAAAATTTGTGAAGGTCAAGTCTCTTGTGGTGTTTAAAAGCTTTACTTATGAGTCTTGGCTTTGTCTCTCGTTACTTCGCATCCCAAACTTCTCATCCCAGGCTGTAGATGTTACCAGGCTGCAGCTCTGCCTCCTCATAGAAGTCTTTGGAAGTCTTGGCTTCAGTCGAGAGGTCTTGCTGTAAGTATTCCATTAATTGTTTTACATCATATATTAATTGTTTGTCCAGACTAATTGGTCTCCAGAAATGAAACAAACAAAAATAACAGCTAAGCCTATAGGATAAAAATATGTGTTGTTTAAGGCCAACTCCCAAGAAGTCTTTTTAAGTCCTGCTTCTCCCGAGAGGTCTTGCAGAGCTGTAATAATTCCCTTATTTTTTTTCAAACAATTATTGCACTTAGAACCCGACCCCAAAAGTAAATAATGAAATATTGTGGTACTTTATGACTTTTGGTTTCTGGTTCATTAAGTTCATTACAGTTATGAATACATGTATGATTATGTTCAAGTCACACGTTTAATAATAGGGATAGAACAAACCCTAACCCTAACCAAATTTTGATTGTTATTAATCCAATGTATAATATCCATATTATGAATTGCTCAATTACTGATTAAGTCTCGTGCAGCTGTCAGCTTTTAAATGACAACCTGTAACAGGTTAATTCGTATGCTCCGGTCATGTGACACACAGCTGCTGTAAAATCATAATAGTTAATAATTTCCCAATCATCAAGGTGACAAGCAATGGTTATAACGTTAGGCGATATTACAGTAGGCTTGGGCAATAATGCAAATTTAGGCAAACAATAATTGTCTCAAAAATTATTGCGATAAACAATATTATCGTGTTATAAAACAAACAGAGGTGTAACTGAGGTGTATTGAGGTACTTTTACATTAAATGCAGCAGAACTGAGTAAACTGGCTTTGCGTTATGTAGAGCACAGCGCTGCACTATGAGTGGCTAACTGTACATTATAAAAGTTTTGTTTCCTTTTAGGTGTCATTTGTGATTACTTCAATAACAACATACAGTAAATTAATTCTGGCACTTTTTTTTGTTTTTTTTTGTAAGCGCTGACATCGTTATGTGTGTGTGTGGTGGTGTAATACTTGAAGAGCTTCTGTCGTAGAATGTTTCTCAGCCATTCACTTTGCAGGTTTGGAAGTAACTGTGGTGTAATAGAGAATTTGAAACCAGTGGTTTTTGCAGTCCCATAACTCTTCAGACCTTAAGCCACTAGCGAACCCCCTCTTGCTTCTTATACATATCAGAATCAGAAATATTTTATTGATCCCAGGGGGAAATTGCAGTTATTGCAGTAGCAGCCAGTTATGCAGAAGAATAAACTCTAATAATAATTTACAACAAAATAGAAATTTGTAATATGTACACATATATAAGTGAAATAATAATAATAAAATAATAAAATATAAAGTGACTGTGGCTATAATAATAAGTACAGATATACTGTATACAGCAGTAAGAGTTTAGAAGTAGGAAAGTTATTGCACATTTGAGTTGTTGCACACATAATTCAATTATAGTTCTATTGTTATTACTGTACATGTGAGAGGTGTTGTACGTTAAGAGAGTAGTTATAAAGTCTGATAGCCTGGTAGGAATGACCTCCTGTGGCGTTCTGTATTTTGGCTGAATGAGTCTCGCACTGAATGTGTAAATTCGCCTGGCGATCTGGATATCGAAGCAGGCGTAGAATCATCGTGCGAGGCTTGGAGGAGTTGGCAGAATAAACACGGTGCGCTCTGTCAATTTACAGCGGCAGGGTAGCTGTAGCTTGCAACTCAGGAATCCACTAGGGCAGCATATTCCTCAGATACCCACCAGCATCGTCTCCCTCAATACCGAGTGGTAAGTTTACGATCCTGATGTTATTCCTCCTTCCTCTATCCTCCTGTTCGTCCAATTTTAGTTGTAGTTGTGATCGGCGTCTTTTTTCACCTGGCGAACTGAGCATTGAAGGCTATCAGTCTTGGAAGCCAGAATCTCAGTCTTCTTATCTTGAGTGATAAACTTGTCTTGGAGTGAGCGAAGTAGTTCCCCGTTTTCTGAAACTCTGGTGGTGAGCAGAGAAAGGGCTTTTTCGAGCATATCACTCACCAGTTCCCGCAAAGTCTCTCTTTCCGCCTCTACGGTTTGCCAGATAAGCATGGCTACCTCCCCGGTAGGAAAGCTAGGGGTAGTTCTGAAGTGCTTGTTTACGATTTCAGGCTGTTTTTGAGGAGAACTTGGTGGTTTTTTGTTCGCCATCGTGTCAGAAGGCTTCGGGTGTAAAATTACAAAACTATATCGTTTTAGACCTCCATCTCCATCTCGCCTTGCGCCTCACCGGAAGTTCCCCTAAGGGCCAGTTTCTGATTCAGTATGTCACAGTACATGTGGGCATTCATGGTTGTCAGCACCCATGCAGCCCCAAACCATGACACTCGCACCGCCATGCTTGACCGTAGGCAAGGCACACTTGTCTTTGTACTTCTCATCTGGTTGCTGCCACACACTCTTGACACCATCTGAACCAAATAAGTTTATCTTGGTCTCATCAAACCACAGGGCATGGTTCCAGTAATCCCTGTCCTTAGTCTGCTTGTCTCCATTAAACTGTTTGCTGGCTTTCTCTGTGCATCATCTTTAGAAGAGGCTTCCTTCTGAGACAACAGCAATGCTGACCAATTCAATACCATGTGCAGTGTATGGTCTGAGCACTGACAGGCTGACCCACTACCGCTTTAACCTCTGCAGCAATGCTGGTAGCCCTCATATGTCTATTTTTAAAAGCCAACCTCTGGATATAATGCTGAGAATGTGCACTAAACTTCTTTGGTTGATCATGGCAAGGCCCCGTTCTGAGTGGAACCTGTCCTGTTAAACTGCGGTATGGTCTTGGCCACTGTGCTGCAGCTCAGCTTTAAGGTGTTGTCAATCTTCTTATAGTCTAGGCCATCTTTATGTAGAGCAACAATTCTTTTTTTCAGATCCTCAGAGTGTTCTTTGCCATGAGGTGCCATGTTGAACTTCCAGTGACCAGGGTTAGGGTTAGGGTTTAGGGGTAGGGTTAGGGTTTAGAAAGTGTGAGAGCGATAACACCAAAGTTAACATACCTGCTGCCCCTTCACATCTGACTCCTAGTAGCATTAACGAGGCACATGACACTGGGGAGAAAAAAATGCCTAATTGGACATTCACTTTTGTTGCCAGCGGTTTAGACATTAATGGCTGTGTGTTGAGTTATTTGCAGGCATGGCAGCTGTTTTACAAGCTGTACACTGACTACTTTCCATTGTATCAAAAAGTCACATCTTCAGTCTAATGAAAAGATGTAATAAAATGTTTACATGTGAGGGGTGTACTCACTTTTGTAATACTATATATATAATGCTGCCCTGCCTCAGCCCAAGCATTTCAATACATGTACGTCCTGATATGATGTGCAAATGACAAATAAACTTGAACTTGAAACAAATTGTAACTTTTTTAACAAATCTTAAAAAAAAAGTGGTTGTAGAATTTTTCATTTCATCTGTAAAAATCTGACGGCTATTCCGACATCCAGGTTTATTTGAATGAATTAAATGTCCAGGCCAGAAGAATTTGTTAGGTTGTGTTGGCCATATTGACAATAAATATCTAGATTTAGATATGTTTGATAATTATTGAGGTTGAGTGTCCTCTGAATATTTTGGCACCATTTGTATGAGAATCAGGAAATTAAACAGAGTAGTTTGCAAAAGTATGTTTTACACATCGTAAAAAAAATAACTGGAAATATTGGCATGAGTCTTTAAACGGTGGACCAAGACAGAACTGTTCAGAATCTTAAAAATTTTGTCTATTGACCATTCTGGTCTAAAACTATAGGGAAAATGCATTAAATTTTGAGCATATGCTATTGGATATAAAGTTTTGTTACAATCTGAAAAAGTGTTGATGTGTTCCAGCTCTTTGTCAATTATGCTCTAATCTAAAATCCATTGTGAGGCCCAGTGAATATGCCAGAAGGTATCCAGATTAGATTACTAATGGAGGCCTTGGACCAAGATATATACCCCTGAGATTGACATTTGTTTGATAAGATGCAGTATTTGAATGAATGAGTAAAAATACCAGAGCAGTAGTCTGTTTTCTGACGTAAGATGTAATGACATACTTGTTAAGGACAAAAAGCTGAATCGAATCTGGATGAAAAATTGCACACATCATCTGAGACATCTACCAAGATTTAGTTAGTTTGACCTTGTTTTATATGTTGTAGTCCTTGAATGAATAAGTATAGTGGAGGAGTAGTAAATTTTCTAACATGTAATTAGAAAGTTGTTTAGAACAATCAAGGCTGATTTATTGATTTATTCATGATATTAAGTACAAAGTCTAAATCTAAGTGGGTGGAGCTGCATGGATCATCCTTTGTCATCATCCAAGAAATATGAAAAAAAAAAAAAAACATTTAAATGTGAAAAATGTGTTTGCATGCACTATAGCGCCCCCTTGAGGCCGGTGTAATGTAATTTTCCACATACATTCTTTATTCTATATATAATAATACATTTATATATATTCATATATATATTTTATATGTACGGATAAAGCTGCATAGGAAGTTCAAAAGTTCATCTGCTTTGCGTGCAAAGAGAATGTTTTGCAGAGAGAGTTAGGGTCAGAGGTTAATGTATGGTAGGTTTGAGAAAACATCTGGCTTCTATACCATGGGGATTTTCTCTGTTTTGCACGGCCTATATGAAGGTGATTTTTATGTCTGTTGGGGTCCTGGATATAAAAGACCAGGCTCACAGCAGAGACTTCGGAGGTCTTCTGATTCGGCTACGAGGCCTTCCCAGACAGCGCAATGTCTGAAAGGAACTTCACAATCAGGAGAGAAGCCTCTCTGGCAGAGGAAGATTGGACGTTGGAAGATGATGCTGTACTTTCTTTGTATAATAAACTTAATTGTATTTACAACTAAAGTCAGTCTAAAAGATTTCTTTAAGTCACCAACAACGCATCGCTACAGAAGAAGACAAAATTCCACAACACTGGCTTGGCTGATTTCTTGCTCCTAAATAGCGTGAGGGCTGACAAAGTTTTTAATGTCTAGGCCTTATAATACAATATGCCCATAAACTGATTGGATGGTGCACAGAAATTGACTTGACACTAAACATCAAAAAGACCAAATACCTTGTCATTGACTTTAAGAAATCCAAAGTCCTCTCTCCCTTGACCATCAATCGAAAGGAAGTCTTCAGTTTTAAGTTTATAGGGGTCAATATCTCTGAGAGCCTCACATGGTCAGATGACACCCCTGCACTGGTTAAAAAGGCTCAGCAGCCACTCTACTTGAAGACCAACCTGTCGCTGTACTGCTCAAGACCTTTTATCATGGCTTGCTGTTTTTGTCCTACGTTGTTATGCTGTCGGTGTGTTCATGCTTGTTTGTTTGCTGTCATGGATGTTATTAAACCTGTAAATCCTTATCTGCGTGTGTATCCGCCTCTGCCGTCTCCCACACCGTTACATCACTCAAAGTCAAGTTCACTAATTAAATCCGTCATAATAACGTTAATGGCGATGCTAGGCTTCGGCGCACAGCATACAGCAGGCTAAAATCGGCTGTAGCTGTGAATAACATGGTTAGGAAATTAACTACGCAACAAACTGGCAACTATCAGTTGCCTTACAGTCTCCCAGATAAGCATGTCTAACTTCAATTGAAACGCTCTATGTAAATCCATGTATATGAGAAAACATAAGAATGTAGCACACTGCGACTTCTCAGCAGCGTTGACTCTTCGTGTAGTATCAACGATGTGTCTTGACTCCAGGCATTTTAGCACCCTCGTTCAAAGTCCTCCAGTCTATTCTTATTGCCCATGGTTGAATTGCCAAAGCATTCAACCACCTCTTTAATGATCTTCCTACTGATGTCCTACAAGGAAAGAAAATCACCACCAACCAGTATCTTGCAAAAACAACAGATGCACTTAAAATATCTATTATAGATTATCACCTTATATGTAATGTGTAATTACCAGTATCATACTTTCACATTATCCTAAGTTATAAATCACCTTATCCATGTCCCCCTTTAAATGCACTACGTCATAATAAGAGACACCTAAATAACCAAATAATAACCAAAATAAATGCTAAGATTGTACGTTTTCTGTCCACTCATATGGTAGAAATATATATTTATATATATGCCTTATCATTTAGCAAGTATTGGTTCTGGTTATGTCTACCTGGTTGGTACCTGCCCTTAGATCTACAATTTGTAACACCCAGGAATCAAATCCATATACCTTCCACTTAGCCTCTCTTCTGTAATGCTCAAAAATAGTCAGTCATGTCCTCTGATGTCCTATCAGAGTCATAACTAAAGTAGTAACCCAAATTGATTTATTAACATGGTAACTCCTTCCAGAACCCTTGGGTTGCTGATACCCACATTAACTCCTCCACATTGACAAGGGAGATGGACCAGTCTTCCTAACTTAGCTCTGGTGACCGATTTAATTCTCAAGTTTTACAAAATAAATCTCACCATGTTATTTCCAGCACATGGAGGGCGCAAACCCCTCCTTTTCTTAGACACAGAGACACACTAAGGACGCTGCAGCAGTTCTAAAAAAACCTAGTGGACTTTCTTTTAATCTTCTTGTAGCATGCTTTTCCTGTTTCTCTTTCTCTTTATCTCTTATTCTTTTTCCTCACTTTTCTCAGAGCTCTTTATTTCTATTTATTTTCTCTTATTTTTCTTTTCTCTTTTATTTCTCTTTTCTCTTATGTCTTCTCTTTTTCCAGTACTTTTTTACTTTTTCTGTTTCTCAATCATCTCCTATGACGTCCCTTCTCTTCACTCTTTCTAACTTCTTCACCAACTTTTCTTTTCTACTCTTTATTTCTCAACTATTTTTATTTTTAACCTTAACTCTTTTCCCAAAGCCAATTTTCACGCTGTGACGAAAAAGCCCCATGTCTTACTGTTAGCGTAGAGAAATAGGCCTGTTCTACACTACTCTTGCATGACGACATTGAACATCACTGGTAGCGTTACTAATTAAGCTTTAATACTGCAGTTCAAATACTTCAACATTTCCTGTTTCCTTATTAATTCTCTCTTTTTTCCTTATTAATTCTCGTTAATCAATGTGATCATACGAAAATTTAGAACAAAGAAAACTTCAGACACCAACAACACTCGCAGACACCTGCAACGGTTCTTAAATCGTGTGGCCCAGATAGCCTACGCACACACACAACCAGCCTGCAAAAGAGAGAGAGACGGCTCACCCAGTCTGCCGGCTTGGAGCAGCGCGCTGAAGATGTCTGCGGACTGAAGGTCACATCACGCCAAAACTGACGTATCGCCAAAACTGTCCCCTTATTTCTCTGAAATTCTGTTTGTGACGCCAAAACTATGGTAAATTATCTTCTTTGACGATGTTCTGTTGGTGGCTTAAAAAATTCTCTGCTGACACTAACTTTCGTTGTAAATAGATATAAGTTTATTATACAAAGAAAGTACCTTCCCATATCTGGTGTAGAAGTAAAAGTGGCGATGCTATAGGGTTTGTTAACACAAGCTAGATATTTCCCAAACCTACCATACATTGACCTCTGATCCTAAGCTCTCTGAAAAATATTCCTTTGCACTTTGCATCTTTATATGTATATATAAAGTATGTATGTGTATAAAAATGTGTATGGAAAAATACACTTCAACATTAGGAAAGATTTTTTTTTCTGGGATTGTTACTTTGGTTTTGTGGTTTTCTGTACAGCCTTCAGAAAATCATAAGCACATCCCAAAAACATTGGATTAACACTGCCCACACAGCAGGACGTCTTCAGAACATGCTGCCTCTGCAGAGTCGGCAGCATGCTAAAGGATGAAACCCATCCCTGCCACAAGCTCCTCTCACTGCTGCCATCTGGAAGTTGGTACATGGCCATTAAAGCTTGCACTTCCAGGTTGAAAAATATTTTTTCCAAGGGCTATTATAGAACTGAACTTTGCGTTTTTTCTAACTTTTCCCCTGTCTTCTAGTACTTAAGTTTTACTTTTTGTTAGCGTAGTGTTTCCCGTGTTTTTCATCCTCAGTGGACACCAAACATGTGGTGCTTGCTCTGTTTTTTCCACTACATTTTTCTTTGTTTGCGATCATGTCTGGAGCTCACATGTGGAGTCACACACCTGTTGTTTACACCAGGGATTAAGGGATCAGCTGTTAGCGCTTAGCAACACAGCTGTGTTCCCGCTAAGTGGGGCTGGAGCTGTCCGTCACGCTCGAAGGAGGCGTTACAAGCCCGTTCTTCCCTCTGTCATTATGGGGAATGTAATATCATTCCCCAATAAGATAGACACATCACACAACTCTCTGTCTGGAGACAGAGGCTCTAAGAGATGCTCAGACAGCACAGTAAAATTGTGTTCCACACAGATCTAGAGTATTTGTGATATGTGTTATACTTATAAATAAATTTTTTGTTGAATCAAAATAAAAAAGGAAATGAAATATGATAGATGTAAACAGATTTTGAAGCAAAAGTATAATTATGGTTTAAAATACATAATAATGACCCATATGGCCTGTGGTCTAGGCCTATGATCAATGTGATTATTGCCAATACTGGAAAACTCATATTAGGTGAGTCAAACTTTTTACCAATCAAATAAAAAATTAATGTGTTTAATGTAGCGTATCCAAGACCCTTTATGCATAAACCTATATATTGATTGTCCGATCAAAGAGCCATTTCTGAGGTTGCTTTCTCTCTTCTCGGTCATAAAAATACCAATGGCTTCCTGCATAAGTGTTTCCTTTGAAATCATTATATGGGGTCAAATTGTTAGAACTTATCTAACAGTGTTTAGAAGTTTTGGTAAAGTTTACTGTTCTTAGGAATATATAATGTGTACTCTGTCTATGAATCCATATATGGATTATATGTAAAATGTTTCTTTCCTTTCTACTGGCATTTAACATTCAAATTTATAACTACTATCAGGGGTTAAAGTTTAACTGTCTTTGATTTTAACTGGGGATCTGTAAATGTTTATTTGATGTCTTGAGTTTTGAGTTACAATACTTGTGTAAGTGTCAGAGCCTACAGGGTTCTGTTTTTTAAATTCCATTTTAATTTGGTATTTTCTCCATAAGCCATTCAAAGGAAAGTCCCGAGCCTCTGGCCCTCTTCGGCTCTTCGACTCTCTCCCTCTCCTGACTTCGATTCGCGCACTTTAAATTCTCCAGCCCAGCCAGAGCTTGAACGGAGCACCAAGCTTGGCTCATGCGCAGAAGAAGCTCCCCCCCAGACCGCGCTTTTTGAAGACTCTGAAAACTCATCGTGGACACTCCAGACCTCATCATAGATGAGACCTGCAGAAACGCTGGAAGCAGAGACGCAACTAAAACAAGGTGCCAAGTTCACTTCAACTAAAACGTGTTCGGTGCGAACGCTCAGCTGTCACCGAAGCCGCAGCCACACGATCGTCGCCACGGAAACAAAGACGCGCGAGTCCACGTTATCCCAACAAGAGCCGTCAAGCGACGGGTCCAGCACGAGCCCATGTGACTGGGCATGTAGCAAGCCACAGGACTCCACCAGACGAACGACCCTTGACCACGTGACCAGCGCGCAGAAGCCGACCACCGCCATCGCTCCAGAAGCTGATGTCCTGCAGAGCGCCCTATGAGGTTCAACCCAGCGCAACAGCTGCGAAGCAGTCAGGCAAGCACACGCGCATGCGCAAGCATCTTTTTGGTCCGGTCCGAGAGTGTGTTTATTAAGGTCCTTTATTAAAACACCTATTTCCATATATTCAGGTTATAGCCAGGTTTCTATATAGCAAGGTCTGCTTTCTTTTAGTCTAGTTTCCTTTATTTTAGCTTTCTTTTATCTCTTTATTTCTTTTATTTCCCATATTCTTCTCTTTTGAAATGTTCATCTGAATAAAGCTTCTTTTTATATAAGCTAGTCTTGGTGTGTTTTCAGTATTATTACAAGTGTGTGGATCCCTGAACTCAAACCAACCTTAACCTCAGAAAACTGATGAGAAAAAAATTTATTGGGAGGGGTAGTGAAAAGTCAAATGAAGCGTCCACCTCGCCCCAAGTTTATAAAAACTGATGTATTTCTTTTGATCTTCAGTTGTGGCTGCTAACTACAACTCAAAATTACCGTTTGCAATGCGTTTTCTTGATAGGTGCACGCCCCCTCCCTTTGCTGACCCTGCTTGTGACGTCATGCACACAGCACTCAGGATACACAACCTTCTCACCAACCGACCACAGTATGTGAGGCCACAGGACTATGTGTCTAATAAGGTGGTCAGCAGCAAAAAGATCATTCGATAATGATCTTTCACTGTTCTTCTTTGGTGCTTTTCACCTACTCAGAATAACAAGTTAGAATTTAATTCATGAATTATATAAAGTTATATATTGTTAAATTCATGTTAAACTAACGACCAACAAAGAAGTAGTTTGGACTTCAGTGCAAATGAAACAGGTCTCATACCTCAGCAATAATAAAAGTAGATGGAGCTGCATAATCTTCACAAAACCAACAAAGTAACAATCACAGAAAAAAAATCTCTGCGTCAATTGAAGCTCAGCTAACAAAAACAAAAACATACATTAGATAGATAGATACTTTATTGATCCCGAAGTAAATTTAGTAGCCAGTAGCAGTTACACAGAACAAAACAAAGTACAAAACCCAGTACAAAGAAGTATAAAGAAGAATAAAGAATTCCAATAGTCAAAAAGAATATATACAAGAGCATATGAAAACAAAACTATACAACCTGACTGAAGGTAAAAAAGGTAATGCAGTAATAAATTAGGTAATGTGTAAGAGAAAAAACGGGTATCAGTAGATATATTACAGTGCTGGGATATTTATTACAAAATAAATAGATGTGCAAAGATTGTATTAAGGAAATGTTAAATAGTGTTAAAAAGTGTCCAGGAGTGCAAATGTACAGGATGTACAGCAAAGTGTCAAATAGTGTCTATGAGTGCAAATGTACAGGATGTACATCAAAGTGTCAAAAGTGTCCGGGAGTGCAGATGTACAGTAATGTGATTACAGTACACATGAAAATAAACTGTAATTTGAACTAGGGGACTTGTTCCTCATCTGTCCTCCTTCCTCTTCCGGCTCCATTGGGAGGAATTGAAGAGTCTGATGGCTCTCGGGACGAAGGATCTCCTGAGTCTGTCTGTAAAGCAGCTCTGTGACAGGAACCTGGAACCTAACCCTAACCACTCCAACCACGGACCCTGCACGTCTGACCAGCTTGTCCAGACGCATCTCGTCTTTCTTTTTCATGCTGCCTCCCCAGCACACCACAGCATAGAAAAGACAGCTGGACACCACAGTCTGATAGAACATCCGCAGGAGCTTCCTACAGATGTTAAAAGATCCCAGCTTCCTCAGAAAGTAAAGCCGGCTCTGCCCCTTTCTGTACAGGGTGTCTGTGTTGGCTGACCAGTCCAATCTATCATCCAGGTGCAGACCGAGATACCTGTAGGTCTTAACCATCTCCACATCAACCCCCTCAATAGAGACAGGCTGTGTGAGTGGCCTGGCCCTGCGGAATTCCACCACCATCTCCTTGGTCTTGGAGGTGTTCAGCAGCAGGTTGTTCCTACGGCACCACAACACAAAGTCGTCCACAAGATGTCTGTACTCTTCCTCCTGCCCTCCCTGTACACAGGCCACAATGGCAGTATTGTCCGAGAACTTCTGCATGTGGCACGACTCAGAGTTGTACTGGAAGTCTGAGGTGTAGAGTGTGAAGAGGAATGGGGAGAGTACAGTACCCTGTACTGCTCCTGTGCTGCTGACCACAGTCTCTGATTTGCAGTGCTTCAGCCTGACATACTGAGGTCTGCCAGTGAGATAGTCAGTGATCCAGCCTGACATACTGAGGTCTGCCAGTGAGATAGTCAGTGATCCAGGAGACCAGATGCGGACTTGCATCCTCACCAGCTTGTCTCTTAGTTGGAGGGGCTGAATGGTGTTGAAGGCGCTGGAAAAATCAAAGAACATGACTCTCACAGCACTGTCCCCCCTTTCCAGATGAGAGTGAGTCCTATGGAGAAAGTAGAGTATGGCATCCTCCACTCCCACTTTCTCCCTGTAGGCAAACTGCAGGGGGTCAATTGCATGCTGGACCTGGGGTCTTCATGACATGTGTGCATAACCTGGTGCTGTTATCCAAGTAACAATCCCAGAAAACAATTAAACCTTTCTTAATGTCTCAATTAAACTACAAGACATAGGCTTGTTCCAGCCAATTTCAAACCAGTAAACAGTGAATTTATGTGCAGAGACGTATCAACAGCGCAACTGACATCTCTTATACATTAGTATTAGCCTGCTGTATGCCAAATCCGAGCGTTCCCATTGACGTTATGATGGACTCATTTCATTAGTGAACTAGACTTTAAGTGACTTACACATTTCTTTGAAAAATAGCTTTTTTGCTGCCATTGTCACTCGCTTTTGACACCCATGTGTCACCCACATTGCACCTGAGTCTTGCACATGAATGTAACATTTTTCTTCCAGTTTTGGCGCAGCTAACAACCAAATGTAACTACAGTCTCTCACATGACAGCAGGGAAAGCCACAGCCAATCACACTGGCCATATGACTCGAGTAGAGAACATGATTTAACCCTTTTTGCACCTCTAGGTTAACCAGACATTGACCAATTAGGGTCTTTTTTCTGGAGGGGATCAAATTATTGGTGACTAACGTTTCCACACTTCCAGTTAGGACCCTTAAGACCCAAAAGTAGGATCAGACTGGTGGCACAGAATACAATGTTAGAGCAAACATCTACACGTATGTTCCAAGATGTTTGTACTATGACAACAAGATACTGCTGATGGTATTTTATGTTTTACAGCTACCTGAAATAGAAAGTTCCCCAAGAGCCATGATACCAAATCAAGAATACTTCCAGTTCTACTAATAGGTGACTACCTGAGTATTCTACATAGACAATATCATCAGTCACCAGGGCATCAAAGCCAGAAAACTTGCAGATGACCAAGATAATCAAAATAAATCTTTATTTTCAGGTTTGTCATTTTGTTCACTACATAAACACCATTCCTGGCTGTTAGAACAGTGGACTCTCTCATGGTCTTCAAACACAGACTGAAGACTCATCTCTTTGTGAAGCACTTATAAGCACTAATCTACTGAAAAACTGGTATGAGTAATTGCACTTTATCTTTTAGGAACACTGGCTAAGTATTGCACTTATACTATATGTAGTCTGCACTGGCACTTGTTTATGGCAGTGTTTGAGTGCAAGAGTAGTTTGGACTTAAACCTGTTTATACTAGATAGAAATACATACTCTGGCTGAACACTTACATTAGTCGCTCTGGATAAGGGCATCTGCTAAATACCGTAAAAGTAAATGTAATGATGTTACAAATTAAATTAATAAATCAGAATCTACTGCTAAGCTTACATGATAGGTTTTTTGGATGTAAGCATTCTAAGGTTATATAATTTAAAAATAAGTTTCATTTCTTGCATGCGTTAATTATCACATGGCAACCATAATATTTTCAAATGATTTTCACAATTGAACCCTAACGAAGAAAAAAAACAGCTGAGCAAGACTCATCCTTATATACCACATACCCAACATAGCCCAAAAAAACACATTTACAAGTCATAAAGAACTGCTCTTTGATTAAACATTTTTGGTATAACTATAAGTTCTTTACACTTTTCAACTTTTCAACAGAGCATATCAAGAAAACTGCCCTATCATGATAGCATAACCCTAACCCTTAATTCAGCTCTATAGATCCGCCCTGAAGCCTATGTTAAGTCCCACCAAATTGCATCCAACCTCAGATTATCAAAGTTGTACTATCCCTTTTATGATCATAGTCCCTTGTGTCTGAAGGACATATTCCGTAATTAATAAGTAATTAATTAATTAATAAGCTGCAGTCAAAATGATTGAAAATGTCAACTTTTTTGTTAATAATTATATTCTGAATCCAAAACCCTAATTTATTCTAACTCAAATTTGTCAATATGTCATAGGCCAGTTATTAATTGGTGTTATTAAACTTTGTACAATACCTAAAACACAAAGAGGATTTTTAAAATTATTTAAAATGACAATTATTTATCCTCCAAACCCTGCACAGAACAGCTCAGACCAGGAAACGAACCCAGATTACCTTGCTCTGAAGCAGCAGTGCTAACCACTACACTGCCATGCCACCTGGGTTTTTTTTGTCATGATCGGCTAATGTAAAAAACTTGCTGAAACTTGATTGGCTGATATGCAAAAAAAAATGTGGGGTAGAGTCCTCTCAGCAGCAACTCAGCTCATCTCACAAGCACGCCAGTTCATCGTGGCTCAGCACCGCTCTCATCCAGATTCCGAGGCTCTGCTCTTCTGAGGTAATAACGGCCCACCTGTCCTGCCCAATACTGTTGGAGGACCGACCATCAGCACCTCCTCTTCACCTGGCAGTAACCAGTTCTCCTCTCATCTGTATCATCTGCTGCACCTTGACTTATACCACCTGTACAGCTTCTCTCTATTTAGTTCATTCTGTTTATAATCAGCCACACTCTGAAATGCTTCTCATCCTCTGTACTAACCCAAGCCAGAACTAACTTTATTTTTTTTTCTCTTTCTGAGGTAATAACCGCCCACCTGTCCTGCCGAATACTGTTGGACATCCAACATTCAGGGCCTCCTTGTCCTGGCACCAACCAGCTCTCCTGCCAGATCTGCCAGTCACCAGCTACACTTTAAACGCTTCTCGTAAAAGCTTTTACCTTTAGACTCAGCTTTAGTTTAATAAACTGTAAATAGTGTTCGACCAGAGGAGGATGGGTGTCTGCTTGTGAGTCTGGTTCCTCCCATAGTTTCTTCCTCCAGTTGAGGGGGTTTTTCTTTTGCTCACAGTGGAAAAAGTGTTGTCAATTTACGTTTACACGGTGCTCGACAATTGTTGTGTTGTCATATCTCCAGGAATACTGCTGCCGCTGTACAAATTTCACCCCTTCACTGAATGTGCTGGATCTAGACATTGACTTTGGCTGTTTCAGAGCTCATACTCATGGAGATTGGCTTTGGGAGCTCTAAGACAGCCAGAGTCAGTGTCTTGACCTAGAACATTCACCAAAAGGGTTGTACTCATGGAGTGTGGCTGTGGGAGTTGTAAAACCACAAGAATCAGCCTTGAGACACAACACCATCAGCATACGGGTCGTATGTTTGTCCAATTATTACGTTGTCCTTAAGAAGTCCTTTGTAGAGTAACTAAAAGACACAGTGTGCAAAGTTTCAGCTCATTTGGACATGCAGCAGCTGAAAAGTAGTTTTTTTTCATAGCATTTCATAGCAGCCCATATTGACTAAGGGTCAATTCTCAGAGTCAAAGGGGGTAAACAAGGCTCTCATATTTTGTAAGAATTGATAACTGCTTTGTGGCCTATTTACTACTTGTGAATTAAGCCCCACCCACACTGGATATTTTGCACATGGCAGTTAAGTTATTTATGTATATTTAAAATGTTTTGATATTTAATTACATACACTACACATTTTGCCATCTATTATGTTTGGGTATAATGAAAAACAGGCTAGATCAAGTTAAATTATTTTACTTATTTTGCCAGATATGATGCAATATTTGTGTGCCGATCCATAAGGTTGCAATGAAGGTTTTGGTCATGTGAGTCTCAGCCGTCATATACCACGTAGCAAATACAGCCTACACAACCACATTTACAAATCATAAAGTATTACTGTTTAATGACACATTTACAAGAAGTTTCATTTATTTTCACTTTCTAACACTAATCCCATGGGGGGATTCACACCCTAAACCCTAAGATTCAAAGTGGAGGGAAAATCACTTTTTCCTATATATATTCAAAGTAACCACAGTGGGACAGTTATTTAAATAAATATAACCTATTTTCTCAGAACAGTTCTTTGTCAGTAATTTATGTTCTGGAGCCATTTCACGCAGGAACTTCACAATTTTTTCATTAAACGTTTTATTTTAGACTCCACAGATCCAATAGAAATACAACTTCTGTTCAGCAAGAAAACACCTCAGAGACCCTGAATTAAAGTGTAAGTGTTTGGCAGCATCTAGTACTTAAAAAAACGATGTAGGGAAACCTACCCTCTGACATTAATAAAGCACATATATTGTATGGGCATAAATAAAAACCTCAAACTAGCTCAAGTTAATTATTCCCACATATGTTTCACATATGCCAATTATGATGCAATATTTGTGTGCCGAGCCATAAAGGTGCAATAAGAGATTTTGCCAGAAATCTTCAAGGGTGTAAATGTGTTGATCTATAGGTCAATCAGGGTAATTTTTATTGAGCAGCAAGATGCACACATCTTACATCTACCCTGCAAGTTTGCTGTCTGGATGGTTACAGTGTCTTCTCCACCACAAATTTTACAGGAGAAAAAGAACAATTTAAATTATACAAAGAAGAAGAAAAAGAAGAAGTAATATAGCCTGTACTTTAAGACATCGATGTAGGTAGCACACCCTGTGAACTTCCGCAACTGCCGAGGTCAAGTTTCAACTGTAAGTCTTGTGAATACCGGACTAACAGCTTACATGGTGAGCCACACGCAGGACGCAATTCAGCTTTTATTTTGGAGACTTTTTTCATGTAAAAAGCAACAACAAAGTAAAGCATAATTGGAGCAATATGGAAGCATCTTTCAGTTATTTTATTTTTGGGAATTCAAATAGCAAATGTTTCCATTGCATTGTTGTCTATATATATATATTCCAAGGTTGAGCACAGTTGGACAATAACTAAAATATATATACCCCATTTACTCACAACAGCTTGTTCTCTCTTAGGAATTTGTGTGCTTTAGCCATTTCATGCAACAAACTTCAATTGACACCAAACTGGATGGGTTTCCTTAGAGTCATAGTGTAAACAAGGCTGTTTTGTGAGAATTGATCATTGTTTTGTGGCCTGAGAACCACTGTCGTAAATTGAGCCCCACAAACTGGATTATTTTGCAGCTGGCAGCCAAATTATTTATAAATATTTTAATTATTATTTACATACAGCATCTAATAAACATGTTGCCTACTATATAGTATGGGTATAAATAAAAACCTCAAACTATCTCAGGTAAATTTCTTTACATAATTTGCCAATTATGATGCAATATTTGTGTGCCATAAGGGTGCAATAAGAGATTTTGATGGAATTCTTCAAGGATGTAAATGTATATGAAAAAAGTTTGAATGTATGTCTCATGGATTGGGATATATCTGCCACAGTGTAAAATGTTGATCTATAGCGAGGCCACCAGGCCAATCAGGGTCATTTTTATTGAGCAGCAAGAGCCACACATCTTACATCTACCCTGCAGGTTTCCTGTCTGAATAGCTTACAGTGCCTTCTCCACCACAAATTTTACAGGAGAAAAAGAATAATTAGAATTATAAGATGAAGAAGGAAAAATATAGCCCCATGTGACCATCATCGGACAACAAGCAAGTCTCAGCCTTTGTGAACCACTTAGCCAATACAGCCAGCACAAGAGCATTTTAAAGTCATGAACTATTACTGTTTCATGACAGATTTTTGTGGAATAAAGTTAATTTCTTTTCACATTCTAACAATGCTCTGAGACTCCATTCGAACCCTAAACCCTCAAATTCCAAAAGGGGCAATTTACCAGTTCACCACTACACAGACACTGAAGCCTGTACTTTGAAACATCGATGTAGGTAGCAAGTGCTTAACATACCCTGTGAACTTCCGCAACTGCTGATGTCAGAGGCCCAAGTTTTTTATTAATTCATATTTTGGACACAATCGTCATGAGTGACCATATGTGTTGCATCTGGACAAATGTTTATTATGCATCCCTTTGTGTTCAGTGAGTATGATGTTTTCACATAAAAAAATGCTGTACGTATTTTCAGTGTATTCTGGAGATTAAGTTACAACCCTCTAGAGTGCATTAAACGCCTTTTGAGTTTGTTGGGGTACCTCAATGACTTTTCCACCATTTTCAGTCAAGCAGACGTTTCTACGATGAGATAAGGCGTTTGACACTTCTGAAGTCCTTATGCCCTTATGCAGCACAGTAAACACTGTTTCAGTGTAAGTTTCACAACCTACTTCACCCAAGTTAATACTTCTGCTAAAGATCTTATTGAAATGTTAAACTTGGCCAGTTCTGCTATATTTAACGTTTTACAGCAGAAAGACCATTTTCAGCTAGTATGACATTTTGACGTTAAACTGAAGCTGTACAGCTACAGTTTAACGTCAAAATGTCATACTAGCTGAAAATGGTCT